>VWYH01001410.1:5191-16458 GCA_013399365.1 Pampusana beccarii
TAGCGTCATCTAGCTCGTACCACTGGAAGATGGAAAGATCCTCCCAGAAAAAACACAGTGAATGAGCTACAGGATGAGCTGATGACCGTCCGATTGAGAGAAGCAGAAACTCAGGCTGAACTGAAAGAGACCAAACAAAGAATGATGGAGATGGAAACACAGGTATGTTTTTGAACACTAAACATGCGTGAATTGAGCTGCATACTGGCAAATTGTTTTAAAATGATAGGTATCTGATTATTATCTTTATCATCTACAGGCATGACTTTAGTTCCAAAATGCACTTTTTTTAAATGCTGTTAGACTAGGAGGGAGAATCTAGTGCATACAGTCCAACTTGCTTTAAAATCTCTTTAGTCTTTTCCAGGACTAAGCTTTCTAAATCTCTCATCTGGACTAACTGGTAGACTCTGTGAATGTGTGTGAGCCTTAATTCATTAAATTGTAACTGGTGTAACAACAGAAGTATGTTTGAGGTGTTTTAAATTTCACAGACCTAATTGATTATTCTGATAATAGTAATTGTAATTATTTAAATGGCAGTATTTTCTTCTGGTGAAATTGCCTATACTAGATTATCTACTGAGGTCATGAATCTGGTTACTAAACTGGGCTCTCAGCAAAACAGCTGCATGGTGTCAGGTTTTCTTAGCAGAAGCTTTACCTTTCATGTGCCAGAAAAGAAAAGCGTGATTCACAATTGCTGAGATTTGTGCAGAAAAGACAAAAATAACTTGTCTGCCAAGATCTCTTTTGTGCAACCAGAGGATAAGTTGTTATTAAGCAAACAAATCTGAAATGAAAGTGCACTAAACTTGGTGAGTTCATATTATATTGGTGAACTTTCAAGTGAATCAATAAGCACAATGTGCTGTTGATTGAGAACTACTTGTAACAGGCTTTTGAGAAATTTTCCCATGACATACCCGCTAAAAGTGACTGTTACTTGAAGGAAACCTGTGCATCCAAAAGGTTAAACAAGGTTAAACAAACCAAAACAGTACTTGACAAGCTTCAGCAATCCCAGAAATCGGGAGAGCATGTTAGGATGTGCTGCTGAACAGAGATAAGCCAACCGCAAGGCACACGGTTGCTTATTTCTGACAGAGGCAGTGCGTTTTTCTGTACCAACTGAATAAAAGTTTCCTCTTGCCTTAACTTTTAAAATTTTCATTGAAGTGTTAATACTGTTAACTACAGTTAACGTGTGCTTTTGTTTTGTTGCTTTTTCTCCATCTGTGTATTTTAGTCAGTAGGGGGCACAGGTATCCTGCTGTCTGGATTACACTTACTAAAGTCACAAGACCTTTAGGTATTTCTCCCTTCAGTGTTATGCATCGAGTCTTTGTATATGCTGATGCTGATTAGCTGTCACTTGACAGAAATGCACTGGTTCTTGTGTTATGTACTAGTCTATGCACAGCTTCAAATAAAAAGGGTGTGACTTGTACTAATGTACAGACCTTAATTAAGGTGCCATGTTACTTCGAAGAATTCACTGGACAGAGAGACGTGCACATAATATTTCTGACATACCTGATGCTGCTTGGATGCATCAGCTTGTTGTTGTAGTTGAGATACAAGTTCACAAAAATCTGTGCCTTACCCAAGCAAGAGGTTGGGAAAAAACACCTGTACACAAGCTTTGCAATGTTCTTACAATGAGTTATCTGTTGTTTAAGAGCAATTTCAATATCCTGATCATAAACCAAATGTCATGCAAACTTTTCTGATTACACTTAGAAAATTCTGAATGCTTTTTCCTCAAAAGTTTTTAATAGTAGAAGATCTATAAGTCTTTCTTGTCAGACCTCAGGGAGTTAAACTGATATCAAAGATCTTTCTTTAACGTGTGTTTTCTTTCTTTTTTTGTCACAAATTTAAGAATCAGATCAATAGTAACCATTTACGAAGGGCAGAGCAAGAGGTTACTAACCTACAGGGGAAGGTACAGTATCTTTCTGCACAGAACAAAGGACTCCTTGCTCAGTTGAATGAAGCCAAACGTAGACAAGCAGAGATTGAATGCAAGGTAAACAACATCATAAATAGACTATTGGTGTGCTAGTGTATATGTACTTTTTAGTCTTGTCTGCTATTTTTAGCTAGAATTGTATCTTAACTGAGACACAGAAATCACAAAAACAAAACTTTCTTGTACTGATTTGACAATATCACCTTGAATTTACCATCTCACAAAAATCACTTGAGGTTTTGACAGAGCTGCTTCTTTGTGGTCCCATAAAGATGTGGTTCTACTCAGAAAAATGTGTCTGTATAATACATGAAAAGACACTCTTACACAACAGATTCTGATCACTGTGTAATCTGTCTTAAGTAACAGAAGAGATTCATTACTTCAGCACTGACTATTACTGCAGAATTAGTTTAGGTTCAAAAAAAGGGAGTAAAAGTAGTATTTGAATGGAGAGGTCTACAGAAGGGAGTGTTACAGTAGTCATTGCCTAACAGTAACCAGACTTTAAGGGGACCACCCAAAAATACTGGGCAAAGAGCAGTTTTTATGCACAAAAGAGAGCCCAATCTATGTTTGAATCTCAGATTTAATTAGTTAATTGTGTAACTAAATCCATAACCATTTACTTATGTCTTTAACTTGTGCACACATAATATGGACAATAAATAAATTATAAGTCTTACAAGCTTTTTCTTCTTAAATTGCATGAAAATTTTCCTGAAATTGCTATTGATACTTACTTCAAAAAACGGCAGTATTAGTGGACAAATAACTATATTTTATTAGAGACATGAAAACATCTTTTTACTTAAATCTTATTTCCAAAATATTTATGAATAGTCTTCTATGAAATCAGCTAGTGCTGAACAGTCAGTAATTTCTAAATAGGACACTTACTAGTATGTTAAAAATAGTACTGTAACATGAGATGAATAATCAGAATACTATTTGTTAAATGTGGCTCTGAATTGGCAGCTTGAGAGCAGATGCTGTTATATAACTTGTTGTTCATGATAACATCTTAGTTTTGCCTTTAATGTAACCGAACTTTTTATGTGCACCACTTGTTTCTGTTCTCATTCATGCAGAACACTGTTATCGGTTGAGTGTTTGTTTTTCAACTTTATCCAATATATGTGCAGTTTGTTTGTAACACCATTCGTACTCCCAAGACTGCCTTAGCTGCAATTCCATCAAAGGCTTTTGTGGACAATGTGAATCAAGAATTTGAGTGGTTTATCATTGTCACTTAGCAAGGAGGTGAAATGACATCCTTATTAATATGCACCATTTTGCTATAACATCACAATTTTCCAGTTTTTACAGATTTTCATTTCTTCTTGTAATTTATTTTCTCCAGGGTAGTGCATAAATCTAGGCAATTTACTTGTACTCTGATCTTCTGTTCATTACTCAAAGCCTAGTGTGTAATTTGTAATTGGCAATTTCTTGCTAGTTTTGCCTTAGTTACTGGCTCTTTCAGCAAAATGAAGCTGATTTTTATTGTTGTTCTGTTCCATCTTAAAGAAATTTAAGAACAGTAAATAACTGAGATGTACTCCAGGTATTTCAGGGTTCTTTTAGGTTTTAATTTTTCTTGCTGCCCTGCCAGTTTTTGTTTCCATTGGAACCTGAACCTAAAATGCAGTGAACATGTAACTTCTACTGACTCCTCAAACTCCATCAAAGCTTTTAGGAAACAAGCCACTGAATCTTAACTAGAATAAATTGCTTCTTCTGACTTTTTTTTGTTTACCATAATCACTGGTTTCCCAAGTGCTGGCTTTTTAAATGCTGAGATTCTTATTGGTGTTGTTGTTGTTGTTTATATTCACGATCTTGGTGACATGTCTTTTCATATAACCCAGAACTTTTTTGTCTGATTGGGTTTTGATACTGAAGGTCCTCATTAATTCTTAAGAGATTTAGAGGGGGTAGTCTGCAGTTCTTATGTTGACTATAAAAAGAGTAATATGTCTTTAACCTGGCTAATGTGTTAACATACATGACAATTCTCACTGGGATAATTTGCTTGGAAACTTATGTTCTAACACGGGTTAAAGTGTGATAGTAATAGACAGAGCACCAGTCATATTTTTTAGAGATTCTCTGAAAGTAGCCATGGTCAATAGCCAGTGAAGTAGCTGTACTGACATACACTAACATTAGATCCCGAAATTTGTTTTGCAGTCACTGATAGGAAAAACATTACAGTTTACATTGTAATGTGTTTTCCAAGTTGATATTTATTTTATATAAAATGAAATGTTATCAATTTGATGGATATACATTACATTCTACTGTTTAACTGTGACCTAGACTGTGACTTCGTGGGATGAGGCTTAGTATATCACAATATAGAATTCTATACTGTTTAAACACACAAGGTTTTTTTGCTAACTGTATTGAAAGATGCTCAAATCTAACTTGTTGGAAACTACCTTTCTTCAATGTAGTTTCCCCTCATATTTCCTTTTCCCTCTACCTCTGACACTTCTCTTGAACTGTCATTGTGACTTTATTCCCTAATAATTTATACAAACAATTCAGCAGTGTTTTGCAGATTTAATAAAATGCCATGTCATCAAAAAAATTAAGCCATGTTAAAGAATATATGCAAGTTTAAGTGTTCTCCCACTCCTTCAATGGGACATAGCTTGGTATTGCTGTTTCAAATTAATGAAAAGCTTTTCAATTTCAAACTCTTAGCTATATGATAATATACAATTAAGTGAAAAATGCGAGGATGTAAAAAGCAATTATCCTTTGACAGCTGACTTGTAAGGACTGTCATTCTGTTTCCTGTCCCTTGCTCTCCACAGTCAAACTACTGGAAGCATGTTTTTTAGCTTAATGTAAGATTTATGCCAAATGCTTTCACTTTTACTTGTTACAGAAGAGACTATTTTAGGTTCCTGTCTCCTCACCTCTGTACTGCAAAAAATGAAGGAAATGCCTGCTTGGGATTGTTTAAGGTTGTTTCACTGTGTGAGGAAAATGAGTTTGTAACGTTACAGTTAATTGAAAGCAAAAAAATAAAAGCGGAAGTTTAAAGTAGAAAGAGACACGTTATGTTTGTCGAGCCAAAACTTTGCAATGTTACTGGCTTTTTCTGTATTAACCAGGTGTCCTATGGCTGCTGTGTGAGGCACATGTTACAATACACGTGTGAAGGGCTGGCCTCCAGTGGCAACAGCGGACTTGTCATACCCACACTCCTTTTAGATTTAGGTTCAGTATCTGTAACTTTACTAAATAGTGTTGCTACCAACTTAGATTTGACTTGAAATGCAGATGTAGCAGGTAGGTTGAATTGAAAAGACTACTGCTGTAGAAATACCTGAAATAAAGCTGTTTAATATGTTACTGATATAAAAACTTTGTATTCAGAACTGATGAAGAAAGTTTTGGTAGTCTTTCAGATAATGTCATAAAGTAATACAGACAAATGTTAAGTTTTTGTAGCACTAAATATTTTTTAAAGTTCCACCTTGCATCTCCTTAAATCTAACAGGTTTGTTATTCCCAATTCCATTAGAAACTGATGTTTGATTTTTCTTCCTGTTTTTCACGTAATCTGAATTCATGCTCTTGTTTTATTTCTGTCACTGCATCCTGGCTAGGTAGCCATATTTCTACTTGAAGAGGTGTATAAAAAAAATTATATTTGATTTTCGACTCCCCAGTTGTTTTTCTATGCAGAAA
Organism: Pampusana beccarii; assembly: GCA_013399365.1. NCBI lineage: Eukaryota > Metazoa > Chordata > Aves > Columbiformes > Columbidae > Pampusana > Pampusana beccarii. The sequence goes on from VWYH01001410.1 coordinate 10,875, forward strand.
CAGGTACATTATTTCTGGAGCTTGTATTTTTTTCATTAAAGGATAGCTTAAAATATGTAAAAAGAAATTAAAATTTTTGTAGCAAGTTGCATCTCATACCACCTATACAGCAACATTTTTCTGGCTCTGGTGTGTACTGTTATGTTTTTCGCTTTTTATCTGACTACTGCTTCTACAGCAAGGACTTAATTTCAAATTGTTTCTTGAAACACAGCACTGATCTTTCTAATCAGCTTTGCTAAAGAATTTACAATGTAAGATTTGTGCCCCATACCAGTCTTGTCTTTCCTACCCTATCAACTTCAGTGGTAATTACTGAGAACATGCTCTGTTTCAGAGATAAAGCATCAGTGCCATGTATAGCAACACTATTGACTTATCTCAGATACTGAAGTCAAGCCAAGCCAGCCTGTCCTTTAGCTTTCCGTTAAATACATGCAATCTTGTGGACTTGTGAGTTTGGCTTCATTTGAGCAATCATGCAGGAGAATTTAGCAATAATGGCTAAACTTTGCTTATCATGTGATGGTTTCCTCTGAAATGGACTCCACTGATTACAAATGCTGTTAATTGGATCATGCAGATGATGTTCCTGCTTTACAGGAATCTTTTTCTAAAAGAAACAGCATGTTTTCAAGTAGCTACTATAGACAAGCTTCGGTATGTTCAGTTCGGTTTCAGCTCAAGTGTCTCATGAAGGGTGGTTAGGTACTGTCAGTTTGAAGCACACATTAAAATAACTGAAATACTGGAACTGACTTACAGTGACTACTATTTGCAGAGTTAAACCAATCTGCCATAAAAGTAGGTGTACCTGAGCTTCATCTGTCTCTTCCTCAGAATTATTTGTACTCCAGCTGAAAGTATTGCTCATTCAATACCTATCACTGTTTTCTCTCTGTGGTTGTACCAAACTGCTGGCAATATAATATCGTTTTGTGCTCTGAAGCCTTGAGGACTTGCCTCATAGAACAGAAATAAAGAAATTTCTTCCTCTCTTGTCCAAACTCAAATGGCCTATCATTTGTAGGCAAACTTACAGGTTTAACTTACACCAGGAGTATGACTGTAAGTTACAGGCTTTAGAATTTTATTCTAAACTGTCTTGCAAATCTTTGTTGTATACTGTGAATAACATAGCTGGACTTAAATGAGGTTGAGAATATCTGTGCTTTTTTTTCTTCTACAAAGAGAATCATGAAATAAGTAACTTGTATAACTGCTGTTTCTTTATATATAAAGTCAAAAGTTGAAGCATGAGCCTGTTTTTTGTTATGTTAATACTTTTCTTAATTTACAATATAACATTTCTGGAACACAAGACCTGGAAATTGATAACAGCATATTTTCAAAACTACACAGATTTTTTTTAGATTATTATAGTTTAGGATCAATCTTAGATGATTACACAATTCTATGGGTTAAAATGAAATTTGGTTCTTTAGAATATGTCTTATCAATAGGCAGGATATTTCACACAGCAGTTTAAGTTTTCTTTACTTACATGATTTGGGGTAAAAGCAGCGCAGAGTCTTTAATCAACTGAAACTGGTATTTGTTAGCTTCAATCTATTACTGCTTTCAGAGTAAAGAAGAAGTGATGGCAGTACGGCTCCGTGAGGCAGACCGCATTGCAGCTGTGGCTGAACTTCAACAGCATATTGCTGAATTAGAAATCCAGGTAACAAGTGATGGCATTAAATGTGTAACTTGATACTGATTACTTTTTGTACTTTGTGGTTTTTTCTTCTTCCACTTTCTTTCCTTGTTGACCTACTGTGAATACAGGCACTACTTTGCGAAGTGGGATTAATGCTACATTGCTGAATGGGCTTCCATGATAAGCCAAGGCCTTAAATCTATCTTATGGGCATAGTTGTGAGCTGTTAATAATTGCTTCCATACAAGCACCATGCCACAGGCAACACTTTTAAACTCTGACTTCTGTATTTGTTTTTTGTCTTGTAATTGGCAATTTTTACCAATTAATAGATTGAAAGCATTCTCTGTCCAAAAAATTGCATGTGTTTTGATTCCAGCAACCATTCTTCTCTGCTTACTCTTCTGTTATGATCACTATTGGAGGGTTTGTTGTAAATCTCTTACTCCCTTTATGTAAATCTTGAAACCAGGAATGTTATTTACTGCTACCATGTCACTGTAGGAAGATGCATCCTTTGGCCTCTGTGATGTTCTTTGTGCTTTTAATTCCTTTTGGAGCTCTCACTGTCCCATGAACTCGCTGCTTCTTTGAGAACCAGAAACGACTGTTCTTTATGTTTTCTTGGCTTTGAAAAATCATGATGTCTCGTATACTGCTGTCCTGACTGAATTCTGCTGTGCCTATCTGCACAGGTTTTCTTGGTTATTATTCCTAAGTTGCAAGCTAGTTGCTCTCTATTTTACTTTTTTTTTTTAAAACTGGTATTGCTAGTGTCTTCCCTCTGAAATCTTTCCTTCAAGGTGATTTTACTGTATTGTATCAAAGCCTTTTTTCCCTATGATTTCTCAACTACTGACATCTTTCTCATCTCTTCATATAGGAAATGTACAAATAAATTTAATGGAGCTTGCAGAAAGAATTTTCACTTTGGATATTTTTCCTTTAGTGCAGCAGGCACTAAATTGATGAAAAGATAAAGCAATCATCTAGTAATCAAACATCAATCAATCATCAAACAGCAATCATTTAATCACATAATGCTTAGCTAATGCTGTGATCAGTACATTAGACATACTTAGATAAGTACAGTAAGTGTATGAATCATTTATCATCTAGTAAGATAACAACAAAGTAGCTGAGTTTAGGTCAAACTTCTACACATGTTAGCATTTTACTAAAAAAAAAAAATAAAATTAAAGGATACTTCAATGTGATTTTGTAGGTGAGAAGCCAGTACTCATTTTGCATTATTTTTATTTTAGCACAGACTTCAAATGCTATCCTGCTTGCAGGATATGAGTCTCCCAAAAAGTGCTCTACTCTTGATTTTATGAAATGAAGAAGTGGTGAATCCCATAATGATCAGTTGTTTTTTTTCTGATAGCTATCACACAATTAGAAAGGTGTTCATTCTTTAACGTAAATACTTGACTTTCTGTTGTTTGACTGATCAAATCATTAGTGCTCAATCATTTTATAGCTCTTTGCTATTCACTTTCCATATTTCTGCTTAAGCTATGGGTGCCAGAATTGTATGCGGATTTTTTTAATATCTTGTCATGGCGCAGGTAATGAAGTTAAGTGCAGGAGCATAATCTATTTCGTGACTCTGGCTAATACATCCAAAGATTACACTGTCCCTGTTTTGTCATGATATTGCACTGTCTCGTGTTTGGTGGTTTATCCACATAATCTCTCCTTCCTTTTCACAATCACCACGGTGCATGATGCAATCTTTAGTTATGTTTTTTCCATTTTTTTCTCATATTCTAGATGGCCTTGTTTTTTGTTTCTTACTAAAGCACATTTCAAGTTCCAATCTTTTTGGCGTTCGTAGATGATCAGCCATTAATGATTTCTTGATCTATAGTCTCAGTAAGATTTTTTATTTTCTACACAAGTAAGAATGGCTGTGCTTTCTTTGTATATGGTCTGAAGTCATTCTGTGGCTGTGGTTCATGTTTCTAATTTAATGAGTCTGCCCTGTTAGGTTTTGTTGAACTACTAATCTCAAACTTATACTAGCCTGAAATACAACTTCTTCAGTTGTGAAATACAGGTTTTGAGTGTTAACTGTATAAAGACACTTAAAAGTGATTTAGTAGAAGTAAGTTCTTCTGGCAATTTACTTGTTTTTGACACTCTAGTGATGTGACTTGAAATGCTTTTATTGGTCTGTGACAGATTTTTTTTTTTTTGGTAAGATTCTGTAAGCAAATAGGTATTTTTGACCAGTGTGTTTTGCCAGCAAATATGAAACTTATAATCACAACTTCCTTTTTGGGTACTCATGCTCAAAGGCCTCTGAAACACCTGCACCAAAAAAAAGTAATAATGGAGTTGGAAAGCCTTTACTCCCAAAGCTTGTAAACTATAAAACATGCAACTGATAACAGAGCTTAAACAAAAGCTCCCTTTTAAGCAAATTGAAAATCTAGGTAACTTCTTTCTCATTGGAGAAAGAGCTGCCTCCCTTTCTCTTCCATTGTCAACTGGAATTGCTGTGACCTGATGTGGGGAGCAGAGGGCCTTTTAATCTGGACTTGCCTTAATGACTTGAAATGCAATATTTATTACCATAAATACATTTAGCCAGTCTTAGAGCATAGGTGTCAGTCTCAAAGTAACTGTGCTTTTTATATGGAGCATCACAAATAGGTCTGCTTGTCATATTGTGTCAAAGCTGGTAAACATGAAGGGAGGAAGTTAACTTGCCACATAACCTTCCTTTTTCTGAGGGGGGGGTAGTGCTTTTCTAAGAAGCTTTAGGGATTCAGTGCCAGGTCCACATGGTCCATAGCAATGCTTAACATAAATTGTGCACTTTTCTTTTAAATGTTCATGTAGGTGTAGGTGCAAGACACTGGTGTTAAATTTGTAATACAGAGTATCACTACTCCCACATAAGAACTGATCTCATGTCACACTCAAATGCTAGATTTAAATCACAGTTTCTGGGTAACTCCTTGGTTTGGTTAGTAATAACGACAGAGAGGAAGAGAGAACTCTCTCATTTAATAGTAGATGTAATTCTGCAGCAAGATGTCAGATTATTATGATGTTAAGAAGTTATTTTTTGTATATCCTGAATGTCATTTTATCTTGGTCAGGCATTCAGTTCCTGATGCTAAGCTTTTAAACTTCTGTGCAAGCATATTGAAGTACAAAGAATAGTCCAATACATGATGGATAGTTTTAAACAAATGTATGAGTCATCCTTAGCAAAAATAACACAAAATGGAAGTGTAACTGAAGTTTAACTTACGTTGCATATACCTAAGCCCCAGAAGTGGCAAAGAAAAACACTGAAGTTACATATAAATAAAGGTTTACTTTGTCAGCCTTTGTTTTCTCCTCTTTCCTCTCCTTATTTTTCTCTCAATTTCCAGTTTAGCTTATGAAACTCTTGGGAAGCAAACATAGCTTGGAAGTATTTAGCAGGCTTTTGGGCTTTGAGCAGGACATTTAAGCAAATGATTAACAAAAGAAGGGTGGATTTTTGGATGGCTGGGCTGCTATTTTTTGTACCTCCACACTGAGAAGCAGCTGTTCTCTTGAATATGTGTTCTACTTTCTCACAAAGGTTAGATGTTCACATCCTATAACTGACTTATTTTGGCCAAGCTACATATACTGATCCCTTTTTTTTCCCCATCTGTTTGTAAGATGTAGTGAACCAGGGCTAAGGAATGGATATTGTCTCCCTCTATGTCTGTAGTCAAACAGCAAAACCTCAGGTTTGTTTCCTCAGGGAATTAAGTCTTTCTTGTTTTCAGTTGAACTGATCTGATAGCTTCAAACTGCAACAAGCAAATGCTTTTAACTTCTTAGTATCAGCCTTTAAAACCCTATTGCTCTTAGCTCGTGTGTGCTTTCCTAAAGCTGCCAAGAAAAGTCTACCAAGGTTTGCTACACTTCTGG
>VWYH01001411.1:0-21731 GCA_013399365.1 Pampusana beccarii
TGTAGCTGGAGCTGGCTTTTCCATCTCTCTCTCTCTTACCTTCTGGGATCATTTGTTTGAGACCGGGCTGCTCTCTTTTCCAGGACCATCTGTTTGGCACAATCGTATTTGAGTGCGAACTGCTATCTGGGTCTTTGTGCTTCTGGGATTGGCTGTATGGGACAGGAGTTTGCAATTGCTGCTTCGGGATGAGCTGGATATCAGTCACTGGTTGCTAAGCATCTACATTGTGCATCACTTACTTTGTATATATGAATGTATATATTTATTTTTTCTTTCACCTCTCCCTTTGCTGTTCTATTTAACTGTTCTTATCTCGACCCATTGTTTTCTTCCTTCCCTTTAAATTCTCTCCCCCATCCAACCTGGGGGAGGGAGTTGACTGAGCAAGCAGCTACGTGGTATCAGTTGCCAGCGATGACGCATTCCCGAATGCTTTTGTCTTGCTGTAACAGAAGTAGCGCTGATGTGACTAGAGCAAGGAACAGCAAAGATTCATAGAAACAGACAGTGATATGTGTCTTTGGAAGGTACAGCTCTACTTCAGAGAGTTAGTATGGATGTTGAAAAGGCAATATCACAATATTCAGCACAGATAGTATTTGTTATTAGATGAAGTTAAGAGGCTGCGCTTCTGGACATGCACTTTACCTCTTTGAGCCTTCTAACCTTTCCCAGCTCCTCTTGGTTTAGTGTTTCACCACATTCAAAACAGGAACTTCTTTTCCCAGATGAGCTAGTTGGATACTGTGGTTTTTGATCTTCATTCTTATTTTGCACTTTAAAATCTTGTTCTTAATCCTCCATAGGATTACTCACTGACTTGCAGACCTAAAATTTAAGCTGGCTATAAATTTGGTTGGAATGCCTCTTCTTGCACAGAAAACAATCGGCAGATAAATTTGTTTTTAATCAGGAATTTCACTGCAGTTGGGAGGACTTGTGCCCCATTACTAATGTTGTAAGAAAGGCAACATAGAGGTTCTCCAGGCTGCTCCTGTATATTTCTGGGGAAGAACAGTTACACTTATCTGCAGTGTCCAGCAGCTATGTCCAGAATAAGGGATGCTTTAGCTTTCAGGAAGCAATGCGCTTGGTTTTGTAATACTGTGTTGGCTACAAGGGACTGTAAACTCTGGTTGTTCTGTTTTGTTTTCAGGCAAGCAGCATTTTACTCAAGTGATGTTTTTTTTTTCCCCTACAGATCTGTTCTGTCCCTGTTGGAAAGTGAAAATGTGGAAATGCATGGCTAGAAAAAGAGAATGTGGAGGATAACTGACAAGTAGCTTTGTCAATCAGAATTCAAATAACTTCCTGAGAGAAATATTTTCATTGCTAATTTGCAAAAGTGAGAAGATGAGAACTGAAATGTTTTGGGCAGCTAGAGTTGCCCTCCCCTGAGGATGCTGCAGGAGCAGGGAGAGGTGAAGCATGCTCTGGAAAACATGTAGAAGGCTAAGGAGGAAAGCTGGGAATGATTCAACAGCAGGAGATGTTTTTCCCTGTTCGAAATTTATTCCAGCATACTTATATTATGAATTTGACGGTTATTTTTTTTGTATGCAGCTTTCCTTATTTCTTTTCATGCCTGTAATATTATTTTCTTCCTTTTTCAACACTTAATGCTAATGTCCCCCTATACTGGACATTGTATGTACACATGTAGATGTAACCTCAGTGAGAGGGTGGGCAGTGGAGAAGCAAAAAAGCTGTTGGAGGTCTCAGGCAGAACACTGAGGTGGGAGAAGTTAGTGTAAAAACAGTGTAAGAGCACACAAGCCATTTTCTATAACAAGGTCAAGTCTACCATTCACTTTTAAGTGCATCATCATTATTTACCAGGGGTGGACAACATCTGAGAACCCTCTTATGTCACATCTAAAAATGAACTTCAGCTGATCAAGGGTGCTTTGTTCAGGTTTTCTTCCTTTTGAATTTCATCTACCACTCTGCAGGACTTGGTGGTCTCTCTCCTCAGTTACTCAAACATTTCTCAAAGACCTATTGGCTTGAAATGTTCTCTGCTCTCTCCCAGCCTAAAAGTGTCTCGTAGTCTTTCCTGGAAATCTGTAGCAATAAAGCTGTTTAATTCCACAGTTCCTGCTCGAGCCTTCGGTCTCCCATGTCAGGCACTGGACACCTTTGATTTTCAGTGGAGATGTTCAGCTCAGCAGTGACTAGCTTTGCGCCATGCTACTGTAGCTGGACTGGAAGTTTTACCTGTGTCAATCAGCTAACATAGTGCTATATCAGTTATACCTGCATAACAGTGACTACGGTGCAGTTCTTTTCCCTCTTTTTGCACCTGGATTTGGGTGGTTATCTTTCTTTTCTTTTTTCTTTTCCTCCTCCTTTGAACTTTAATTTTACTTTTGCTGTCTCTGTTTTGCTTGCCCTGCCTTCCACTTCTCTCTTGTTTTCTCATTGACTACACTTAATCTCTATAACGATGTTCACTTCTCTTCCCTGAGAAGCAGGCAAGGGGATTTGGTACTGTAGAAAGGGGGCCAAACATTAGTTTGCATCTGCTGCCTGGTGGTAGCAGTGGACAAACCCAGAGCTCCTCTCCCTGCCACTGTGCGGGCACAGAGGGTCTGATATGGGGATCTGTCTTCTGTGACTCCCAGATCACAGGAGAACGCTTTCTCCACTGTGCCCAGAACAAGACCATGAAAGCAGGAATGTGGCTTACACTGGAAAGGCAAGTGACATGTCTCTTGAGGTAGATTCTCATTTGGTTTCTGCTTTCTTTTCCCTCCCAACAGAAGTGCATAAATGCTAGCTCTTTTAACCCTAAACAGGAAAAAAAGCAATTAAAAGGTGTGAACCAAAGCGTTGTCTTGAATTAATGTGAGTTTATACAGGGGATAAAACTAACCCTGCAGGAACTGGAATTATGTGATTAACATGGGGCAAAACCATTGTTGCTTTGAGTATTGGAGAATCTGACAACATGCCTTTCTGGAGTACATGTGTTTCTGTAAATTTGCATACTGACCTTCCAGACAAATGATGGCACTTTATGATAGAACACTTTCCTAAGTTTCTCGTCTGTTGTGGCTGTAAATACAGCCTGAGCAGAAACTGGGTGAATAGAATCATTTAGTACATTCCAGACAATCTATAATTTACAATGCAAGAAATTAGAAATTCTCACATTATTTTCCTTCTCTTCCTTGCTCATTTTGGCTGTTACATTGCCTCTTGCATGCTACAGGAGAAGTCCAAGGAAAACCAGGGCTCTACGTTTGTCAGCCAGAGTCTTTGGCAGTTGATAGCTTTGATCTGCAGACATTGCTGCTATGGCAGTGTTTCAGTAAGACCTTTAGGTGTAACAGGGAAAGGTGATTGTGCAGTGCACTGAAGGTCAGAAAAGGTTTCATTTGTCTCAGTACTTTTGAAGTGCTGTATACATTTATAGCAAACCTTCTTCAGGCTTGTGCATGTTTCACCATTTCCTTCTTCCAAAATTAGATGTTCTTCCAAGAGCTGAATGGTAGATGTTACCAACTGAGCATATTGCAGTAACACAGCACCCTAAAATACCACTCCATTTTGCTGTAAGTTGTCTGCAATGAAGAGGAAGAAGACCAGTTTGTAAGGAAGAAACATGGCAGACAAGTCAGTTTCTCTTATTACAAAGTGTTGCTCTGGTTTTCTCACAATTGCCCTTAGGAAGTAACAGGGGTCTTACCTTGAACCTTCAATAATTCAGTTTCATTGGGTCTGAAAAGGTTCTTTGTGTTTAAGACCTGTTTTGATCCATTGAGGTATCTGAAGTCATACCAAATAACTCCGTTTTCAAAAAAAATATGTAATGTGAAAGGAAAAAGCTTAGTTGTTGAAATGGAAAAGAATTAGGCAAGACTGCTTACCCGCTGCTTTCACCAATTTGATCTTCTGCGTTTCGGTAACCTGTAGAAGAGGGAGTGGTTGGAACTGTTCAGCTGGGCTCATAGGAGGAGAAACCTCAGTCTCACTGTGAACAACAGCAGGGAAAGGCCAGCCTTCTATCTTGACCACCGCTGGCTCCAGTGCTACAGATCTGGCACGGCTTTCAGGAAGCAGGTGTTCAAGACATGAGAAGCCATTTATTCTTACAGCCTGCATAATGTGTATAGCGCAGAAATGTATTATCTACGTGGGAGCTTTGACTACTATTCTCTGCTATTCTTGACTGGTGGTTTAATGGTGCTGGATCAAATAACCATGAAGGAAACTAGGCAGGGTTGGAGGAGAGGAACTTTTTCAGATGAAAGGCACTAGTATGTGCAAAAATAAAAGGTGATGAATAGGGGAATAGCTAGGAAGAACCTTCTAATCAGAGCAGCAGTTTTAGAGAAAAAACTCCTCCAAGATGAATAGTGAGAAGTTTAAGAACATTCATTCTTTAAGGCAGATCTTGATGAGTTTGTGAGCCAAACTAATGATTCATGTATGTAGGAGCTGAAAGTCAGAGTCAGGAGAGGCCTGAAATTTTTATTCTTCATTGTGCTTTCAGTGCAAAGGTTTAAAGTCCGATGCGTCCTTCTAAAATTTCCGAACTGTGCATGTAATAGTATTTAATTGCAGATGATTGTTGCAGTTTGTATTTGGATTTGATTATAGTGCAGGTGTATGTTTTATGGTGTTGATGGATATACCCAAATCATGCAGGACTTGAAAGCACAAACATAAGGACGTGACAATTTTCATAATGAATACACTAAACATTCTAAGCAATATTTAAACTAATACTCGAAAATAATACCTTATCCATGGTAGCATGGATAAGAGGAAGGATGATAGAGTGAACATGCTTACTGTAGTTTGTGTGTATTTTTGTATTTTAATGGGGTTTTTCTCAGTAGACCCTTTCATGTCTCCGAAGTGTGAATTTACTTTTTATGTTTAGTTGTGTGAGACATGAGAGCTTTTGAATAGTGCTGAAGGAAGAGACTGTTGTGAAAGTTAGCATTTTTTTGAGGTATCCATATCTATTAAAAAAAAAACAAAAACAACAACAACACCCAACAAAAAAACGCAAAACTTCTGTGTCTTTTAGGTACTTCTCTAAGTGCCATATGGATATGGGAAGTAAGGGTGTTTCTGTTTGCAAGGAAAATGTTTCTGGTACCATTGGTAGGTGCTAGGGCATATGGACTGGATGCATGGGGAGTTACAGGGCTAGTGACAAATCAACTGCCTTGAAGGGTCCTTGCCAAATCAGATCCCTGGCTTGCCTGGGCCCTAAGAAGAACCTGCAGTGTATTTGCCAGGCTTGAAAGCTGAGCCTGAAGGCAACATAAGCATTGAAATAGCTTGCCATCAATAGCCAGGCCAATTGCAGCAACAGCAAGGGACAGTCAAACAGACCGGAGTACAAAAGACCAATTACTTGGCTCTTGCAGTCACCAGATATACTGTGTTTGAATACTCCACCTGTTTCAAAGCAGATTTCTAGTGTAAATTAGCCCTCCATGATCCTCCTGGCCTTGGCTGCTTCATCGGCACCAGTAGCAACGAGAGACACCGACTGAGGCAGCTGGCACTGCTTTCAGCTTGGTGGCGGCACCCTTTGGGGACCCACCCAAATTAATTAATTCCTAGATGCTGCCGCATTTGATAGTGGTACAAAATTTACCCTTTCCTAAATTCAAACCCAGTTAAACTGTAACAGCATTTTTTGTGGAAGTGTTTTGTCTTCACCTTGCAGCATCAGAGGATGAACGTTGTTTCAGGGTGGGAACTAGCCCACATTTGACCTAGTCCACATGGATTTAAAGGTAACACAGAAGCGATGGCAGAGTCGCACTTTCCCTTCCCTCCCCCTGAATTTTTTTTTATGTGTCTCTGAACCAGAGCTGACTAAGAAATTCAAATTAGGTGCTTTCCTTAGATAAAACTTTGATATTCATGAACAAGAAATTTGAAAAAGCCAAGATACAGAGGACATTTACAGTAAAATCTCTTCTTGGTTAAGGTTTCTTTTCTGCAAGTGTTTCACTACTCTTTGGAGCCACATTTTACTGCAGCTGATGTTGGACATCCGTAAAATTTGTAGCCACAAGTTTCACGAACAGGCGGGGGGGGCGTGCGATGAAGAGCGACGGATGAAGCCATGGGGCCATCTGGAGACAAGGCTGCCACCTGGTTGCTCTGAGCCCAGGTGGCCTCGATGAGTGAGAGCGGGATGCCTGCTAACCGCACCTTCCCTGCAGGCTGGCCTCGCCGCCCAGGGCCCTGGGCAGCCCCCAGACAGGGGCCTGGCTGATGGGAGCCTGAGCTTGAGGTACAGGCTCTGCCGTCTGTTGCCTTGATTTGACGTGCGCTGCTGGCCCAGGGGCATCACCGTTTGGTTGGTTATTGCTAGCAACAGTGCCGTTCATGCCTGGCTTCGCTAAGCTGGGAAGTACAAATTTACAGGGAAGATAATACTATACATATATTTTTAAAAAAAACTTATCATTTTTGCTCTTTTCCTCCCCCGTCCATGTTCAGTGTCACTGAAGCGCAGTCCAGTCATCTGAGCTTGATTTAAAATGTTAGGATTTGGATAGGAAGGTATTAGAGAAGCTCTGCCTCCTCTTGCTCACCTCTATTAATAATATGTTCTTTGCCTTTTTTTTTAAACTAGATGTGGAGGAAGATGACAGCCATGCTCTGTGTGAGTGGGATTTCTCTCAAAAAGAAATAATAACCTGTCACAGGGCTCAAGCACTGTAGCAAAGACTGAAAGAGGAGCTTCAGGAGAAAATACAGATAAAATAAACAAACTTGGAGACAGAAGTGAAATCTCTTTCTGAGTTAGGTGGTGCCTGTGTTTTGGGAAAGCAGAATAGACAAAAATTGTTGTGTTTGAATATTAGAATAATATTTTCTACTGAGGGTTCATGTGTTTTTAACACTAGGATGAGTAAGGAGGCAGCTGAGAGAGGGAGGATTTATGGAAGCAGGGTGGGACATCTAAGAGGTGTTACATGGGTGCTTCCAGCCTTGTTCCATTGCAAGCTTTGAGAAGGGCTGAGCCACCTGAAGGTGGCTGCACTCTGATGCTGACAACTCACCCCCATCTGGCCCCATGAAACTTAATTGCCTTCCTTTTCGGCTGCAGTAGTCACTGAGTTCACAGGTAACACTGGAAAGCTTTTGATATGTTGCCTACGAATAACAAGAGAATTCAACCTGCATGCAATGACAAGGGGGAAAAGACTTATGGGGAGGAAAGGTGATGGCTATAATATCCCTGGTCTCCTGTCCCTCCTGTGTTTGTCTACAGGGTGCCCACAGAAGAAAAATGCCTGATTGAATAATATTTGCCCAGAAACCAACTGTAGATCCCTTGGGAAGCACAGTTAGGATGTGGTTTGTCAAGTGTGTCTCTGGTGATTGCAGTTCTAATGAGAGCTCTGCTGACATGTCTTTCATCTAGAAAAACTACATTGTCTTGTATTCTCCCTCTATTTGAACTCTGACTGTGGGAGTTGTACTGAGTTGTGGAATAATCTTTGCTAATGTATAAGTAGTACATGCTGACTTGACTGCTCTATGTCTTACCAAAAACACTTACAGTTTTATTAGAGGAAAAAAACTGCTAGTAAGAACTACAGCTCAGTACAGGGTTTCACATTCATTTTGCAGCTTTATTCCTCATACAACCATGTCTAATAAGTTGGTGACTGCCTTCTTAAAAAAAGAAAAAACGTGTGCATGGTATCTGTGTACACATACGCAGGCACGTCGCAAGAAGAGCCAGGGGCCACGAATGCAATTGCGAAGAGCAAGTTTTATTTTGGTTATCTCTCTACCGGGGGATCTCCGAAGTAGCACCTAAGCTCCCAGGCAGAGGTGACACAAGTGGGGACACAGGCATTGCAGCGATTCAGCCCTGCTGGAAGATCACTGGGCCTGCTGAACTCGCCTGTATTTCAAGGCCAGCGGCAGGCACAGCCTCCCGCTCTTTCTCACAACAAAGCAGGAATCTCAGACATAGTGATAAGGTGCCTGGAGTTTCTCACAGGCCTATGTTATCTAACACAGAGGTTCTACTCAACAAGCACACAAGGTCAGGAAAACAATTAGTGTGATGTGTGTGCTTTTTCTACAGAAAGGTGCAAGTCACTTTGAGGGTATTTACGTTTAACTAAACTCCTCACCAATCTTGCACAACATTCCCATACATATCCCACCAGAAAACTCTTGCTAATACAAAAGATTACTTGCTACTTGCAACTGGTTAGAACTCTTGCTGATTAGGGAGGAAAAATATTGATGGTAGATACAACCGAGAAGACCTAAATATTAACAAAAGCATCAAGATGCCATCTTGAAGAGGTGGGGTGGGTGTCCTCATTCTAATACTCTGTTTTCTCATGTTTCTGGATATTTTCCCCTACCTCTTACCACAAACATTTGCCACAGAGCCATCTAAACCCTGCAACACACATAATACAGCACACTAACCCATCAAAGGGAGCAAAATACACCTGACGAGGCAGGGGAGTCAGGAGTTTTTCTTGGGTGCTTAGTTAGGAGCTTTTTGATATGCTTGGTGTAAAATGGTTCTGCAGCCTTGAAGGGCAAGGTGACACATGCTTGTTTACCTCCTTTCTGCCCTTCCAGCCCTGCGACACAGACCAGCTGTGCAGGTGGATATTGGGTTTGAGCAGCAGTTCCTATAAGGCATCCCATGGCTCACAGTCCTGTGCTCCACTGTGCCTCTCAGCTTGCCCATGTACTGTAGGTTACTTACGTCAGTACTTTTTTCTTTAAAGCTGTATTCGTGACCAAGCTGCCTGTCTATAGGCTATTTGCTTATAAAGTTGTCTCTTAAAACTATCTAAACCTTTGAATGTTGGTGGCTGATTTTTACTCCTCAGGATTTGCATAGATGGGCAAATAAACAAACGTAGGTATGCAATGGGTCCTGTTTCTACCCAGGCAAAAGCAGTAAACATCTCAAATGTCTGAAAATGTAACATCTTTTAGCTGCCTTTTTTTTTTTTTTTTTTTNTGAGCAGTGACGTTTACACAGTTGGAGGAGAATATGGGGCAGGGTGCTACAAACCCTTTTGTTCATGACACCAAGAGCTGTCAGAAAGAATGGTGAAAAGAGCATTTGTTTGCAGATTTTGCTGGGAAGGTGAGGCTTGTGTTTCTTATCAGGTCCTGCATAATGCCTCTTACTAGCTTACACTAGTTCATCCCCTATGTAAGTAGTAAGGACTAGTACCAACTATTCAGGTTCCTTGTTATAGAAAGTAATAAAAACCACACAGGAAATAATTTTGATCAGAAGGACTAGCAAGGCACCTATCCCAGGGTATCCCTAGCCATTGAATAATTCTGCCCTGTCTTCTAAGGATTCAGTCTCTTCTCTCCAGCTTGGCGAGGTCCTGGCTTTGCTAGTGAGCCATTCCCGTTGGCAGAGGTGTCACAGCCAAGTCACTGTGATGTGACCTGATCTGAATGGCATAGCAATTCAGCCTCCTGTAATTTTTCCACTTGACATGTGGCAATATTCTGTCTTGTCTTGGAAACAACAGCAAAAGAATGAGACTTGGAAATGTATTTTCTGAAATACAACTTGGTCCCCCTTGGAAAAACAACCTTGCTTTCAAAAGGGAGGATGTAGATAACTCTCTGCTTGCTGCATATGGAATGTCACTGCCATGTAAGTACCATAATTCCCTCTGCAATCCTAGATTATGGAGCATTTCTCAAGAGGCTTGGCAGAAATCACAGCAAGAACAGGTTTGTTCTTAATGAGGCTGTGGTATTATTTTTGAGGGAAAGTAAGCTTCCAACACAAAGAAAAAACTTTAAACTTTAGCAACAGACTGATTCTTGTCTACAGCTTCCTTTAAAAATACGTTTTAAGACCACTTAGGCAGCTAGTATGGAATGAGCTTGTTTAGAAACAAGGTGCTTAAGACATGTTTGTGAAGTCTAGATGTTAAAAAATGGCAGGCGATCTGAGAACAGAAGGCAAGCACAGCTGAATAATCAAGAAGCAGAATGCAGAAGTGAAGACGCTACCTGCTGTGATGAGCCCCTCTGTGTTGCTCTCAGCACAAGGAGGCAAATGAGATCCAAGCATTGCCTTGCATGTACAGAACTGAGCTCTGCTGCCTTCTGAGAGGAGCAACTGCTAAACTCTGTGTTTGAATCCTGTGTGCCTTGTCTTCATCCCTAGGGCAACTGAGGAAGAAAAGGGCTGCTCAGAGCTAAAAAGCAAGTGCTTTCACCCCTGTTTGGCCATGCCATCTGAGATGGCTGCCAGCTGGAGGGCAGTGTTTCAGCAATGGTCATCGTCAGTTTGGAAGCTGCGACTAGAACAGCTGCTGCGCTTGCTCGGGGTTACAGCTGTAGGTACGTCAGTAGCACAAAGCTCTGTTTCCCAGCTGAGTCTTGCCAGCTTCTGGCAACAGCCAGGATCCTTAAATACATCATGAGGTGGCTGCTTAAGTGTTGGGGAGACCTGAAAAAGGCAGCGTTATTCCACACGGTGTTGCCATCTATATGGCCTCAGTGCTGCAACTAGGTACCAAGATCCCTACATGGATTTCTTGGATATAGACAGATGTGATGCTCCAGGACTTCATCACATCCCATGTAGTGAAAAGAGGGAAGTCACAATATGAAAACAGTGATATAATAAGACTGTTGGCTGTTGCATTTAATTTTACATCTTTCTACCATCAGAAGTTTGAAGTGCCCAAAAAAGTGGTTGTCTGTTAAAACCTGTGCAGAGGGAATTACTGATGCTTTGCTGAACTCATTAAAAAGTGCAGGCCCACAGCAGGCCTACAGCAATGTCATAAGGGCTGGAGCTGTGTGCTGAATTCCTGCAGCACACATGTAGCATGAAGCCTAGCAGTTTTTCTATATGCTTCCACAGGTGAACTTTTTCTTCTAGCATATGTTTTTGCTGAATATAGTCCCCACAGCCTCCATCACTCCTGCCACAACTCTCTCCTACATTAAATCGACACTATCAGAAAAGAAATGAAACGCCACAGACATCTTCGTCCCAGATCAGAGCAACAACACCACTCTCATTCCCTTCCTGCTTGTCTTCCAAGCACATCTGGTAATAAGAAATAGAAATGTAAATGCCAGAGGAATCTGATCAGGCACACCTAGGAACCTCAGGAAAGGCTTCCTGCCATTTGGTGGAGGAAGGACAGTGGGTGCTCAGTCTTGTATTTTCCACATTTTCTTCCTTTTCTTTCTGCTTGCTTTCTCTGCTTTGTGAGGAACCACAACAAATGTAGCTTTGACATGCCCATTTGAAGCATTACAGTAGCCTATACGACCTCAAAAGACCTGTCACGGTGCAGCTTTTGCCAGAGGCTATATGATGGATGGGTCATTCTCAATGGGAATATGAAAGTCACAAATCATTTCCACACAGAAACTGGAGAAATCACATTGTAGATCGAAAGACCAGTGGAAAGTCAACAAAATGCCCTTGGGCATGAGCGAATCACAGAGATCACTAAGTTTGAGAGAAATAGGCATAACGTTGGAATTTGTTTTTTCTGCTCCTGCAGTAAAATACTTTTGTTCAATATAAAAAAAAATACTTGCCCTTTTGCTGAGATTACCAATTTTGGGGGCCAGTAACAGAGGGAGTCCAAGGCTGGAGCCTTGGACTTACTCATAGCTGTCACCATTGCAGGCTCCACAGGGTCTGAGTAGATTGATACTCACGAGCTGCTCCTGACTTGAGTGCCTGACCATGGCCTGTGTCTGGGAGCCACTTCCCATGCATGCTCACTCTGTTGGTGCTTGGGCATGAGTACTACATATAAAAGCTCGGTATATTAAGCAACATCCAGACAGCAGTTTGTCTTTTAATATGTGAAAGAAACTCTAAACAGTTTCTAAGAAGAATGCCAATCTTCTTACTGCAGACTATATGCAATTCATTACTTATTTTGGTGAAATGCACAGAGCACCTTGCTGTGCAGGCCAGCTGCTCATTTATAAAATTGATTACACATTCCCTAAAGATGTCTCTAGGGAACAGGTACATTGCGTCCATCACCACCAAAGACTTCGATACGTCTGTGACTGAAGAATATTAATAATAACAACCAAGAATAAAAGCAAGACAGGCTATGTTCCAATATTTGATGTTCGTCAAATGCTTGCTCAAAATGTTTTAGGAAAATGCATTTCTGGCATGTAAGTTGTTGTTCACAGCAAGAGCACCCCAAGTTGTCTTGGAGAGCGAAGGCTACTTTTATTGTGAAATAAGGTAATAATTATGCTGCTTTAATTTTTTTCCCCATAATAATCTGGTGCTTGGTTCAAGTAATAACATATTGGCTCTTTGATTCTGTTGCTTCAATCTGACTTCACTATCAGCTCTGTGAAGTGTAACATTCACCTTGCTCTGCATAAGCCACTTCCTTTCAAGTGTGAAGTTCTGAGGAAGGGGGAGATATTGCAAGCAGGGCTGAAGATGACAGGCAGCACCTGACCCTGAGCTGATTCAGAAGCTACTGAGCTGCCTGTCTTGGGGTGCCAGGAGCTCACACTTTGCACAGGGGCATCCTCACCCCGCTGGCTGTGACTGTGGCTTTTGAGCTGGGTGTGCACATCACCTTTCTCTGATGGAAAGAGGCTGCAAGGAAGATTGGAGGAAAAGGGGTCCTGCCCACCTGGCAGTGCTGTGAGCACCTCTAACGCAGACCTGGCTCCCAGACCCTCTGCCAGTCAAAGATAGGACTGAACGTTGAAATCAGGCTGTAAGGGATGGATGGTGTGTTTGCAGGCAACCATCAGAGATTGAAATGCCTTATGAATTTATGGTGATAACATTGTACGAAAGACAAGATCCAGCAGTCTATTGTTTTCTCTGTAATATTGAATAGCAGAGCATAAAACTACCTGAACATTGGCTTTTCTGTGATTCTATGGCAATTTTTTTTCTGAAACGTATCCTTAATGAACTTTCTTCCAGGGTCAGCTCTCTTTTTTCTGGGACTGGCTGTTTGGTGTGATCGTGTTTGAGTGTGAACTGCTGTGGGGCTTTTTTTCTGTGATCGGCTGTGTCAGACTGGAGTTTGTGATCACTGCTAAGGGACAAGCTGGGTGTTGGTCTCTGGTTGGTAAGCAATTGCACTATTTTTCTTTTTTTGCTGTCTTATGAAACTACTCTTATCTCAACCCATGAGTTTCTCCCTTCCCTTTTGATTCTGTCCTCCATCCCACCTGCGTGGGGGCAGGGGGCAAGCAGCTGCGTGGTCCTAGTTGCCAGCTGGGTTAAACTATAGCAAAACAGCAGAAAAAAAAAAAAAGAAAAAAAAGGCTGCATCGATTTTTCCATTTCCTAGTTCTAAATTAACTTAAATCTTGTATTTCACAGTGATCTTGTAACTAGCGGGTTTCCAACGATAAACGATAATCCTTGAGTGACAGACTATGGCATACGTTGTTTATGCTTTCCAGTCATCCATAGTTCCTGGCTTCTGGAACTGCTTTCAGGTGGTGTCTTTCAGCTCAGAGAAGAGTGTGACAGATGCATGGAAGGATGCAGGATGCTGGGCAGGAGCCACCGAGCTCCAAGACAGCAGAGTGCAGGCTGCTGACAGCTACAGAAATTGATTGTTGAAAGGGCAGGTTGAGCCCTGCCAGGGGAAGGTCAGGTGCTGCCTCCATGCCAGTTGATTGTCTCACACACTTCTCTGAATGAAGCCCATCTGGGAACCCCAAAATGGGGCTTGATGCTTTCCCCAGTTCAGCAGCCACAGCTGGAATCGGGTCTGCAGGGGCTGGTGCTTTACTTTGTTCACATGGACTTGGTAAAGCTTCCCATGCTGCCATTAGGCTGAGAAAGCCAAGGTGACAGCTGCTGGGCAAGGGCTTTTCTCCCCACCTGCGTCCCCCTGTTTTGATAACAAAAGCTTCACAGGGTCAGAGGAGGGAAGTGCTTATGTCTGGGTCTTCAAAGAGTAATTTCAGTGCAAAAAAGGGCAGGGTGGAAGTCGACAACTCTGTTCCTGCCTGGATTAACTCAGCATGTTTTAGAAGATCAAGCAGTTTCAAAGGTTCCTTGCCCTGGATTTTTTTTTTTTTTTTGAGTCTGTTGAGTGGTTGCAAGGAGGAGGTGAGTGTGTCATACCCAGTCCCTTCTCTGCAGGCTTTTATGTCCAAGTGTAAGTGGTGGGGATGGGAGCTGGTGAGATTAGGAGGTGTCTGTGGATAGCTCTCCACTGTTCAGCTCTTGCAGGAAACCTTTTAATTGGTTACTGTAATATTTCGAACACTTGTCAGAAAAGTGCAATTGTCCAAAGAGTCTCATGTAAATGCCTGTTGAAGACTGAACCTGATGGGTTCAAAAGAAAGATGCTTAGACACTAGCTCAGTGGAAATTATTTTCTGCCCTGGAATGCAAGGCAAACCTATGTTCCTGTAAAGCAAAAGTGGAGATGAAACATACTAGCTTGTACAAATAACAACTGAAACTCTCTGTTCGAGACTATCAAAAGCATCACTTTTGTCTGTAATCTCAGCTGCTGTAGGAAAAGGCAGCCACGGCTGATAGCCACTTCAAAGCTGGCCAACTGCTTCTAATATTATGAAGTATTCAAATGTCTTCTGCCCTGATGTAATGGTGCTTGCTGTCCTCCCCATTTGCTGTCAACGCCAAGTGAGGGCTATATGCTGTGGAGAGGAGGAAAGCATTGCCGTTGTCACAAGAGCTGCTCTACAAACACACCAACTTCCAAAAATGAGCAAGCTGAAAGTATTTCTCACCCCTCATCCTGGGCTTCGTGCTGGCGTGATTTTAATGCCACTGACACTCCCATGTGAAACAGGTGGCAATTTCTGTGTCTCGGCAACTTTGTTCCCAAATGTCTACAGCTGGGGAGAGATGCTGAGGGCTCCACATGTGGGAGACCCAGCCTTCAACCCAAAATCAGGGCAGGTTTCGGAAGGGAAAGGCCAGGAGCTGGCTAGTGAGTGGGTGATGCTGGACCACGCGTGTGGCAGCAGGAGAGAGAAGGCATGTCCCAGGCTGTTTTTCGGATGGGGCTGACTCAGGAGGTGTGCTTCGAAGACATCTCTGGGTTAGCCCAGGAGGTAAGAGTGAGAAATACGCAGATGTGTCTCAGAAGCACTGAGAGGGCCTGAAAATGAAAACCTAGATGGCTTACTATACCTCCACGAGTGGAAAATCTGCATGCAGTAGACTGGGTGAGGTCAGAGGCAGTGACTAAACCCGAAAACTTGGATTTATATAGAAAACAGCTTACTTCTGCTTCAAATGCAAAACCATCCACTGAGGCTTCTAAGTGAGGGAGCAGTTTGGTTTCAGTCCCTATGTCAAGTAAAATACGATCTTTCCATATAGTTTAGACTAGAAACAAGCCATACATGGGTAAAAGCTTGGAACTGCATTACTTATATCACTTCCTGATTGATTTTTTTGCACCTGCTTTTCTGCAAATAGCCCCATTTTTTGTGCTATGCAGCTGATTGAGAGACTGGCTTTCTGTCTTCCCCAGACTTCAGATGGACTTGACCACCCCTGGTCAATCAGGTCCCCCTGGGTCAAGTTCATCCGAAGCCTGGGGAAAGACAGAAAGTCAAAGTATCTCTCAATAAATCAGCCGCATAGCACAAAAATGACCCTAGTCAGGCCCAGACATTAGAGACCTGACTCCCTGGGTCCATAACTATGAGTGAAGTGGAACCTACCTATCTACCTCCTCCATATTAGAAGGCGCTCTAAGTATATATAGCTAGATCTACGTCACTGCTTTTTTTTTTTTTTTNGCCAGGGTTGTAGGGTATTGGAAAGGATTTATTGAGTCCTCAGGGCTGTAAATTTAGACGAGCAAGGGTATTTAGGAGTCAAAATTTTTATGTAAGGGCTTAGTATGTATTGGTCTAACTTTACGGTGTCTGTGACTTCTATGTGGTAGTGTTAACAGGATGGGTTTTCATAGCTGCTGACTGCACAGACTAAATTTTAGCAATTACATTACCCTGCTTATCCTTTTGTATGCCTTCTCTTTAGTGAATTACACTTAGCAATGCAAGCCTGTAAGAGTAGAAATAGAAGAATATTGGAATACATGCAAGCCATTGCTAATGCAATCTCATTTCTCCTTCAGCTGTCAGAGAACTAATACATCATTAGTTGAAAATGTGTGTCAAAGATGCATGCTTCTTTCCATTACAGAATGGTCAAATGCCAGTCTGTTCTTTTGAAGTTTCAAACCTAGCTAGTAGTTTGATTTTACTCTTTCCTGACTCATGTTTGCAGAATATTAGGTGATTGAAATCTGCAGAAGCTTAGTTATTAGAAAATTAGAGCACAGTGTCTCATTATTCTGTATTCTCAACATAGAGCTATTTCTTCAGTCCAGATGCATTTTCACAGATGGTTTAGCAGCAGTGCTTTTTTAGTGTAGGAGACTTGCAAGGAACTGAGGGGGATGGAGGAGGAGATGAATACTGATGAACCTGCATTAAAGAGTTCTGTGCATTGCAGGGTTAGTGGTGCCTCCACGTGTCACTGACTTGTGTTTTCTCCATGGTTATCTGTATCCCATCCTCTGAGGTGAAACGTGCACAGTTACAATTCAGTCCATATCGGTGATGTTGCTGTATGTTTGCATTTCTTATAACATGACTTGAAGGAAGACTGAAATCTAGCTGCAGAGTAGCCTTGGTGAACATGTGTGATGGAAGTCACACAGGCCTTCAAACCATTTTAATATCAGAAACTTACAGTTCTGGCACTGCTGGAACTTCATACTCAGTGTTGTGTGATGATGCTTGGGATCCATGCTGAGCAAGTGTGACTTACAGCAGGCTTCCTTAGACCTACTTGGTTTTGGGGGAGTAGGTCCACCAAACATCTTAAGTATGGGAATACTTTTCTTTCGAGCCCTTTACGTTCCTCAGCCTAAGCTCCCAGAGTGTGGAACTGAAGGAGACTTAAGGACTCAGGAGCAACATTCATGGAATTCAGCAGACACAGTGGGCCACCAAATGGAATATGCTGGAAAGGAAAAAATCCACTCCCCAAATCTACTATTCTTCCACTATCTCTCCAAATCCCTTGCATCAGGCTGAAGGCAGGCACATACTTCTGCTTGGAGACCTCAGCTGTGAGACTTTTCTGTGCCTGTGAGCAAGATTAATGCCTCTCCCTCATATAACAAAAACAGTGTTTCTGCCAAACTTCAGTGAAGGTTTTGTACCCGAGTATCAAAACATCTTTGCATATGCAGTATTTGCATCTAAAGGGAGGGATGTCTGTCAGTTGCAGAGAAAAACATCTGATCTGGCATGCAAACTCTGGGTGATTAGAAAAAAATGGATGGCTGCAAGCACTGCTGTCCAGTATCAACACTTCTGTGTCCAAACAACTTCTGTGTGGAGTTTCACCAGCGGTGCAGTACCTACAAGGTTAGGGCTCACAAACCAGCTAGGCAGGAAAAGTCCCAAGTGGAAAACTTGAACTGAGATATGAAATGAGGTGTTATGGTCGTGTTGCGTGTTCTCCTGCATGGGACCACTTCACTAAAGCAGACTGCTAGGTTTGCTAGGGAAAGATGTGCCTGAATGATTAAATGGCGCATTTGAAGAATACAGAGACGCTATGATCTGCCATTTAAAGTCATCCTTAGGTGCTTCATGTCCTTTAAAATCTTCTGAGAAAACTTATCAACCAATTTAATCTTTTAAACTCCAAGTCCTTTAAATCTACTCCGAACTGTAAAAAAAGTAGGACTGCACAAAGGCTCTGATCACCTTGAAGACTTCTTTCTTTACCCTCATTCCCAATTAACTGCTGTGACACTTCAAATGAGGAAATTTGATGACCCTGTGCTGCTTAATGTTTGGCAGTGGCAAGTTTTCAAACAACAAGTTTTTACTACTTGGAGGCCAGGCATCACTGAGCAGAACAGATTTAGTTGCAGTAACCTTTTCTAAAATTATCCTGCTAACAAATTAATCTCTCAGCAGAATTGTACCACAGCTACATGCAAGCCCATGCTGGGTTGTTTTCTGTTTTAACACACACTGCTAAATTCAGGGGATGAGCTTTGGATCTACACCTCCCCTATTCAAGATTATTGGGAGATAGTGGCGAAAACTACCTCAAAGGGTTTATAAAAATGAACAACAGCATTTAATTTCAAAAAACCCCAACCCAAAACCTAGGTACCTCAGTCCCACATATTAATCAGTGCCATAAATCTGCTTCTTTGCTAACTCCTTCAGTCAGGCACCAAGTCTTGGAAATGGCAGAGCTGAGCCAGCAGGCAGTGTGCTTAGGAACCCTGTATAAGGGTGCAGATAACAAAAACCTGTCTTTCCACCCATTGTTGGCTGTTCAAACAAAAGTGCATCTGCAGGGAGCATCAGGCAGTTGAAACAGTTCTTTCAATGGGGTGTTCAGACTCAACATTGGCCATGAGATTGCAAAAGATTTACAGTTTTTAAGGCATAATAATTCTGATTTTTTTACCTCAGTCATAATTTTGGTAACACAGTCTTTATCTTAAGAAGGGATTATGGAAATCAAAGCAATTGTATCAAAGTATGGTGAAAATTGCAATTGTTACGGAGATTGGTTTTATTCAAAGTAAAGCATAAAGTAGCTCTAAACAATCTGTTTTAAAACGCAACTTGTATTTAGAATGTGACATTTTTTTATATGCAAAGAAACAGAGCACTAGGTCATATAAAAGTAACAGTATACAGCTAGGATATGCCTTTAGATTGCTGCATTGCTCTTAACCAGAAATGCCTGCAGATTTTGCTTTTTCGTTGGCATGTAAAATATGCAGATGCATACTGAATATGTCTAGCTACACAATTCAACATGTGATGTAACATCCTGCAAAATGCAGAGCTCCAGCCCTGAAGTTCTGTCTGTTTCAAAGTCCTTTCCCTTCTGCCCACTAGGTTACTCATTCTTTCCATACCTTCTGATATACAAAAGGTAAACAAAAGTGACAGCCAAACTGTGAGTGAACACACCGATATTAACTCAAAAAATTGCTGAAAAAATTCAAATAAAATTGATTTTTTTTTTCTTGGTGAAATAGAGTACTTTGAGTTGTAGCTGTTCCCAAGAGCAATGTTACTACAGTTCGTCTTCTGCTTGATTACAGAAGCAAGTGAATAAACACAACCTGTAAATACCAAATAAAATGAGACAGCTTGATACAGATATTTTACATTTATTGGAAGAGTACAGTAAAAACGGGACTGCAGACTCCTTAGTGGTAACTGGTCCATAGGAAAAGATAAAGGACTATTAAAAAATGGTCTGCAGTTTACAAGAATACTGAAACACTGTTTTGTAACAGCCTAAGAAAATAAAAAGTTAGCTAGAGAACAAAAGTGTAACTTTAAAGTGTATAAAAAAAATTGGCAAATAAATAAAGTTAAATTGCAGATCTATTTTCTATTTAAAATTATAAAGGACAGACAACTGGCAACTGTATTACATAGTTATCATTTTCAGACTTGCTTAAAAGCCAGATAAACACACAAATGTTGTTTCCTTTTTTTTTTTTTTTTTTTTTTACAGGTGTACTTTTGGGAAGAAGCACCCATTTCCAGTGTTATGTATTATCAATCTGTTTCACAAATAAATTATTTTTAAACAACAAAGACTACAAAAGGTGCTTTACCTGACATTAAACTTGCTGGTGCATACTTTGGCACAAAACTGAACAGAAATCTAAACATGTTTGCAAATGGTATCTGTGTCCCACTCAAGGTTATTACCGTCAAAAGTCTTGCATGTGCTAGTGAACCAGCCTTCCCTCTTTTCCCAACACTCCTCTGTCTTCAGCTGCTTACAATCATACAAAAGCAAAGTAATATGTGCAACTGAAAAAACAGCAGTCCTACAAATTTTAGTCCAAGTTTGCTCTCTGGAAGTCATTTGAACATGCATATGACTACATATTCCTTTAAGAGAAGGGACAAGACAGGTGTTTATTGCTGGCTTTCACTCCTCAAAATTTCCTCGTAGGAGTCTCCCTCCTCTTTGTGTCCCACATGATGAGCCTATGTAACAATTTTTTTCCTATTATACTTTTTCAGCATTTTAGTGAAAATTACGCGGGAAGCTTGGTGGAAAAAACAAGTTAATTTGTCAATTACAGATAATAATACAATCGACAGCGGAAACAGATATGTTTCTTCTAGTTGTTCCGTATATTGAAGACTTTGAAACCGTGACAATGTCAAGCAGGAGTGGAATGAAGGAAAATAAATGCTAATAAAAAAAATATAAAAAAGAAAATGCAGAGAATCCCCATTGTATACCACATTCTGCATTTCGTGATAAAGAAAAAAATGTCACTATTTCTCCCTAAGCAGTACAGCTTCAGGTGATTTTTAGGAATCAGCCACACTCAAAGGTATGGCAAACTTCCAGTCTCCTGTAGGTTTATTAGTGACTAGTAGTGAGTGTAGGTGCATTATAAAGAGGGCCCATGTAGACTGTAAGACCTTCTCTATGGCATCCTGGCTGCATCCATGCTACATACCAGAATCACTGAGAGCACCTGAATTGGCTACTTGAACTCAACAGTTCCCTTCCACGATAAGCTGAAGAGGAAGGAAGGAAGGAAGAAGCAGTTCTACCTTCCTGATGAGTTCAAGTCAAATACAAATACTACTATTGCAGAGAGATCTTGAGCAAGGAATACTGCTGTTCAAAGTGCACAACAGATTTTAACTGAAACAACTGCTTTAGTGATATTTAAACTACATTAAGCTATACCAACTCAGACACCTAGTGAAAGATCAGCTCCTTGTGGACTTAGCAATACTTATCTTCTGAAGTTGCAAGTCTCAGTACTTCGTGGTGGTGGCAGGGGTATAATTACCAGTACAGGTAAATGTTATGTCATGTACAGAAGGCAAATTCCTAAAAGCAAAATGGATGACAATAACAAAAATTAATACTATCTGGAAAGGTGTGTTAAGAAGAAGAAAGTTTACAATAAGGTTTAGCTGGAATTAAGTTGCTGCTGTTAATTTTAAATATATTGTTTGGACTTGGTTTGACAGCAAAATCATTCCTTTCTCTAGGAGCATACTTAGCTTTATATTGTTCCCTAGCAGGAGTAGGATGCTCTGTATTGTAAACTAGGAAGTCAGGAATGCTGTTCTTCCAATGTCTTTTAAGATGTGGGCAATTCATGATACATGTAACAACTAAAAAGGTGATTTGAACAATGTGTTTCACCTTGATTCGTAGTTACTTCAATTTTCATACAAACATATTGCCATAGATATAAAGTTATAGTGTCAAGATGGTATTTTTTAGTCAAACAAAAGAATATTTGAACTTTTCTGTCACAAGAGTAACTTTCTTGAACTACACGAAAGGGCGCCATCTATGGTACATGGAACCATCAGAATTAGGAAGACGCAACAGGCCAGATTATTACAGAAGAGCTCAGCTAGAACTGTAAGGTTACTGCAGCCCCTATTAAAGAGCAAAAAGATTCTGTAAAACTGAAGTAAAAGATCAGAGTGAAGTAACTTACATATCCAAGGATTATGCGTTACTACTGCATTTAACAATTATGGAATTCTTTACATGTTGAGAAAGACAGAATTGACTATACAAAGGCAGTAACATGGATCTTTCTTTTTTAATGGTGGAAGAAGAGTCTAGCTCATACTTTCAACATATGTAATCTAAAAGGAATCAGCGATCAATCTTTTGCCCTTTTTTTTTTTTTTTA
>VWYH01001411.1:21812-33449 GCA_013399365.1 Pampusana beccarii
TTTTTTTTTTTTTTTAAAGCATAATTGCCTTAAATTAATGAAGAGTTTTAACACAGAAGCATGTGCTCTCTCTCTAACCACACCCACAAAATGTAAGGTGTTTTCTATAAACAACTGTAGTTCTAAAGGTAGATGTCAGTTCCAAACAGTAGCAGTTTAGGAACACTTTTTTCTAAGCCTTCTTTGCTAGTAGCAATGTGAGTCCTAGGTCATCATACTGGTTCACAGGTCATATTTACCTACTAACACAAAGCCAGTTATTGCAAGTTTTATTTACAAAACATTAAATTCTGGCAGGATAGAGGAAGAAAGAATGTGGTTCATGGCTCTTCTATGTTTTCACTTCATGATCTCAGTCAGCTATATTTGAGGCCCCTATTTATCCATTTTCTTGTACGTTTTTGATTCAGAGAAGGCATACATTATCTCAGATCTATAACTGGACTACTCTCTCACACATCTGATACAGCTGCCAAATAACCATGCATGTAGCTAGCAATCTAATTAGTCCTTCATCTCACAAAAAAACAACCTCCAAACCATCTGAAAATTCTAATTTAAGTTCTGCCTAGATGATGTCTGAGAAAACGGTGTTCTCAAACAGCTAATAATATACAACTTCCTGAAAATGAAACAAGTCAGATTTAACACCCAGTTTCCACACCTGGACATACACTTCAGTTAGAATTTTAGCTCAAAGAGACGGAGGGTCATAACCAGCATATAGGCGTAAGTTTGATTACTGGTGGAGGTAGCATTCCCTTAGAGAGAACAGTAAATAAATCTCTGAACCTTCCTGTTTTATGGATTAGTAGTAAGGCTGAAATACAGAAATTACTTTTGCTTATTTGACAGAGAACTAAAAACAAATTGGCTTCTAGACCCAAGGGTGTGAAATTTTGGGGGATTAGCTGCTCATTTAAAGACAATATGTAGCCTCCAGCTCCTGTTGTACGTGGTGCTTATTATAACGAACAACAAGACTCAGATAAATGAATGTGGAAGTTAAGGAAAATGTGTGAGTTACCAGGCAGAACTTGCTATACTTATCAGTGAGAGAGTCTTCCCTTCTTTGGTCTGACAGTAAAGTTAGTTGTTAAAAATGCACTAATACACAAAGCTGAAAAGTATGTAAGAGCTGGAAATCACAGGTGCATTGTAAGTTTTAGGAAAGAAACTGTGGCAATACTTGAAAAACTGTTCAGAATGTGACAAGTAAAAGGATTCTTCTGTTTAAACTTGGAGGTTTCAGTTTGCTTGTTTGTTTTGGTTTGTCTTTTTAGAAAGGAAAGCTATCTTGCAGGAATTCTAGTACAAGATTACAAAAAACATACTTCACTGAAGTTACACTTACAGAAGCTTGATAAATTTCTGAGATTGATGCATTTTCTTCTAAGTTGTTACTGATGATTGTTTAAGCACTCCTATTCTTACAGTAAATTGGCAGAAGAAAACTAGAAGAAAACATCACTCTTAAAAACTCATGGTTGTCTGGAACTTCAGGAGTACCGGACTTGCTTTTTATTTTCAAATTACTAATTAAAGTTCCATATTCCTGAAAGGATGGTCTGCATTAATATGATTCTAAGAAGAAAAAAACATGTACTTTGGTTGGCAGTAGGGGTATCCCATACTATTACCTCCACATATCCTGACTTGCCTAGCAAGAGTACTTAAGAAAAAAAAAAATTGGTGGACTCTTAATAGCAAACTATTTTATGCTCAGTCATAAAGATGTTACAAATCCAAGTGCACTGGCACAACAAACATTTCTATTGCCTACAAACAGGACAGCTATTATAGAAAGTAGATTATCTCAATTAGCCTCCTTCTTTTTATTCCATACTTCTAATGAGTTATCATCACTTGCGACAACCAGCCATTTTCAGAACTACTGCTCTTGAATATCATGTTTGATGACACTGTCTACACACTAACTCATCTCTTCAAAGACTTCACTGTTTCAAGTGCATCAGTGGCACTGCCCTTTAGAGGAGATGACAAGAAGAACAATGGAAACAGGGTTATTAGTTAATTACTATTGTTAATATCCATGCAGCAGCACACCTGAGAAGGGGGGAGATATTTTTAAATGCTTTTGAGAGTTGGATACGCTGTCATCTCAGGAAAGTGGTTTTATTTTTCTTTAGTATCTCTACAATGGGTGCGAAAGGCATAACAAAATAGTTATGAGAGATAACAAATGGATAACTTCAAAGTCAGTTTTAGTGAGGTATAGTAAGCTTTAGTGATGTGCTTGTAGGATATGTGTAAGTGTGAAAGCTGGTCAAAGACATGGATGAAAAAATATTCAGGATGAACAACTTAATATTGCCTTACTCAGTTTTCCATTTCTCGTCAATAAGATCAGGTTTACTTTATAAACTGCAGTTCTTACTGATATCCTTCTGGTGATGCATGTTCCAGTAACAACTTCAAATAAAAATACTAGGCAACTCTACAAAAAGGCAGATTTTTGTTACGAAGAAATGAAATATAACTGCAGTTGCTAATTGAAAAACTAGTTCATTGATTTAATCAGAAACTCACAAGAACATTTCCAAGAGAATGCTGACTTTACAAGATCAAAGTTTGCTGAAGAAAGGTTTGTTTTCAGACAAAACTATTTTACTTCCCATAAAATTGAGATGTTTAGGAATCCTCATGATTTCACTGATGACTGACTATGAAGCTAACATGTGTGCTTAATTTTTACTGGAAACAAATGCATTTTTTTGCATTCAAAACAATCTTCCTTAAAATGCTGAATGCAATTCCTTGGAAAAACATGAAAATAACTGATAAGCTGTTGAATTCCATCTCTTGTATGAGGCTGAGGTATTTCTATCTGATCCGTCACAGTATTCAGAGTTTTTCCTATTCAACAGCGAAAAAATTCAGGATTCCCTCAGGCTCCCCACGGTCAGGACAGTGCCAGCGTAAGAACCTACATGAAATACCACACTTGCAAAAGAGACTAATTCTTAACTTTTTTTTTTAAGTTCTTTAGTCCACAGACAGCAGATATGGTGGCCTTAGTTCTTTCTTTTACATTTCATTATATGACAGTTTTGTTTGTGAACTCCACTGTGAGAAGTTTACAAACATTTAAAAACAGTATCTATAGGTATGGATTCCATTTCATAAATTGTGTAATTGCAATAACTACAAGGGAGACATGATGAACAAGTTCTGCCACAAATTGCCAAATTAATGATAAGAAAACAGTTTAAATAATTGAAGTGACATGCACCTGTGTTTAAATTTATTCTATAACTACAAACTCATTCTGGTATTCTCCCAAAAGGTTATTAATTCTGAACTGAACTCATGTCTACTTCAGGAATAACAATAATAAATTTTATTGGTGCTGTAGAAATCCCATGTTTTAAAAAGTCTTTAAATTTAAACAGAAGTGTGATATGAATTACAAATGTTAAATATTTCAGAACATATGAGTACAGTTTTTATCTTTACGTGAGAGTCAGGATGGTGACTGGTTAATTTAAGACAAATAAAACAGTATTTTATAAAAATAAACCAGTATTTCTTTACTGTCAATAAGGCATATAGCAAAGAAACAGTTCATCTCTTTCATAGAAGAAGAATACGAACTCTCCAGAGAAGCTATGAATGGTGACAGAGGAGACACCATTATCCTTACTTGCAGACTTCAGTGATGGATACATAAGGAGCTACAGTTGTATGAATCTTGAATTTTTCCAAATGATTGTGGAACATTCCTTAAACCTTAGCACACCTGTATTTGCATTAGCATACTAGCAAATTAAGGCACAAACTTCGTGTACTACTTAAAAGCATACGAACTAACAAGAATGTTTCCCATTGCTCTTGAAAAACATCTTTGGGCTACTTAGAAGTACAGAACTAAGTACAAATATGCAGTATGCTTATAAGGAAGTTTAAACTCATGCCACCAAGTTTTCCAAGCGCTATACATTCATGGGTATGTGTATGCTTCCTTAGCTCCACGAAAAAAAAAACCCACTTAAGAAATGCAAGAAGCACTCACCATTCCTTATACTTGGATACTGACAGTTCCACCTCAAATGCAGGTGATGTGCTCCAGCACCATCATTCATTGTTTTACTTGGACACTAACTCCAATGTAACAAGCTCTTCTAGACTACATGTATTTTGGCCATACATATCCCCTTCACATTACCACTCAGTACTACTATAAACACACTTCAGAGAGCAAAAATGCTGTAGACAATAGAAAAGTTACCTGAACAGACATAAAAACATAAGGTAGCCACTGACTTCACTACATGTCAATCCCACGGTAGCAATAAAATATAGGGCTAATTAACATTTCAGATGCTGTGTTACTTACAGTCCCTGTTTCTTACTTGCATTAGCAGCAACTGACATCCTTCGATCTGAAAAAAATTTAGTTAATTCTTAGAAAAACTTTAAGCACGTTAACTCTGGAACTCAGACCAGGATACTCTAACTTGTTCCTATTTCTATGTTTGGCCCTATAAAATAATTCCAGCTGCAAAGAGGACCCAGAGTAACAAACTGCCTTCTCTCCCTCCCCGCTTCCCCTATTTAGTAAGTTTTCATTATTTCTGGCAGAATTTTTATATATATACATATCTATACAAGGTTTTTATTCCTGGTAGACTTTAGAACTTCCTTGCCCCCAGTCTTTTGAAATCTGATTGCAATGATTTATAAAAGTTAGTACGTTAGTTTTTCCTACTCTGCCTTTTTCAGCTGGTCAGAGGCTTTAAAAAACCCACTTCTTTATTTTGGTTTCTTCAATATCCTTATGCCATACAGAAATAGTATTTTCCTTTGGACACTATGCATGGAATGTAATTTTGATTATCATAAACTTTTGCAGGCTCCAGATGCATTCTGAGAATTATTACCAATTTGACAAAAAAAATCTGGTTCAAAAGCGTATATAACAATTCACATTCTTTAACTCCTCTAAGATAAATGATATTTGTTACCTGCTGTTAGTAATCCTCTTTATGTTGGCCTACCTCTTTTACATATTCTTTGGAAGGCAGATGATTTGCAGTATTTCTTATCATACGTAGTCAAGACTTGATATTGTATTTTTTGTTTCTTAAATAAACATAAGTCACTGTAAAGGAGATATATTACTGAATTCTGATGGCTTTGTAGGAAGAAAACGTGTGGCTTAAGTGAACCACATTGAAAGCCAGAAGTATTTACTACAGTATGGTAAGAAATCTACAAGTAACTCAATTTTCTATGAAAGGAAATTCTGGATTTCACTGTTCAGTAAGCACATTTGCATCCAGAATCTGTATGACCTTCATCCTTAATATGAAGTATCACTTAAAAATATCAGTTGCGGAAAGAATTTTAAAAATATAAAAATTTCTAGTTGAAATACTTGTCAAAACTGTCTTCATTTTTAAGGCCAACATGTATGACAGTCATCACATTAGAGTGCTGCTGGTGTTGACATATGGGACAGGGATAGCAGAGTGAGAAAACAGCTTAAAATAGAAAACCTCTGAAAAATGTCACTAGCAGTTACTTGCTGTAAAACAGATAGAAGCCACAGTTCCTTAAATCTATAGTATGTGCTTTCCTATTTACATGTAACCTAAATGACAATATTACTGTGACTGGATATATAGCATTTCGCAGTATATGTCTTTAATGGAGATGTAGACATCATTCAAAATGCTACACATGTATATAAAAAATCCCCTTAATTTCAAAGTAATCCTAGAAGAATATTGCAAATAATGTTGTATAAAAGCATAGTGTTTGAGGGGAAAAAATTACTTCACTGGGAAGTAAGGTCCCACACATTGAGTTTGGCACTTGTTTATCACTATGTCACTTTCTTTTTGATTGAAGACAGCTCTTTTTGAATCTCACTGAATTTTGGCCGGTTTTCTGGTTTGTAGTCCCAGCACCTCTGCATTACTTTATATATTTCTTCCGGACATTTTTGCGGTGCTGACATTCGGTAGCCTGGTACACAATAAAAAAAGAAAATAATGTTTAGCATTGAAAACTGATGCACATCGACAAATCTAAAAAAGAAATGAGCAGAATTCAAGATCATTGCACTAAAAAGATCTTCAAGATAATAGAAGGAAAGTCTTCAACATATAATTTATACAAGATAGATAGTTATTAAGCAATCAAAGCTCGAGTATCAATGACAGTTAAGTTGGGCATGGTAATTTTTCAGTATTGTCATTCCTAAGGGCAGCAACCTGCATAGATTCATTTCATGTATCTTGGGAAGCAGCGACCCCTTAGGTTTTAATTGTATTCCCTTTCCCCACACCACTGAGGAAATCAATAATTAACATTAAGATGGGAGTTGGGCAAAAATGCCAGGAGGACTGCATGGATGAACAAGGAGCTCCTGGACAAATTCAAACACAAAAACAGGCAGTCTGGGAGGAATAAAGGAACATTGTCTGAGCACCCAAGGATGAAGTTAGGAAAAGTAAAGCCCAAATGAAATTAAGTCTGGTCAGGGACGTAAAAGACAACAAGAAGAGCTTCTGTAAGTACAGAGGTGACAAAAGAAAGGCTAGGGAGAATGTGTGCCCACTGCTGAAAGAGGTAGGGCACCTGGTGAAGCAGGACAAGAAAAAGGCTGAGGTAGTGAATGCCTTCTTCAACTCAGTCTTTACCAGTAATACTGGCCCTCAGAAATCCCATGTCCCAGAGACCATGGAGAAAGTCTGGAACAAGTAAGATGTATGCTTGGTGGAAGGCGATCTGGACAGGGAATACTTAATTAAACTGGACTTAAAGAAGTCCATTGGCCCTGATGGAATGCACCCATGAATGCTGAGGGAGTCGTCTGATGTCACTTTTGAGGCCACTCTCAAAAATCTTTCATCCATCACAGTAAGTGAGAGAAGTGCCTGAGAACTGGAGTAAAGGAAATGTCACTCTTGTCTTCAAGGAGGACCCAGGGAACTGCATGCTGGTCAGCTTTACCTTGATCCCTGGGAAGGTGATGGAACAGCTAATCCTGGAAACCATTTCCAGGCACATGAAGGACAAGAAAGTTCATCAGGGGTAGTCAGCAGGGATTCACTAAGGGCGAGCCATGCTTGACAAACCTGATCACCTTCTACGATGAAATGACTGGCTTGGTAGATCAAAGGACTTCAGTAAGGCTTTCCAGTCTGTCTCCCTCATTTATATTCTGCTTTAGAAACAGAGATGCAGAGACCTGTGCAGTAAGTCTGGAGTCACAGAGCTGCTGTCCTTTACTGTCCACTGCCTGTCATTAGCTCAGAGAGCTACATGTGATCAACAGTTCATAAAATCACAGAGTTACAGAGTGGCTGAGGTCTGCAGGGACCTCTGGATGTCATCTGGTCCAACCTCCTCTGCACAAGCAGGGCCATCTAGAGATAGTAGCCGAGGATCATTCCCAGAGAGCTTTTGCATATCCCCAAGGAGGGAGATTCCACCACCTCTCTGGGCAACCTGTGCCCGTGATTGGTCATCCTCACAGGAAAAAAGTTGTTTCCTAAAGTTCAGGAAGAACTTCCTGTGTTTCAGTGTGTGCCCAGTGCCTCGGGTCCTGTTGCTGGGCACCACTGAAAAAAGCCTGGCTCTGTCTTCTTTGCACCCAGTAAGGTCCCCCGAGCGTTTTCTTCTCCAGGATGAACAGTCCCAGCTCTCAAGAAGCTGTTAAAGCATGGGCTGGATGAGCAGACAGTGAGGTGGATTGAGAGCTGCCTGAACAGCAAGTCTCAGAGGCAGATGATAAGTGGCACAAAGTCTTAGCAGGAGGCCAGTAACTACTGGTGTACCCTTGGGGTCAATACTGAGTTCAGTCCTGTTGAACATCTTCATTAATGAGCTGGATGATGGCGCAGAGCGCACCCTCAGCAAGATTGCTGATAACACCAAACTGGGAGGAGGGGCTGACAAGCCAGAGGGTTGTGCTGCCATCCAGTGGGTCCTGGTCAGGCTGAAGAAATGGGCCAACAGGAACTTCATGCAGTTCAACAAGGACAAGTGCAAAGTTCTGCACCTGGGGAGGAACAACCCCAGGCACCATTAGATGCTGCGGGCTCCCTGGATGGGAAGCAGCTTGGCAAAAAAGGACCCGGGGAATCCTGGTGGACACCAAACATGCACCAGCAATGTGTCCTTGCTGCAAAGAAGGAGAATGGTGTCCTGGGCTACAACAGAAGTGTTACCAGCAAATCGAGGGACATGATCCTTCCTCTCTATTCAGCACTGGTGAGGCTACACCCCTAGTACTGTGTCCAGCGCTGGGTTCCCCAGTACAAGAGAGACATGGACACAGTGGAGAGGGTCCAGCAGAGGGCCATTAAGATAATAAAGGAGCTGGAGCATCTCTCCTATGAGGAACAGCTGAGAGAGCTGGGACTGTTCATCCTGGAGAAGAAAACGCTCGGGGGACCTTACTGGGTGCAAAGAAGACAGAGCCAGGCTTTTTTCAGTGGTGCCCAGCAACAGGACCCGAGGCACTGGGCACACACTGAAACACAGGAAGTTCTTCCTGAACTTTAGGAAACAACTTTTTTCCTGTGAGGATGACCAATCACAGGCACAGGTTGCCCACAGAGGTGGTGGAATCTCCCTCCTTGGGGATATGCAAAAGCTCTCTGGGAATGGTCCTGGGCAACTATCTCTAGATGGCCCTGCTTGTGCAGAGGAGGTTGGACCAGATGACACCCAGAGGCCCCTGCAGACCTCAGCCACTCTGTAACTCTGTGATTTTATGAACTGTTGATCACATGTAGCTCTCTGAGCTAATGACAGGCAGTGGACAGTAAAGGACAGCAGCTCTGTGACTCCAGACTTACTGCACAGGTCTCTGCATCTCTGTTTCTAAAGCAGAATATAAGTGACACTGGCCTCATACAACAGGTAAATACGAGAAATATTTTTCCTTTGTTATATTGAATGCATCTCATCTAGGTGCTGGATTAACACATGCAACTTCAAAGGAGAACGGCTGTGCTCTACGACACTTATAGACAAGAAAATACAAAACTATCTAAAACTCCTTTCCTTCACGAAGTTTCCCCTAGAAACTCGTTTTTCAAAACAGTGACTACTTTCTGTCCTTATAGTGAAGTGTTTCTATACAGTTACGTAGAATTGAAATTATCCTGGCTTAAAGCAAGCATTTAAGTGACTAAACTCACTGAAGGCTCTTACTGATTCCGTAACCGAGATTATAAGATCAGGAAGAGAATCTGGAGTGTCTTAGCTGACTGTCCTAAGAGAAGAGCTACTATACGCTGAAAACCAACAAAACAGGCTGATTAAAAAAAAAAAAAAAGACAATTCTATTAAAAAAAAAGAAAAAGAATTGCTGATGAGCCAACAGGACTATTTTCCCCACAGTATAAAGAGCTGAAAAAGCATAAATATGCTACTAAATCTTTGGATTTTATAAATGTCAAGAGATTAGTATTCTCAGTGATTTAAAACAGACACACAGTACTTAGGTAGTAAGACTTGCTTTTACAAACACTCTTCTGCTCAGGAAAATATTGGACCTTTTGATTTGGCCTTTTAAGGGGGAAACTTTGATGGTCATCTACAGTGCTTATAAAAAACACTGATAATCTGTATAAATCAGCAAACAAATTGGTTTTTTTAGAAAATCATTTAGCAGTTTTACTACCTTAGAACCTCCTCATGAATTATACAACAGTATTACGTAGAGGAGGAACAGTTCTAAAATGCCACTAAAGATGATGAAAATAAATCAAAGTCCTGAAATCCTGCTCACAGTTACTTGCTACTTCAAATAAAAGCCTTTTGATTATTTTGTAAAAGAGAAATGTGGCTTTCAATGCTCAACTACCTTACCATTCTCCACCATAATTGCTAAAATGTTGTCTGAAATGCTTTAATATCGAAGACAGAATGATACAGATTTTTTTCTTCTGGCAGTTTAGAATATTTATACATGCATTAGCATAATCTTAAATAATGCATTCTGGTCAGGCCTCTGCTTTCCACAGCAGTAAAACCCTTCTCTCCGTCTCACCTTTTAGTTCCGCAACAACAAAAGTCAGCATGCTATAAGTCTTCTGTCCTTTAACTCACTGGTCAGTATATTCCTTTTTTCAAGAAGCTTATGCATCACACTACTTCTCCCAGAAAGCTTGATACAGCAAAGAAAGAACCCGATACCATTTTTTGCTGAAGTTGCCGGATAACATGTATGTTATTTCTTTGCTATTTTATACTGTAAGTACTACATCCTGATGGATCTATACAGCATTTATTTGACTCCATACAAATAACTACCTTTCTCGACTTGTTCTCGTGCTTGTTGATTGGTCATTCCAGGGTACGGACATACTCCTAAACTGAAGGTCTCCCACAAAAGGATTCCAAAGCTCCATACATCACTCTCAGATGTGTATCTCCCTAAGAAAAGGAGAGAAAACCCACAGCTTAATGTACAGATAAATTAATGTTTCATATAACTAAAGTGTTACACTGGTAAGTTTTAAGCAGAACAAAGCTGTAGCTACTAGCAATATATTCTGCAGATATCATAATCTCCTGTATTTCAAATGATAGATTATTTTATGGTCAGCACCTATGAACTATTTAAGATAACTTAAAGTTATACAATTTGAGAGAGCTTACCATTTCAGTTATTTCTCCTGCAAGTAAGAATTTCTTACCTTCTTAATGTACAAAAACTTTTTTTTTTCTCTTAATATAAAAGGACAGAAAACCATCAGATGTTTTAACTCCTTGTTTAGAATCACTTTCAATTCAAAACATACTTTAAAAAAATTACCTTTCCTAGTTCCCTAATATAGCATGGCAACGAGTATTCTGAGAGGAGCTACCATTCACATAGTTTGTAAGCGCAAAGAGGGCCTGGTTATCAGGCTTCAAGAACATGTTTTCCGAAAATGAAAGTATAGTTGCTTCAACTTGCTTAATTTGGATCCTAAAGAACTGATGCACCAAATCAGCTAAAGAAAAAAAAAATCCGGCCTGCTGGTTCCATTATCTTTGACTAGCAAAATAGATAACTGCCTTGTATTATGGGAGAGAGATCTTGGAGCAGATATTTCTATTGTCCTGATGGATTCACATTAAGAACGACGGATCCACATCAGAAAGTTAAGACTCCTAGCCCTTTGCTGCAGGATCTATGAAAATGTTACCTCTGAAACCCATTTTCAACATTACCTTCACAATTTTTCATGACTCTTTTTCTTTGTTCCATACCATTACTTTGCATATATGTGTCTCTATTCTTTACACACTAGCTTGCGAATGTGTTGTTTGTTCATCTCTAATCTTTACAAAGCTACTCCTGACTAGAAAGAAGGAAAATACATGTAAATTATAGTGCCAGTTGGTGATATGACAACTGTTCTGATATAAGAAACTTCAGTTTACTGTTAAACTATCACTTCCAGCTGCACAACATTAGTTTGTGTGCCTTGTGGATGGCAATTATGGACAGTCATTATGCACATTGTAGTAAGATTAGTTTTCTTGTCTGTGTATCAACTCTCTTCAGAGTCTGGCATCCAGTAATTTTACACTTTCCATTGAAACCATTCAGCAGATACAAGATAGGTGATTAATTGTTTTTTCTTCCTTTTTTTTTTTTTTTTT
>VWYH01001416.1:0-47316 GCA_013399365.1 Pampusana beccarii
CTGGGCCGGGCGCTCGGCGGAGGCCGCTGGGTAAGCGGGGCGCGCCGGCAGCAGGCCGCGGAGGCCGCCGCGCTTCATCGCTGCCCCGCGGCTCTGCGTGGGAAGGGCTGGTTTGCTCAGGGGACGGATGGGAGCCGTTGGGGCTTTGGACGTGAGTGTAAAGCTTTCGTGCCCGTCGGGAGAGCCGGAGGGGCGATCGCCTGGGGCTGGGCCGACCCCTCGGTGGCGGTGAACCCAAGGAGAGGCTCCCCTTGCCTCGGGGAAGCAGCCCCGTTCCGGCCCCACTTCTCAGAAAGACGAACAGCAGATGGTGTTTCGCTGCGGGACCGTATTTCCCGAGTGGTTTTCGCCGGCGTGTGGTATCTTGTGAGCAAAGGCGGTTGCATTGTGATAGCGACAACGTGTGAAGCTCTGCGACTTGCAGGTGTTGGAACAGATGTCGCAGCCATTGTGCTCCCTGGTGCTTGAGTAAATAACGCACGGACAGATAGTTTGCACGTCTTATGCTATATCTGTGACAGTTTCTCAGGTCGTGCCATCTATTTCATGTTCATTTCCTTCTGTGATTCTTCTCCCCCGCCTTGTTTTTCTGGAACTATGAACTAAAAAGTATTGAACGGCAATTATGCAGTAGTTTTAACCTGGCCATCTGTGTCGTTCCCAAAATGAGTGCTGTTGCCAAAGCGACTGTTCAGCCATGTTTTAAAGCACAAAGTTATGTAAGTCTGTCCTTCCTCTGCAAAGGCCTGTCTTTCCCTTAATATCCGCTGCTGGCCTAGCCAGTGTTTGTGTGGTAAGAATGCATCAGAGAAAACAATCTGTCAGCTGCGATGGACCTGAATCAGTCCTCTGAACTGGATTTCTGTGGGGACATGAAAATGCAAGTGTGAGCACCACAGAGGGAATGGTTACAAAGGGCAGCTTAGGCTCTTGTAGGGGAAGCACAAAACTTTTCACGTGAAAGTGATTAAATAGGTATCATCTCAGGTCATGGTTGACAGACAGTTTAGGCTGATCTAAGTAAGTGCTGTCATGCTTCCACCCCTTGCCCTATAAAAAGCCCCGTACTCTGTCTTACAAAGTTCTGACACTCCTCTGGTGGCACAGTGAGCCCAAGTAATGGAGCTAATCAGTAGAAACCTAATGGCTGTTGACACAGAAGGTAAGTGACGCCAATTTAAAGTACTGCATCCAAATGGTCTTGAACTACTTTCACAACTAACATGATATGTTGTCCGTTTACTCTGTCTGCTTTACAGCCCAGTATTGTAATATAAGACCACATTGTATTGCCACTCTTATAGGGCTTGGATTCTCTGCTTTTTGATTGACAGCAAGATCATCAAGAGAGCCAAATAATTAAAATTTTCCATTTACGAGAACTTAAAAATTTTTAAATCACATAAAATGAAAAAGTAGCGTACACTAAGTAAACAATGGAGTTTCTGTAAAATATCTCAAATTATGTATCCTGCATCAGTAGATAGTTTTGAAAATATGAATATCCAAAATAACGCTTGTTTTTGCCATTGTTGAAATCTCATAATAACAGAATATTTCTTTATATCTTGATAGACTGTTAAAAGAAGGTAATTTATGGTTAGTGCAAATTGAAATAACTTGATGACTACTGTTTATCTTTGGGGTGCTAATATAACTTTTATTGTGGCAATTATTTCAGATGAAAGTAAAAATTTTACCGTGTGTTATGTTGCTATTCCAATGATTAGCATAACAGTTGGGTTTGGGGTTTTTTTTTGACTGCTGTTAGCCCAGTAAATTAATCTTTGAGCTTATTGAGTATTTGTTTTTTTTCCTTGATCTATGATACAAAAGCCTTATTAGTCTAACAGCAAACAAAAGCTATTTCTGATACAAGAAGTCTTTTTAGTGATAAGTCTAAAAAGGACAAAACTGGGAATTCTGTGTAGGGTCTGCTATAAGTCAATAAGACAGGATTTTCTCACTTCTCTGGCTATAGAGAATTGGGTTGTTTTTTTTTTTTACACCTGGAGGATAATAAAATCAAATCCTATTTAACCAAGAGTTATGAGGTAAAAGTGATGTTAATCGCCCTATTTTAAGTTTGTTAATCTGATAAACAGTGCTGTTTTCTTTCTCAGCATCAACCTTAAGATGAGTGGCTGCCGGGTCTTTGTTGGACACTTAAGCTCACGTGCTCGGGAACGGGATGTAGAGAAATTCTTCAAAGGATATGGACGCATACGAGAAATCCATCTAAAAAATGGATTTGGATTTGTGGTAAGTAATACCTTGTTTTCCTTTCTCTTGTAGGTACTAGCCTTGCTACGCTGATGTCAAGAAAGGGAAGATGTTTAAGAGTATAATAGTTCAAATGGGAAATGGAAAATATTAATATACATTTCAGACTGCTTTTCAGATGTTTGGATTACAGTTTTACCTGGTCTTGGCCAGGTTTTGCTCAAAATCTTGGTAATATTCTAGCTACATTAAATACATTGATCATAGTCTTCTGTGGATTTAAATTTTAACCCTTATTTCTGAAGACAATATAAATATCCCATTACGGCATTACGAAACTTGACAAAGTCTTGACCTGGAGAAAGGTT
This sequence comes from Pampusana beccarii, assembly GCA_013399365.1. NCBI lineage: Eukaryota > Metazoa > Chordata > Aves > Columbiformes > Columbidae > Pampusana > Pampusana beccarii. Next base: position 2,592 of record VWYH01001416.1, read on the forward strand.
TATCGAGAACCACTTTATTGCTGTCTTACTCCTAGTCTGGTTGGTCATACCTCTAAATAATGGCCTTACATAAAAGCAAAGTCCTTGGGTAAGAAAACAGATGTAATAGGTGCTTGCTGTTTGCTTTAAGCAGCACAGCTTTTAACTCTTGTGCAGCTAAAGTTAGGTGTATTCAACATCCATACATGTTCACAGGACCTGTGTCTGTCAGACTATTAAAGGAAATACACAGTTCATTGGATCTTAGTTTCCTACCACTGCCTTCTAGAGCTCTATGCTTCTAAACCATTGTCCGAATTTTACAGCTTTACAGGTTCCTGAGTTCACTCAGGTTCAGCCTGTTTCTTAGTTGTTATCTCCTGAGAACTAAGAATTAGCTGTTCTGGAGCACTGAGTTCAAACTGGACAGGTTGAGATGCTGCCCTCGCACTATGGCAGGCTTACATGCCATTCGTTCTGCCAAGATCAATCCCTTAAGTGAAGTTAGGAGAAAAGAACAAAAAAAAACAAGCTTTGCTTACTGTACTTTCATATGAGTATTACTTCTAGACTCCTACATGTGCCGGTTCCTGTTTGCCCTGCAGTATGAGCTATGTCTTGTTGACTGCCAGCAGCTAAATACCTGCCTCTTAAAGTCCAGAGGTAAATGGCTGATCTAGATGTGAGCCTGAGTTTACTTAATATGTCTTTTCTAATTGCTGCTGTTTCTCAATCACCTTTCCCTGAGTGTTTCTCTTCTCTTCTTGGGCAGGGCTGTTGATTCATTCAGGAGCAACTTCTGTTCAACACCTGTACGAGTCAGCCAACCCTCCTTTCTCTTTTCTCCAGTTCCTAAGCAGAAGCATTTTCTTTTCAAAGCTCACTAATATGCTTGAATAATTGTCCCATAACTCTGTCTAAAAAATATGGTTGTTCTCGTGATGAAATTTTTTTTCCTCACGTCTGAACAAAACTTTGCCTTCTTTTACCTTGTCATCCCATCACTGTGCACCCACAGGAGGAAAGCACTTCCAGCATCTCTACAGAGAGATGTGTTTTAGGTTTTGGCAGACTCTGGCTGGATCCCCCTCGAGCTGCCTTTTCTTCAGGCTGAACAAACATGGCACCCTCAACCTTTCCTTGTTCTCCAGCCTTCTGATAACTTTTGGTGGCCCTTTGCTGGTCCACCTCCGATTTTTCAACATGGACATGGTGTTCCAGATGTGGCCTAACAAATGCCAAGGAGGGTGGAATAGTCACGTCCTGTGGTCTGCTGGCTGTACTCTTACAGCCCAGGACACAGTTTGCTTTTGTTGCAGCAAGGCCACACTGCTGACTCATACTTGGCTGACTCTCCCCAAGGATTTCCATGTTCTTCTCAGCAGAGCTACACTCCAGCCACTCAGACCCCAGCCTGTTCTGCTGCTTAGGATTATTCTAGCCCAGGTGCAGGACTTCACATTTATCTTTTGTTAAAACTTGTGATTCTTGTTGGCCTAATCTTTCAGCCTGTCAAGGTCTATCTGTGTGGTGGTTTTTCCTTCTGGTATATCTATTTCTTCTCTCACTTTGGTGTCAGCCACAAAACTGGTGAGGGTGCACTCAGTCCTGTCATCCAGATCATTTGTCAATACATTAAATAGCATTATCATTTGCAGTAGTTCACTTGTCATGGGCTGTCAGTTCGTCTTTGGTTTTGGTTATTTAAAATCTGTATTTGTAAACATGCTACAAAGCCAGGTGATTTTGATTGATCATTGTTGTAATGTTAAAAGCATGTTTCATTGTGCTTGATTGAAATCATTGCTTGATCTTTGAAGCTAATAATATTTACTTAAATTTTGTAGATTTCAGTGCAGAATGTTTTCAAACTTCCAACTGTAAAGCTAGGTAGACTTGCAGACATTCAGTTTGTTAGAAACTAACCGAAATCATGGCATTCATAAGTATTAACTGTTGATACTCTTAAATACTGGGCATAAATTAATTTTCTTAGTCTTTGCATCATCATGCAAGGATGTGTGATGTTTCACTTGCTAGTGAAACAGATTTCAGTGCAAAAGGAGAAGACCACTTAAGCCAGTATTGCTTCTGAAAAACTGTTTATGCAAACACTTTCTTCAACTTGAGTTCTATGGTTGGGTTCCATAATTTTTTTTTTTTCTCCATCCGCACTGTTGGTTCAAGCAGCCCCTACCCAGCTGCTTGTTCTCACTGCTTTTTTTCTTTCCTTTCTCCCCTTGCCTCGCTTGGTGTTACAGCAGTTGTTCAGCCACATAATGAACCTACCTGGGAAGCTGATCTAGTTGAAAAATAACACTTTTTCACGACACCTCCTGAACAAAGTGTGCTGTTTTTCAGCTGGATAGGTTTCTTGACCTAGTTTCCTGCAGAGCTGTACGAACAGCTTTGCCAAGAACCAGTGGGCTGGATAACGGGCAGAGGCTAATCAGGCTGACTAAAGCAGCGTTGCTGCCAAAGTGAAGTGACAGATTCCATTGCAACAGTGTATTACATTGCATATTATAGGTGATCCAGGCCCACAGGTGGTCAGTGCTAAAGAAGGGCTTATGTTTCTTACTCTTCTTATATAGGCACCTTTTTTGCCAGAGTAGTCACGGAATCACATAATTTAATTCGCTCAGAAACAAATCAGAAGGGCCTTTTTTCTGGTTTACTCTTTCCTTCCCAATTCAGTAAGAATTTAATTGGCATCAGAACTCTTTAAAGGGTTTTGGGAGTGCACAGTTCTTCTGCTTTTGCTTGCAGTTCATCAGCTGGTGTTGTTATATAGGTTTTCCCTGTATGTAGGGCTGTGTTTTAAACTGAATGCCTTGAAGTAATCCCCCATCTCTTTTTTAGAAAGCATATTAGGTATTTCTGTAAAAACTGAGGTCATTTAATTAATTTGTTTTATGTAGGTCCTGCAAATAATTATACTGAAAAGACTGAGGGGGGCAAAGGGAGTTTGCAGGGTGGAGGGAGAAGAAATGCTTGTGAATAGGAACATCTTGGCTTTTCAGTCATAAATGTACAGGGTGCTCCAGAAAGATGGACCCAGTTCAAAGCAGTATACATTTCAAATTGGGTCCATCTTTTTGAAACACCCTGTACTAGAAATCCACTTCCCTGTTCGAAGTTCTGGCTGATACTTGCTGCAGAAATCTAAAATGTATAAAGAAAATATATTTTCTAGCATTTGAATATACTATGAGGGAAAATACTTTTTTATTCCTGTTTTATTTCTAGGAATTTGAAGACCACAGGGATGCTGATGATGCAATTTATGAGCTAAATGGTAAAGAGTTGTGTGATGAAAGGTAAGCGTGATACCATCATTTCCCTTAAGAACAGCAAGAATTCTTTGTATTCAAATACAGTGCATTAGTTTGTGCTCTGACATTTGTTTCTTGTGTCTCTCTGGTGGGATACACCTTCCATAACTTTAGATAAAGATATTCATTGGGAACCTAGCTACAATCTTATATAAAAGGCAGAGATAGTTTGGGAGTGGTTTGGAGCAGGGCTGACTGTTTTCCACACTTGCACTTATTTCTCCTTCAAACCTAATTCAAGGTCTTGTCACTAGAAATATTAGTAAAAAATAATTAAGCTTATTTTTTTTGTTTTTTATCTGTCAACTTCAGAAAATAAGTTGATGATAACCTCTAATTGTTTGGAGTGTTGCCCTTCAGTTTGCAACAATGTGGACTGTAGTAATTGTCTGTTACAGTAATTTTTATTTTGATTGTGGAAGCTGAGTTTAGGTCATTAGGTGATTGTTACTTATTTTGGTACTGGTTTTCCCTCTGTGATTATTCTTGGGCTCTGGTTGAGCCAATTTAATTGGTTCAATCTGAATTACAGACCTATGACAGTTTTCATCAAAGTCCGAGGGAGACAAATGAGACAAGATAATACCACGTTTCTGGCTCTTTAAGAAATGCCAGCAACTCTGTTATAAATCAGTCCTTGCAAGGGCAAGATAATTCTTGTTCATGCACATGTGCTTACAGTTGTGAAAGATCTAAGTCAGTGTCAAATACTTAAAGTTTGTGGTTTATGTTTTGTTTGCTTATTTTGTTCCTGTCTTAAGGGTTACGATAGAGCATGCTCGAGCCCGAAGAGGAAGGGGCAGATTCTCACAACGGTTCAGTTATTACCCCTCGCAGAGTGGATCTAGGTGAGTGGTCTGGACTCTGTTTCCTACAAACACAGTAACTGAAGAACTGTGCCGAAATACTGTTTTCTTCTGGTGGTTGGAGTTAAGGGTCCAGCTCTGTGTCCTTGTATAGTTTCACAAAATAAGTTTTATGTTCTCAAACCTTGCAGGTTCATTACTATTATTTACCTTCTCTGGCTGAGGAGAAGATGGATTTTAAAGCAGTTTAACTGGCTTGCGGAGGTTCACAAACCTGCTATGAAATGCTCCCTCTCCATGTCGTAGGCACTGCGTTGGTCTTGCTTCCTACTGTTGTGTAAATGATGTGAAGGAGTAATGCTGTGGTTGGATTGGCTGGTTTTAACACTAAATCAAGAAAAATGCCAGAGCTGCTCTACTGAGGCTTTTGTCATTAAACTGAGCTTACAGGCTAAGTAGACTTACTGTAGAACAATACTTCAGGATATTTACCATCTAGCCAAGCTTTCACGTTTCCAGTTGTATGGTTACCAACACACTTACTTCAGCACAGCATACAAAAGGAACTGTATTTGAGAAACAGTGCTAGGGCACAAGTTGCTAGCATACACAAAAGTGTGTAAATACCAGTTGACTAAGTCTGCTGATGGAGTGGGTGCCTTGCTGAAGGAGAGCCTCTGTCCAACAATGGAATTTGAAAAACACGACATAGCTCATACCTAGAATACCTGTAGTGGACATCGAGTGTTTGTGGAGTTGTTCACTTTCAGTGATTTAAGCCAGTGGTGAACACCGTGCCAACTCACAGTGGAGTTTGTGAAAGCTCTGCAGATTTGCATATATTCCACCAAACAACTACACATCACACCTTTGTACTTTATATCTACCTGTGTGAAGCAAATATGCATGGAATAAATTACTCTCTAGAAACATTTATAGCTGTGGCCTGTGCAGAGTAGAGTTTGGAAGAAAGACGAAGACTTTAACTGACATGAACCTCTGTATTTGTTTCAAAGTCAGAATTGCTGCCATTTACAAAGCAGTGTCTGGAACATCTAATTTGCATATGCAAGTATGCTAATTAGATTATTTTTTCTTTAGTGGCAGTAACCTTGATGCGGTATAATTGGTCCGAGGTCCAGGCTAAAAGTGGACTTTTAAAGTAGGAAGTGTGATTGAAGGTCGTGGGCGTCTGACGTTGTAGTCATGTTCATGATGTCAGACTGCCGATGCCAGACAGGAAGAGACTGCGGTTTGCAATAATGGAAAAATGAGACTCAGCCTGCCAGTTTTGGGACTCTGGGACCTCTGTTTAAATGCCCGGAAGATCTGGATGTTCTGAGAAAAATTGGGACACTTTGAGGTATGCACTGAGATGAAATTGCCTGTGCTTCAGTGTACAAATCAATACGCACAATTTAGGATTATGTTTCTATGGGAGGAGAAGATGAGAATAATTTTCTCTATAGTCAGTGTTCTTCATTCTTGAATCTTTTTACAGTAATATGAAGTAGTGCCATTGTTAGAATCCTGCATTACTTACCAAAAGGCTAGCATACCTTTTTCCGTAGTTCTTAGATCCCTTTGGATTCAGAATGACTAGGATACGGAACAGAAATTACCTGCAAGGGCATTATTCTTTCCAGATGTCTTACTCTTCTGTATGAATATTTTCAAGCCACATTTTCATTTTTGAGAGGGTCTTTAATTTTCAGTTAAGTGAAAAACATCAGCATTCTTTCAGGAACTGCGAACTGCCACAGTTATTTCAGGGCAACCACTTATCTAGCTCTCATTTTACTAAAATAAGAATATTTCTATCCACAAAATCATCTAATATAGGTCATGGACGCATTTATAAATATTAACAATGATTTGGAATTTAGAAGTGTGAGCTAAGATGCCTTTAAATTCTGCCTTCTATCTCCCTGACATGAAGCAGAATTTATCCTACCAGCTGAAAAATAAATTTTTATATTGCCCCTTTACATGAATATCCTCCAAAACCATATGTGTGAGCCAAGCCTGTCAAATACCAAAATGAAACTAATTCTCTTTACATTATTTTCATTCTACTAAGCACTTTTTCAGTGTATCTAGAAAAAATGGCAGCTTTATTGACTGCCTTGGTATAAAGTTTTTTATCAAAATTGTTTTTAATCCTGTTGTAGCAGCTCTTTTCATGTAGTTGACTCTTAAATATATTCTTATCTAGGGGGAATCAAATCTGCAGTCCAGCAACAAGGAAAATATTTAAATCTTTCGGCAAACTATAGAAAACATGAGATTTCTTAAGTTCTAAATTCCTTACACTGGAGACTTTTTCCTTTTTTTTTTTTACCTCTGAACTCTTCTGGCAGGTATGGACCTCCTATTCGTACTGAACACAGGATCATAGTTGAAAACCTTTCATCCCGTATCAGCTGGCAGGTGAGTTAACATCTTTTTATACACCTTATTTTCCTACCCGGTAAGTAGGCTGCTCTCAGCCTAATTTCTAATAAAGCCATCATAAATATTTAACCTGAATAAAAAAATAAGCAAAAAGGCTTCAGTGATTGCTAAAAATTAGCATTCGAACACTTAAAGAAGTCATGTTTCACAGCTGTGCAAATAGTTCTGTAACTAGATTTTGTAGTTGGGAACTGATTCTTTTTTACTTGTGTTTACCAACTGATCAAACTTTTGAGGACTCTTAGGTTGTTTCTAAATTATTGAAGCATAGCATCCATCTGTATTGTCACACCTGGAAGTGCATGCCTTTGTTTTGGGTAAAATTTATGGTCTCTTCTGTATTTTGTAAAATATTTTTGTGACATGATGCATGATTGAGAAGTCTGGTAATACGTCATTAAAAGGAGTCTTTGGAAAGCTCCTGTGTGAAGTGTGCTTACCATAGACATTCCCAAACTTTCAGTAATTGCATTTTGAAGCTTCCTTAGCACCTATTTTTTTGTTCCAGCCCTTGCTAATGTTTTGCTAATTTTTAGCTGGCTTTTAACAGAATAACCATATAATCAATTCCTTTAGTTGTGTTCTGCGCAGTATACAGTCTATAGATGCTTTTTAAGGGCACAGCAACAGATGCTGTTTATGAAAGGTGACTGAATAGTGGAGTTTAGTCTTGTTCATTAACCTTTATTCTTTGAGTAAAGATACTTTAATTAGTGCACCGAAAGATGCAGTAGGACACGTGGAATGTTCAAAACCTTGGTCTTGCAGCTAAATCTGCATGAGGGGGCTGTGTGGCTTGCCTGGGACACCACTGGTGTCTTTCATAAGAGCTTGGATACAGTCCATGCAGATAAATGGTCAAACTACATTTGTTTATCTTCTGCATGACAGGTTCAAAAGTTCATAATTGTACAGTTGTGTTAATTATTGAATAACTAGAAAAACAACTTCTGAGTTGATGTGATGAGCAAGTGGTTTTCATCTAAATATCTTCTGGGTATGCTATGCAGTTACATATATGAAGAGATTGTTATAAAACACAGCACTTGGAAACGACAGTAGGGACCAGAGAAGTAAGCTAGAATGGAGTGTTAAGGGTAGTAAATCCTATAATACTGCTTGGTGTTAAATTCATAACTTGAAAAAAACCTTAATGTTTTTGTAATTTTCTTTTACTAGTGAATATTTATAATGGCTTTATGTGTACGTACTGTTTTAGACAGAAGCCCTCCCAATTCACATTTCATACTGATGAATCTTTAGGATTCTAATTAAATGTTTTAATGACTCTCTTAAATATATGGTGAGTTAGCATAAGAGACTTCTTGATATCTGCCTAAACAGAAATCATTTGAAGCTAACATCCATATGCAAGCCTAATTTAAAGTGGTACTGCTTTGATACTGACTATAGTGCTTTAACTTCTTTTAACTATGCTACTTACATAACAGATTAAAAGAGCTAATACATTCACAGTAGTGGCATTATTCTTCCTTTCTAACCCCTGGGCTTCTAGCAAGCACAATCGATATGGAATCTTGCTTTAAAACTTACACGCATAATTTCGTCTTTGGTGTGTGCAGATCCCCATGCTTTGAGAACTTCTGTCTCCGTAAAAAGTTATTGTGATGGGATATTAAGAAGAAATGCATTCAGATCAGTTTCCTCAAATCGTTGGCTATATTGTTAATAGGTAATCTCATACCTAAGTAGTAGACAGTCAGAATTCTCCATATTTTAGCAAACCTATATTTCTGCATGTTCAGAGCTTTCCATCCACCCTCATTAGTTCTTCAGTATCTGGGAATTTTCAAGCAGTTGGGAAAAGTAGATGTGTTACATCAAGATGTAATTTTTAATATGTGTTTTTCTAATCTATGGTTGTCCTATACCTTATTTTCCGTTGCGGCTAAGGACAACAGGGTATTCTTGTGCTGTTTAAGGTGAAGCAGAACAGTAAACTTAGGATAAAATTTGACTGTTCCACAGGTTAAGTAAAACCAGATAACTTTAAAACATTCCCCTAATGATAGTAAATACTCTGAGCTTTTGTAACACATGCACACTTACTCTATTTTGAGCAATAATGTTGGCATCTTAATAATGTTGACATTACTGTTACAAATTATATTTCATGATGATGATCCTTAGGATTCAGTGTATATTGTGGAAAGTTGGAGGGGGGGTGCTCAATTTTAAAGCCTAAAGTTGTTGAATTAGAAAATAATTATGTAGATTAACATTTTCTAACTTCCTTTTGACTTAACCTGTCCTGGTCTGGTTAAGATCTCACTGAATTGAGCAGAGCCAAAATTTTGTTCTTCATCTTTAAATTGGGCTAAACATACTGAGGTTGAAGTATTATTTTTAGTGGTGCTGTAGGGCCCATTTTTGATTTGCCATTGAGGTTTCTTTGTGTTAAGCACAGGCGAAACAAAAAAAAATCTACTAGTTTTTAAAAGAAAATTATTTAATTTTAATTAAAATATTAGATAAAACTAAGCCACCTTATATTCTGTGGGAAATGTTCTAAAACTTTTCTTGGCTTTTTGTTTTGTATTTTTTTCTTCCCTAAGCGTATTTCTAACCAAGTGCATTTTGAACCTCTTCTAACAACCTTGATTTGGTTAACCCTCACTTTTCTTGTGTGGAGGAAAAAGAACCGAAGATTTGGGGGTTTTCTAGTGGCTGAAATTCTAGGGTTTGGCCTGTTCTGAATTTGCCTTTTGGTTCCTATGACACTTCTGTTTTTTGGCGATCTAGATCTTGGTTTGCCTGGGTTTGATCTCGATTGGCTAGCACAGGTCATCCTCGGGTTCTTTAGCCACTTCTGGAGACTGGCGACTATGTCCAGTGCTTTCAGGGCCCCTCGTACCTCCGTGAAGCGTATTGCTATGAGCCAGCACTCTGCCTTTCTCATGTAAGAGAGTTCCTCTTGGCCAGCTAGGTATTGGACAAGCAACTCTTTGCTTAAGGTACCTTCTTGTATCATCTGCCACTCGTGGCATGTTGCGGTAAGTAGTCTGGAATTGTAAAATACCAGATACTGTTTGGTAGAAGTATTGCTTTAACTTATAAGAATGTTTAGCTTTTTAATGGCCTTTTATATTACTTGTTTGTACTTTATCCTGTTGCTGAACAAGTAATTTTACAGTGTCTGCATGTTTAGCCACTATTAAGTTAAATACAAGGGTGTCTATTGACGTGGCACTGTAGCGTGACAGATATTCAGGTGAAATATAGAAAACATTTTTTCCCTTTGTAAAATTATTAATTATATAGTAATTACACCTTTTTGCTTTAAATTTTGCTGTGAAGTTGGGGGAGGTGAGGCATATAGAATAATTTGTCCACTTATATTGGATTGTCATTTAACTGGGGCGTTAGTCATTAAAATTTGCATTTAATACTATGTTGCTTTTCGTCTGTTACCATTCTGATTTCAGTGCATATGTTGGTATTTTAGGTATTGCATTGTGTTTTCGTAACAGCTGGTTTGGGGATGCAGGATTATTTTAAAAGCAATATTTTATTCACTGTGGTTCTAAAAATGAGGGATCATTTCTATAAGCAGCTGCTATTACATAGGCCGATTCAGAAACTTTCTAAATTATATGTTTTCTTATAAAATATAAAAGCATTAAGCAGTTTTAGCAGATAAAGTTTTAGGCAGGCATTACTTACTGCTGGCTGACTCATTTGTGGTCTGTTTAAGGCTAAAATGTTAACTTTTACTACAGGACTTGAAAGATGTCATGAGAAAGGCAGGGGAGGTCACCTATGTGGATGCACACAGAAACAACAGGAATGAAGGGTAGGTTCATTTTGTGTCTAAATCTGTATGGTAACTAGAACTGTTAAAGGCAAGATTATCCTTGCAATGTAAAATAAACGAAGCATAGATCTTTGGCTTAGGTGCTGAACTTGTTCTGATTTAAAAAAAAAAAAATGTAAATAGGGCAGGGGAGTCTGCAAGTATTTTGTTTCTTGGAGAGCTCTAGAATGCAGTTTAATGGAGGACTGAAAGATGTTTCTTCAGCTGGGGCAGGTTTGTGTAGCATCCTGGATTTTCTCCATCTCGTTGCAGATGAGAGCTCTGGTAAGGTTTAAGGTGATATGAGAGGTACGGATCGCTAGGACTGTTAGCATCACATTTTCCTGTTAACCAAGTTAAAAATTAGCTTTCAGAAGAGAAGACATCAAGCTGTGAATCAACAGATTGAAAAAGGCTGAAACTTGTTCTTCTTGCTTTTTCGGTTTCTCTGAAAGTTTTTTTTTTTTCCCCGATGGTGTACAGGGTTGTGGAATTTGCATCCTATAGTGATATGAAGAGTGCACTGGAAAAACTGGATGGCACTGAGCTGAACGGACGCAGAATTAGATTGACTGAAGATCACAGAAGGCATAGGTATGTCACCTGACCTGATTAAATTCTGCTGAGGGCATGGATTTGGGTACTATTGATGCCAAAGTTTATTATCTGATTCTTTGGCCCCAAGCTAAATGTCGCCACACAGAACCACTTTCTAGCAGTGCAAACAAATTTAGATAAGAACTAACTTGCTGAAAACAGGGTAAACAAAGCACTTTTGGATGACAGTATGGAGCTTTTCTTTTTAAGATAAAATTTGATATTTAAATGAAAGGACTTTTTAAAAAAGCTGTTAATTTTGGTATTCTTAATTTAATGAAAACCTGCTTCACAGTCCTGCAAAACGTCTTTCAAATAGTTGTGAAAGGCAACTTTTTCATCAGAATAAAAGAAAAACAGCTTGCTTGCATTATTCCCAAAGGACTTCTGCCATTTAGTCATTTAAGAAACATGTTAACTGCAGCTCCTTCATTGTCTCTCTGAAAAACAAATAAATTTATTTTCATGAGAAAAGGGATGCATAACTAAAGAAGGTGTTAAACTCTCTAGCCTTAAAATGTGGTGATCTTCCCTGCATTTAAAGACTTTTGTAGTATCTTGAAAGAAACCCTAACATTTACATGGGTGTTTCTAAAGAGAATAAATACCACAGGTGTCATTTTCATTTCTGTGCTTTTCTCTATAGATGTCTAAAAATTTGTTTGTCTCCTCCTGGTGGGGGCAGGGGGAAGGCGTCTTTAATTAGGCAGCTCATATTTTGCCACGCTAGCAGAGAATGTCAAGGCTTAGCAGTTCCTGGTAGCCTTGGCCTAGGAAGATACTGCTGTGATGGAACTTAGCAGAAATCTCGCAGCGCTCTGAAGTAACTGAACGCTGTGTGTAGCACTTTCAGATGTTCGTATGGATGTGCTGTGCATACAAAGGAGTTGAGAATTTAAACTGAGTACTTTAAATTTAATAGGGGGTGAGACTACAGCTTTTAATTGTGTTTCTCTAGAAGCAGATCTCGATCAAGGAGTTACTCAAGATCTCGCAGCAGGTCCAGGTCTACAGGATCTTCCAGATCGGACAGCCGGTCCAGGTCCAGGTCAAGATCAAGGTCCAGGTCCAGGTCCCGATCTCGATCCCGGTCCCGATCTCGATCCCGGTCTCGTTCTCGCAGTCGTACACCTAAAAAGAGCTATTCCCAGAAAAGTCACCGCTCCAGCTTGATAGCTTCTTCCCCATCTCCCTCTTCTTCTAAGAGAAAATCTCGTTCTAGGTCGAGCTCTGCTCGTAGCCGCAGTTAACCTGCTATTAGAGATGTATTAATGCATTTAATTTGATTCAAGTTTCTTGAAGACTTGAGACAAATTATACGTGAGAACTGGGAGGGGAAGAGTTAACATGGTGAAAGGGTAACCTCCTTTTACATTGCCAAAGTGCCTGTCATCAAATAGGCCATCTCTGTGAGGAGAGGCTGTCAGCTTTCTCCTTGCAGTGAAGTCTGGAGTGGGAAGTCTTTTTATTTTTTTCCCTGCTATTAGTAAACATTTATATCATAGATATATTATGTACACATAATGCTGAGGTAATGGGATGAGACAATACGCTGCTTTCTCCCTCTCTTGCCCCACACTTTCCCCTCCACCTGCAAGGCCTTTGACTTCCAAAATACTACGTTAGCTTTTGTCCTTGGTATTAAATCTGAGAAGAGGAAGTATAGATTTTATTCCGTTACAATTCTGTGGCTACTTTTCTGTGTAAGAATGAATGGACCAGCTGAATTTAGTTTAGAGTTCACTTTTTTTTCCCTATTGCTTGGCTTTACAGGCTGTTTAAGTTCCAGCTTTAAATGACATTGATAATATGCTTAATTTGCAACAGACTTTCAGGAATACACATTGATCAGTTGAATATTGCTCACTTGGTTAGTGAATCAATACAATGGTAACCAGTAATGAAAGCTGGAATTTCCTGTTAAGATGAAATGTACCATCCAGACATCAGGAGTATTGGGAATCCATTCAACTAATTTTCCAGTAATTCACTAGTATGTGGTATTGTATGTAGAGGCCTTATTTGACAGGTGACTCCATAAATCTGCACAGAAAATGTCAATATGCATGTCCATGTTTTTGATGTTTATAAAAGTGACATAGCTCTCATACCCAAAAGTATGATACTGAATAACATGTGTATGACTAGCAATAGACTTGATGGAAAGGTTATTTTAGTAAATTGAGCAGCAAAAAAATCTGAGGAAAAGTGTAGTCAGTTGTGACAGAAAAAGTTAATCATGTTAAAGCATAAAGAAGATAATTTCTTTAAATCTCCTGGATGCACAGTTGTTTTGATTAATAGAAATTTCCACTGCAAATACTGTTTGTTCTTGTAATTTGGAATTAGATTTTTTTTAACTTCTGTATCGTTAAAGAAGGGAAACATTTTTGGAAAAATATGTAAATTAATCCCAAAGTCTTACGTGCGTTTAAATGTACCATTCCTAATAAAATTAAAACTTTTTCTGGCTTACCTTGCAGTTTTATTTAGCAATGTTACTGTTACTGGTGTTCACTTCATACAATCTTCCAAACATGACCACAAGGAAATGTATTTGAAGGTGTACCCATATGGAAGCAAGCAAAATGTAAACTAGAAAACAGTTATGACACATAAGAAACCAGATGCTGACTAACAGGAGCACAAAGTAGGGTTTTACTGTCGTGCCTGTCAGTAGCTGTTTGCACAAATGGCAGACAGTATTTCTGCAGTCCTTCCAGACATTTCTGTGATATCTTCTTGTCCACCTGTTCAAACAGAGGAACCAACAACTAAATGTTCATAGGTGTTGGAATCTTCCTATAGGTAAAATCATACAGGGCGATGTGTCTTACCAATGTAATGTGACACGATGGAAATAGACCTCTCACTAATTTTTTTACATGTTTATCAAGGTGGCATGCAGTGGCTCTTTGTTCTCCTAAGATATACAAAAGTGTTCAGGTGAGGGAAAAGGTGAGCTTTTGAAATACTAAGAATATAAAATCTGATCTTTCTCTGGAGAAATATTTGTTTATGGTAGATGTGAACTTGGCAGCTTTCTCTATTTATTTGAAGGGCAAGGATAGGAATCTTCAGCAGCTAAAACAGCTTAAAGGAGAGGTTGAGCCCCTGGTTACTCAGCTCTTAGTTATTTCTTTTGGTATATTAATTTAGGTGCCTGTAGAAATAATGGATTTTGAAGCCCAAATTTTTTTTATTGTGCACATGACTTTTTTTTTTCCATTATTTTTTCCATGTCAGGCTTAAGCCCTTAAAACGTATGTGGGGAGAAGACAGAAAGTTGGTCTGATCTTTGCTCCCCCCACCATTTTCTGCTGTGTCATCACATTTTTTTCCTTTTTTCTTAAAAAGGACAGACTATGAGTAGCAGATTGGATTTCTTTTTCCTTTAGGAAAAAAGAAAACAACAAAACAAAACCCACCACACGAAAGTCAAGAGTATCTTGCCAGGAAGCTCTAACAATTTTGAGAAGGTTTCAGAGCAGTGCAGCTCTGTTTGGCACACAGAGTTAGAAATGAAAGCTACGTTTTTCATTTGGTTTTAAAGGATGCACAATGTAATTGTTCACCACCCAGTAACCAATACCCAGCCTGTCCGCAAGCAGCAACTGCAAACCCGGTCCGGTACAGCTGATCCTGGGAGAGCAGAGACCTGGACAGCAGTTTGTGCTTAAACGTGATTGTGCTGAACTGCCTGTCATGAAAGAGGGAGCGCCCTGGTCTGGAACAGCTGAGAATGAGCCAGAAAAATCAGGTCCAGCTATATACAAAGCATGATGCTAATGACACGGAATAACCTCATTGGCCAGCCTGGATGTCAGTCTAGCTGCTGTCCTGTCTGTGCCCCCTCCCAGCTTCTATGTGCACCTGCAGCTGGAAAGCTGAAAAAGTCCTTGGTCTCCTTGGCAACAGCCAAAACATCAGTGAGTCCTCACCTTCTTTCCATACCAACTCCAAAACACAGCCTGGCTACTGGAAAGAAAAAATTAACGCTGTCCCAGGCAAAGGCATGGGAATTCCAGCGTGTTATCACATCATTCTCATACTAAATCCAAAACTGAAGACTGTGCTAGCTAGTCTAGCTAGCTAGCTAGCTAGTTCCAACTACTATGAAGAAAATTAACTTGATCCCAGCAAAACCAGCACGGCCACTCTAAGCTGGTCATGTCTGACCTCAACTTGGAGCAAACCCAATATGGAGTTTGAAGTTGTAGGACATATGAGCTGGTGCAGGAGGGTTAAAAAGGCAGTTCAGCAGCTTGAATAAAATACTTGCTTGGTGGTCACCAAGTGTGAAAAAGCCCTCATAGGGAAGAAGAAGGACTGGGGTAGGTAGAAGCCTTGAAGAGGTAAAAAGGACAAGAGAGAGTTTGACTTTGACAGGTGGCAGTTTCAGTGTCAAGGACTGGTACAGAGAGACCGCAGAAGGGAATACAACCCTTATACTTGTGACAACAGTTCAGATTTAGAGGTTTCCTCCAACAGATGATCTTGAGAGAAACAAATTGGGGAACATGCATGCTTGGTGCTTGTTTGTTTTGCTTAAAAATATTTGGTGTTCTGCTGAAGAGCAAAAGGTCTAAAGAACACTGAAGTTGTACCTGTGTTCCTGGGAGAAGATGTTATCTGCAGGTCAGGTAGGCATCTTGATTGGTAGACACAGACTTGCTTAGTAGACTCTTTAGGGAACACATTGTTCTCTGAAACTTGGCTGAACTATTAATGTATTTCAGAAACCAGATTATTCTAAAAATAGAGAATCTTTAGACTGTGTTGGAACAAATTATTTATCTATATCAGGTGCCTTAATTCCAACTTTACGGAGCACAGGAATGTAAGCTCTGCTTTAAAACATCGGTAAATAGAGTTCTTTAATGTATTAAAGTAGTATCTTTTACAGGCACCATGTTCCAACATGTGACACTTTTCCTTGAGAAAGCTGGGAATCATCCTTTCCCACTGGCAGAAAGCTTCTGCTCCCAGCCCTGCAAAACTGAAAGGAACAAAGCTCTGAAGTCACGATGCATCTTCAAGTATATCTGTCATTATTCCTACCCTTACACTGCTAACCTGATCCTTGAAGAGCAGTTTTCATAAATTTCTCCTCAGCAAATGGAGGTGACATAAAACAATACAAATGTTAAATTTGTATCTGATTCAAAGGTTCCACTTGTACCTTGGGGCTGCAGTTGGGAAATATGGCTAGGATCATCTAGCAGCTTGCTGCTGGCAAGACAAGGTGCCATCCCTGTGCCCTCCTCTTGTCTTGTGCCAGCTCTGATGCTCATCTGATCCTCCAGAAGCCGATTCAATAACATCACAAAAAGTGGGTACTTTGGGTCTCATGTCATACTGCTTTTTTCCAGTCCTCTCTGAGAGGGAGGACGTAGAATTATTACCCGGGGTATAACTCCCTTGTGACCCTGTTTGCCTCCCTCACAAACACAAGTATCCTATTTTTCCTGACTTTATCCTCCCATTCTGGCCTCCAAACAGAACACCCTCACTCTCCTTCTGTCTGGGATTTCTTGTGCTTCTCTTATCAGAGGACATTTCCCACCCAGAGGAAGCCTCATGCTACAGCATGCAACTGTTCGCAGCATAGTGCACAGCTGGAAGTTAAGTGCTGCAATTAGTTGCATTTTGGCAACTGGCTACATCCAGCTCCAAAAATGAGAGTGTATTTTCTGTGATGGTTTTGGCACTTCTTTGTTATTAATTACGTTTTTATCAATTTAACACAGGGCTCTTCATCTAAGGGTATCCCAGCATTTTGCGAGGATAAACTTTTATTATACTCAGCCACATCACATCTCCGCTTTACAGATGTGAGAAGGAAAGCAAGTGGTGGGGATGTTCACCTGCAGCTGCCAAACCAGGAGATCAGGAGGAGGAATGTGCATGCAGCCAGGGCCAGGACTCCTCACTGAACAGGTTCAGCTCTGGTTTCAGCCATCGAGTGCCTGTACTTGCTGCCGCTGGAGCCATGAAATGGGCTCAGAAGGGTTTTGGTTCCTCTCAGGAGATGATAAGTTTCTTTTCAAAAATGAGGTGAAGTAGCAGCTTGCTTCCAAGTAGGAAGAGATGCGCCAGGGTCTGTACCCAGAGAGCTCTGCCACTGCTCTAGCAGAGGGCCAAGGTCGATGAGTTCTGAGGTGGGAAGTTCTCCGCTCTGCCTGCTCCTCCTGCCGCACCCTGATCTTAGAGCTGAGTGCTGTACAGTTCCTAAGTGGCTTCAGTTTTCTTACAAGGGTTTTGGAAGCCTATTATTTCCAGTCTGTTCCCTCCATTCCCCTTCCTTAGCCATTGTTTGCTGGAAGACTAAATGCTCTGTGTGTACAGTCCCTGGGGGCACGTTTCCCATTTTACCAGCCCTGCAATCAACTACCCCTCCACCCCCTCCTTTTGCAAACCTGCAAGAGAGTTGCTAGCCTTTCCCCCCGAGGGTAATTTCCTAGGACAATGACACTGATTAGCTAACAGTTATGTCTGGCAGAGGGCTACAGCTGGGGAACAGCACAAGCAGAGTGCTCTGTGACTGTCAGTTTAAAGCAGGGGATACAGCAGAAACACTGACTCCACATAAGGGAGCCTTTCAAGCCTGGGACAGAGTCAGCACCAAGAGGAATGCACAAGGGTTAACAGGTTGGAGGGGCCTGGGTTAGAAACAAGGACAAATTATATGCTGTAGTGAAATACTAGTTAATGGTAACTGTATGTCTAGGCAGTCTCAAGACGTTCAAAGGACAATCACTATTATTGATTTGCTGGGCTTAGAACCATGACAGAGAGGAGAAGAGTGCAGGTTAGAACCTGTTCGTCAAGATTAATGTCGGGCTTCAAATAGAAGACAGAGTTTCATTGATAATGAATGATACTTTCGTGTTGTGTGATGGCTTTTTCCTGTAACCAGGGATGTCTTTTTCCCCCATTCTCTCCTTTTCCACTCTAGGAAACCCTTGCACTCTGAGCATTTAGCAGTGGCAGGTTGAGCTGGAAAGATCCAGATCAATATGCTTATAGTAGATGTTTCAGTTCAGACCAAGAATTGCTCTGTATGTGTGTATATAGGTGTGATACATCACTGGAGACCCTCAGATCAGGTTCAGCAGGATCCTACATGCACACTGGATTTGTTTTACCCAACAGCCAGCTCTCTGACATTCTAAGGCAACTGACTTCTCTTTGCCTATGAGAGGCCCATGGACATTACTCTGTGGTTCATAGAGATAAGATGTAGCAGTACACTCTTTTAAAGGAAGTGAGTACCCATTGGCTCTAGCTGAAGTTATTAAAATCTGCAAATGCTCCCACTGTAGAGCACTGAAAGCAGAGTTACCCAAATTTTTGTTGAAATTTGAGTCAGGTTTTACCTAGGGAGGTAGGGTGGCAGCGGTACAGCATATGCTGGCACTGCAATGGCAGGAAAGACACGTTAGGAAAAGCTATACAGGTAAAAGAAGGAAAGTCGATGAAATTTTCGCATGTCACTTCTATAGCTGAAAGAAGTATTCCTCAAACTCAGTGAATGGGACTGTGGATCTAGGCCCCACTCAGCACTGTGACTTCTGGTTGGGATTTTCCTAAGTGCCTCGGGATATCAGGAATCCAGGCCAGCAGCATTCCAGCTACCAGCCAGAGCTCTCCAAAGCAGACTGTGCCTGCCTAGGCCATGGCCAATCTGTCCTTCTGCTGGCACTGACCGCCAGACAACCAGTATCTGGCCCCTCTAGACAGCCTGGCCCTACCATGCCTCTGACCAAAGATGGAATTTAGCAGAGCTGGAGTTAAACACAACATCTAGCGCTTCAGCCTAAAGCGTTGTTTTTGATTGCACTTGGCTTTGTTCATTCTATCTCTTTTTCCCAATAAAGCTTCCGATCACACTGGCTGTTTAACAAACTGCTGTTTCTTACACATGGCCATTGCCATGTTCTCTGCATCACTGCCAGTTCCTGTGGATGCCCAGCTGAAAAGCGATGTGCTCAAAAAACCCAAGTTTTTTATATGTTTAAAAAGCTACCTTGTTATTTTCATTCAAATTCTCACAGCCTATTTCTAGCACTGTGCAAGAACCACTGCTAATCATGGTCTTCAGGTTTGCCAAAATGCTCGCTGCAAGCTTTCTGCCCACATCTGCCCTCCATTTGTTTCAATTTGCTTTACTTTTTTCCCAGTTCTGGCACTTGGACCATCTCAAATCCACATCTGCTCATTGTACATACTCTCCTGAGGTTTTTTTAGTACAGTAGCTTGTATCTCTCATCCTTGAACACCAAAATAATCACACTATGCTGTATTGCCCAGTGAGAGCGGATGATACTCAGTATATAACTTTCAAGACCCCCAAATCTCTCAGTGAACACCTTGCAAACTGTGGGTGAATTTACTCAGCTCAGCTAAGACCTTGCAAACCTGCACTGTGCACTTTCCTACCCTACATTTGTCTGCACTTCCTGAACGACAGCACTAGCTGTGTGCAGAAACAGAGTGTGGCGAGTGTGGTCTCTGCTTGTACTCACGGGGGAGAAGTTGTGGTGTTACGTAGCAGCCAGGGCTACCTTGGACTTGGGTCTAAAGCTGCCCCACATGCTTCTTCACCATGACTGCGCAGTTTCCTAACAGTGGGGTTTGTTCAGTATTTAGGCAATTAGATCTCAAGGTACCAGTGCGCCGGCTGCGATGCCGTGCCAGAAGGAAGCTTTAGCGCACCTTATTATCAGAGCATGTGAAGGTGACGAAGACCAGGACGGTTCGCAGCACGGCAGCAGGCTGCGCTTCCAGAGAGCATCCAGCCCTTCGAGAGCTCTTGCCAAGGGCCAGCGCCCCGTGATCACGGACAAAGCCCTCACCCCAGCGGCGGCGTGGGGCCCGGGCCCCGTCCCCCAGCGGCTGCCCGGGGCGGCCCCTCCGTTCCCGCCGTCCGCGGCGGCGGGCGGGCCCCCACCAGGTGGCGCTGTGACACCGCCGCACGGCTGCGCCCGCGCCGCCACACGCGGGGAAAATCCGCCTCGATAGAGCCCTGGTGACCCAAACCGTGGCCTTTGTGGAAGAAAAAAAACACACACACGCACTCAAAACCATAACAGCACCCCTGACTAGAGCGCTGGAAACTCTGCCTTCCCCCCCTCGTGTGGTTTCCGGCACGCTCACCTGCCCGGGGAGCGGAAGGAAGAGGTGGGGGGACAGGGGGGTGCCTCAAAAATCAACCAAGGAGCTGAGCCGTGTGCCACTCTCAAAGGACCTGCTGGAAGCCACGTCTGTGTTCAGTTATTCTGTGCCACATCCATCCCTCTGACTCCCCATCACTGCCTCAAGCCCTTGGAAGTCCCTCGGTCACGATGGCCGCTGTGAGGACTGACCTGAAGGGCTGCGGACCTGTTTCTCCAGCCCAGCTGCAGCCCTGGGGTAGCTCCCCAGATCCTTCTGAAGGACACGGAGGCACAGCTTCACCAAGGGCCCAAGTTGCCCACCTTTGTGACTGCTGGCAGGGCAACTGAGGGAGACAGAGAGATTGAACTGAGATCCAGATACTAAATTGCAACGGTAAAAACCACAAACCAACAACTCAGGAAACCTACACAGGCTGGTCTTGAGAGGAGAGTGGTTAGCAAGGCTTACAAGTAGCGAGAGCTTACAAATGCTTCTCTTCTGCACTACACTGAGAAACGTAAAACTGTCTGCTGAGGAAATCAGCCACCCCAGCACCCTTCCCAGGTGTGCCTTTCCCAGAGACCTCCGGCCCTTACCAAGCCAACCCCTCAAGGCAGCCTCTCCACACTCCAGTCCTCTGCCGACATCAGGGCTCCACAGAGGCAAGCATCCCAAGACAGCACCCACCACCCCCCATGAAGGGGCCCAGTTCTTCCTCATCACCAGTCCTTTTACTGCAAGGGGACTCAGCTGGCTTTCTTGGTTCACCTCTGGTACCTGAGAGCAGAAGCAGCGTCTGTGAATTGTTTCCCAATTGTGAATTTTTTCTCTTTCATGACCAGATCCCTCTGCTTGAGAGGCTGAGGCCCGAACAGATGGACTCCAAACTCCTGGAGGAGTGTATCAGCTCCCTGACTGCCTGGACCCGTGCTCCTGCAGCCTGGCAACACAGTGCTAGGTTGCTTAATAGTCTTGTGGTCCAGAGAAGATGGCAACACCCTGGTCTTGGATTTCCCTGATCCTATTTGTCTTTACCAGGAGTCCAGCCTGCGCTGTCTTGCCTTTCCTGGTACCTTCTGGACTGAAAAACAGGGAAGACAGAAACATCAATTAGCTCCCCATCAGCTCAACTTCCCATGGACATTATTTTCCCAGGATTTGGAAAACCTTGGGCAAAAATCACAGGCCATTTGCAATAGTCTCCATTTCATCCGTGTTAACAGACTTTGTTGGTTTCTCCTTATTTTAAGTGATGGCCATCCACTCTGAGCTCTGTTCTCACAAACAGCAGTGGCAGCACTGGCAACACTCTTGCTCTTCCTACAGTACATTGCTAACACACCTCCATCTACTACGTGCCATCATCCAACATCCACGCAACACCATTGGCCTGCTAGCAGCCATCTCCCTGGCCCTAGGGACAACAGCCTCAGACCATGCAGAAAAATTCCCTTTCACATCCCTTCCTCTGCATCCTGGGTTCATCTGTTTTCCTCTTTATTCCAAGGAGCAGGTTCAGGCCATTTTCAATTCTGAGTTCTCCAAGAATAAGCACCAAAATTCAAAGGCAGTGTTTGGGAATATTATCCCAGGGTATTCAAACAAATACTTCCCACCATTTCATTTACCGAGAAAACACTCCCTTGTGGAAAGCTTTTCTGGTCTTCAGTATCTCTGGGACTTTGAGTGTCTGCTTTGGGCGAGACCGTCACTGGAGTCTTGCCCCACTTCTCATTTGCAACAGACTGTACACGCAAAGAGAGCAGGGGAAGTGGCTGCTCGCAGCAGGGTGGGAGGGAGGGAGCTGCTCACACTTCAGAGCCCCTGGGGCTGCCGGCAGGCAGGAAGGGCTGCTCGTGACGCTGGGGCGTGAGGCAAGCCCGCGACGAGGAAACGGCGAGGCCGATGGGATGTGAAAGCTGCGAGTGTGTCAATGGCAGGACGGAAGTGTTGTAGGGGCAGCCCTATTTTTAGCCACCTCTTGCAGAACTGTGCTAGTGCCTGCTGGAGTCAACGGCCGCTTCTGCTTTCCTTGATGTAAGCGGCACTGACCGAGTTCAGATCTGTTTTTATTTAGCCACTCACACAACAGTATTGAGTGAAATGTCCCTCCAGCTCCTTGGACTCAAAACCACCCATGGTCAGAGAGTCCGAGGTAAGGAGAACAGAAAGAGTCCAACACTTCCCTGTCCCCATTTCAGGGCTGCGAGAACAAGAAACTGAAGCTGAGGCTGCAAAGCATGACTCTTAGTCACATCAGTGGGGGATTTTGCAATACAGTGGGTGCAGGGCACAGGGCAGACTGTGCAAGCAAAACTGAAGTGCTTTGCAAGGGCACTTGACTGGGGTTCTCCAGCTGCAAGGCTGGAGTGATCACTGTGCAACCCTCACTTTCCTGCTCCACTTCAACCTGCTCGGCCACTCGAGGTGTGTGGGAGGCCGAAGGGTTTCACACACCTCAGATCAGCATGGGGCATCGTGGAGAGAAATAGGTTGCCATGAATGTCCTCTGCCTGGCTCCTTTTAACATCTGTCAGTATTAAATGACTCCTGTGCCTGCTGTAGGGAAATACACAGGGAGAAGTCATTCCTAAGGCAGACTAGAGAGAAGACCAGCCGGCAAGCCAGAGGAGCAACCATGGGGAAGGAGCATGAGCTGAGATGTGACTTTCCTGTACAGGCTGTAACCACCAAGACAAATTCTAGACTGGTTCCAGTTGCCAGGATTTTGGATCAGTTTGACTTGCAGGATTCAGTTCAGGGATAGACTTAGAAGGATAGTGTGCAGGCCTAGGTAGCCAGAGCTTGCTGCTCGTCTCAGACCTGGTCCCCTTGCTTGTTGTCAGAGAGGAACGAGATTGCTGTAGGGATGGGAGAAAAGCACATTTGGAGCCAAAATAGATGCAGTTCTGGGGCACTTCCAGAGCAAACTCTTCCCAAGCCCGGCAGTAGTGAGGAGCAGCAATGGGATGAGCAAATGAAAATCATGCTTGCTCTGCTGCTATAGAGCTTGATGTGACTAAGAGGGCAGCACAAAGCCCTGTCTCATACACAAGTCTGCTTGCTATAACTCTTTCAAAACCACACATTTAATACCACTACCAGAAGGCTAGAGCTCCCCAGAGCCCCTCAAATATCTCTGCAAGGCTCTGCTTAGTATCCCGTGTTTCATACTGTCCTTCATTCCTATGATGGATACATTAGCTATTAGCCCATATAGACAGATTAGTTAAGGCAGGATATGCAATTCTTGAATGAGAGATGTGGGTGGAGTAGTGCTTTGTACAACAGCAATTTTGTTTAGAAATGAGAAATCCTTTATAAGGAGGTAGTGAGGGGAGGAGGTTGTTGCCAGTGCCATTGCTGTCCAAGGGAATGTGCTAGAAAGTCGCCTTGGCCTCTAGATGGCAGCCCTATTGCTCACACATCAAAATGCTGAAAAACACAGAAATGCCTTCCTTTCAAAACTGGGGCATAAAGACAGACCTCGCACTTCAGTAGTCCAGACTGCACTGAAAACAAACTGGATTTGTTTTTTTACCTCTCTTCTTGTTCAAAATGAGAACTATGGATTTGCCCCCTCTGGACTCTGAACTTGCCTGCACCAGACCAGGAACCCTTACCTGGGAACTGACCCTGGCGTTTCTGAAGCTGCGTGGCAATCGGAGGGGCTGCAGCTCCTGGAGGCCTCACGCCTGCACACGTTCGGTGTGTGCTTTGCCTGATGCACCAGCAGCTGCCCCGGGCTGAGAGCCAGCGCCTCCTCGGTGAGCAGAAGGGTCAAAGGCTTTGCTGCTGCGCTTGACCTTTAGGGATACATGGCTGTGAACTTCCACAGAACCTAAACCTCACTTTGCCAAAGCTATTTGTGTGGTAAATTGCTTTATTGTTTCAATTAAAAAATGCGGCCAGGCATTTAATGGCTCCTATCCACAGCCACTCTGTATGATTCACTTTCCACTTTAAGGTTTGAATGCTGCTTTTCTTTTTTAAGCATAGGGACAAAAAGGGAGAGTTAATGTTCCTACTGCTGATAGATGTATCTTCTTTGCGCTCTCTCTGTTTTACATGAGATAAACCAGCCTTTCGATGGAGAAGAGTCATAAATATTTTCTTGTGTGAATGGCGATACTGGCAGTGGGAATCTATCAAAGCTGCCTATTAGCAGGAGGTGTTAATAGACAGTCTTTCTAATTGACTTAAAAGTTACTTAGTTGACCCCATTTCTATATCTCCTGAGATCTCATAGTCATCACTTCTTTCATCCTCGCAAATCCTGAGAGTTAAGTGCCATAGTCTAAGAGGGAACTGAGGCTGTCAACCAGACTTTAAAGGTGTTCAGTATCTAGAGACGGCAACTGGGGTTTACATGTCCAATCTGATTGAAATCAAAAGGCGGCAGGAGCAATGCCCTTTTGAAATCCGATTAGGCACTCTGCCGGCATCTTTAAGTGCCTCGATACCTGTAATGCTCCTCCCTGGACGACTTGCGGGAAGTGGGTGTCACAACCCGCGCGAACAAAGTGCGCAAATAAGGCAGATGACATCCACAGGCTACAGAAATGTGACTTTTTTTTTAATTGATAGTTTGAGGAGGAGACAATAAGATAGGAAGAACATCCTCTGAGCGCATAATTCCATCAAGCCAGTGCCCAGTATGAGTGATGAGCCTTGAAGTGAAGCAGGGCTGATTCAGTTGTCCTCCATGGCCAGCAAAGCTGGGGGGCTCAGGAATGCACGTCTCACATTATAGGCAGATGTCAGATCAGTCTTGTCAGAGGCAGGCTATCCTCTTCCCGGTGCCAAGAAGGAGCAGAAAGGAGACTAAGCACATAAGAAAAAGGGGAAACAACTTTTTAAATATTTTTTTTTGTTGGGTGGTGGGGTTTTTTTCTGCTTTAATAAAGCAGAAGAAAGTTTACAAGAAATTTGTGGTCTGATTTGAATCCTACTAATGCTTATGGAAATCCCTTTAGTGAATACTGGCCCAAGTCCAAGAAAAACAGGTTATTATTTCCCTGACTTCTATTCATCCATAACTATGCCCTTCTGCATGCAATCTTTTTAGATCTTGCCAGTAGATTTAATGTGAAGCTCATCAGCAGTGGACCTGGATAAGACACTGGGATCGGCTGCCTCTTAACTCTGAGCCAGTCTTCCCAGACCAGTGGTGGTAAAGGAGGATGCCCTGACTACACTGCAGGTAGCTGTAGCCTCAACCTGGAGCATCCCAGTAGGATCTCCTACGGTAAGACCCAGCTGAGAGGTATGGGGCTTCTCTCTGTCTTGCATTGAACTGCTCTGCCAGCTGGGTGATTGCAGCACACCAAAACCAGAACAGCTAAATAAAACGGTTTCTATGTGAACAGCTCAATGAAACTATCTGTTTGGCTGTAGTAAAAAATGCAAATTAAACCCCCTTTGGGATAGACGGAGAATGGACCAGAAAACGGTCTTGTGCTGCCAGGACCAGAACAAAGCCAGGCACCTGGAAGCAATCTCTCCCCCAACCTGGGAGACTGGAGATGAGAGGAAGCAGGTTCCAATTCTGGCTCTGCCAAAGAGTTTCCAGGTGCTTTTTTTCATGTGCCATTGCTAAATCTGTGCACCTGCCACAAAAGAGGTCAACGAGAAAACTCAGTTCTTGTTTCAGTGCCCTGGGGACAGGGGAATGCTTTTGGGGAGTTTTGCACTTGCATCACTCTACATCTTTGCTGTCCTCAGTAAACATGTTTGAGTTTGCAAAGCCAGGGGTACTTGTGCTGCTGGTAAGAATATTGTTTCTACATGGACCAAGCTCTTCTCTGCTGTTTGGAGAGCAAGACTGTATGGCAGAGGTGGTGTGAACACTCAGTGAGTTTTGGCTTGAAACTGAAGCCTGAAATCTACCACCACTTGGGAATCCACATTGAAGGTTATATGTAAAATGCATCCACCCATTTTAAAAGGTTGGAAATATGATTTTGGGATAACTCCCTGGCCACCCTTTCTTTCTCTTTCCTGCCCCACTGCTCTGCAACCACAACCAGGATATCATAGGGCGTGTGGGCTCAGCCTAGACTGAATATGTTCTTGAGGACATGGTTTTGAATCACACGGTAGCTATGGCTGCACCCGGTGAGGTGGGATTAGCCGTCACACACCCCACCAGCTGCCTCTCCTTCTGTGGTGCTGGTGTGCTGTACAAGGCGCAGAGTGGCAGCATGTGGTGTGTGAACACAGCGGTTCCTGTCGAGGCACAAGAAAAGGAAGCTGTGGTGTGCCCCCAAGAAAGGGAACAGGAGCTGCACCTTCCGTCCTCCTGGGCTATAAACAAAACCACCTCTCAGGTCCCAGGGAGCTGAAAGCTGCTTCAGATCCACCCTTATGTGAGAAGAAAACACGCCCCATGCTTCTGCCTACATGTGGCTGCAGGTTCCTTGCTGCAGCCCGAGCCAGCCCTCCCTGATGACGTGTGGCCCTCGGGTAGTGTGACACCATCCTCCTCGGGAGCCAGGCTGTTCAAGACGGTGCTGGAGCAGGCTTTCTCAGCTTCTCTTTCTACCGAGCGCTGCCCCTATGAAACAGCCTCCAGCCATTTGGAAATTCAGCATGGCCTTATATCTTCCAAAACAAAGATTTTGTTACACAGCTCTATTGTAAACTTCTCAATACCTGCCTCAAGCAGCTCATCTGAGCTATTCCTCCCATGCTAATCTCTGTGATCTGTGGCACGCATACAGCATCGTCTGGAACAGGACCTCCCCTCTGCCGCACCATATTTGCCAGAACAGGCAGAACTCAAGATAACTGGATTTGAAACAATCAGAGCAGGAAGCAGCAATAACTGGCCTGGAGGGAGGGCAGGGAGGGAGTTGCCCATAGACAATTTTTTAGGGGGAGTGCCCAATTTGTGATATCTGATCTCTTTCCATGGTCCTTTAGCCTCATGTACAAAGTCAGGATACAAAGCTTACAGGATCATCTCTCGCTTCCTGGGCTTGAGTCCTTGTGTTTAGATCTGTACCATCTTCTTTTTAGCTGCAGTGTTTCATGTGTGGTGACTTGTGTCATGACGTACGTGTGTGCACGACGAAGACCCCCAGAGCTGCGTCTGGTTCAGACGTCGGTGTCATCACAACCGATTCTGCTTTGTGAGGATGGACAAGGTGGTAGACATTATCTTCTCTCCGGAGCACATGGACCTGAAGGCTGGCTCCAGCACAGCTGATGCTTCCCATGGCCACCCAGTCAGGACCTCTGCATTGTGGGGGTCAGGACAGGCTGAGGCAAACCTGCAAGCACTCTCACTGATGGCTTAGTCTCCGGTGCTCTCCACAGAGCCATGTAAACACCACCCACAGTTGCCCACAGCAGCCCTTGCCACCGGGCTCCAATGGAGCCCTGTCCTTCTGCTCCCCACGCCAAGGGTCACGAGCTGGGACCAGCAGCCGGGTGCCAAACGCGGGCTGCAGCTTTGTGCAGCCGGTCTGCCAGAGGTCGTCACACGCCTCCTTAAGCAAACAGGGATCCACGCCAGTTGATAAATCATTTACGAGGAGAAGTCAGAAGCAAAGAACTAGATTAACCAGGTCACTGGGTGTCCTGAGGGAATGACGTGTCGGTGGAGCTGAAACAGCAGATCCCACAGTCGCAATCTGTTGCCTTCGTCTGTCCTGAGAGCAATTCGTGGAAATCCCTGGAACTAGACACCAGAGATGGAAAAACCCATTAGCTCATCCCAGTCAGCTCGCTAGTTAAAGCAGTCACTCCCATTGTACATTTTCTGGCAAAGTTAAAAATGTCTCAAGAGAGGGGATTTCCACCAGTTTCTTCTCAAGGGAAAACCATTCCACCTATCAGGAAGGCTGCCTCGAGAGGTGCTATTTTTGCAAACCAGAAGTAAATCCAGAACGCAAGAGAGAAAAACAAAAACCGACTCCGCTGCAGGAACTGGAGCAGTGATGTTTTTCTGCCTGAACAGGCACGTGCCATGTGGGGCACATCTCCAAATGGAAGCTCTGTGTGCACACATGTGTTTATAGACAGCCACTGAGGCGTGCTCAAGTCTGCATATATACACCCCTGTCCTCCCTCTCCTTCCCAAGGGTGGGATGACCTTGTGCCTTCAGCACAACCAATGTGTTGTATGTAGTGTGAACTCAAGCCTGGTTTGCGCTTGTGTAACTCCACTGACATCACGGCGAAGCACGTTGCTCTGAGGAGGGCAGACACGCACGGTAGACGGCAGGCACCAGCTGATGGTGGTGCTTCAGAGCCCACTTCCCCTGTGAGCAGGGAGAAGTCATTTCTCCACGCTGGGCCTCAGCTCTCCTTGTCTGCGTCAGGGGGACAACAGCCCCCCACCACTGTGGGGGGCTCCAAGGCTGAGCACGTTAATGGCTGAAAGCACTTGGGACCTGCACAAGTAGGAAAGATGATGCAATGCAGAGCTGCGTCGCTGAGGTTGTCAGCAGAGGCTATGGAGATCTTGGCAGCTAAGCTTTTCAGCACCTGGGAAGCGCTTTGAGACAGTGGGGAAATAAATTAGCTGTGTGACGGCATTTAAAGCCTTATCATTAGTTTCAGAGCTAATTCTGCATTTAGATGAATGGGTGTAGCACATATTGCCAAGCTGGAACCTGTAGAGATAGCGAGGACTGCTCCCTGTTCCCATTTAGAAAGCTTTCGGCCAGCAAAACTGTGACTTGCAGTCTTGGTTGCTCAGGTCTGGGAGCAGAGGTCTGTGGCCAGGGTAGGCAGAGTGGCAATGCCAGCAGCAAACAAGCCCCGTGCTACCCAGGGCACTGACTATTAGTGCCATGGGGTGTTGGCTATAAGCCTCTTATGAGAAGAAGGCGGGGTATTGCGTGGGCTTTTGTCCTGGATTTGTGACTCCTTCTTGACTAGTTGTTTTATTTGTCTCTCATAGCTGGCACAGCCGTCTTCCCCACTGGGGACTCCTGACATTTAGGCACTGTGTTTTGCACTGTTCTCAGAACTTGATCTGCATTTACCAGCCAGCGATGCCGAGGCCGCTCTCAGGAGCACCATGAGTACCTTGTGTTACGGCAGGACGTCTGATGAAGCCTGCACTGAACATACCCAGCTTGGGCCTGGGCTTTCTTCTCTGTGGGGTGTTTACTTTGTTCTGTCTAGCACTAAACAAACTGAAGCATGAACAAGGGCTGTAAAAAAATTACATGAACTGTGGAAAAGGATCTAACCAAGGAGGCGCAGGTCAAATTCTGAGACTTGACCGGGTCCCTTTAGTTGCTATCAGGTACTAGCCAGTTGACCTACTAAGCCCCTTGCCCCTTGCACTGTGGAAGATTAAGAGCAGGTAGAGCCCAGTAATATTTTAACTATGAGATTAACTCTCTGCCAGTATGACAACAGAGGGTCTTCTGTTTCTGTGGACAAAAGCTGCTGACTTGAGGCTCTTCCTTACACCAGCCCATTCTCTCCTGCCACCGGTCACAGCGCTGGCCACCCTGCCTTCCTCCACACCATGAAAACTCCGGTTTAACCGTCAGCAAGGCAAGGAAACCTCAACTCCAGAGGCTACTGCCCAGAATGTCGTTGTTGTGACTCTCTGCAACCCAGGTCTCTGGCACACTTTGGGTGGCACTTAGTCTCTAAAGCAGAG
This sequence comes from Pampusana beccarii, assembly GCA_013399365.1. Taxonomy (NCBI): domain Eukaryota; kingdom Metazoa; phylum Chordata; class Aves; order Columbiformes; family Columbidae; genus Pampusana; species Pampusana beccarii. The sequence continues at coordinate 32,364 of VWYH01001416.1, forward strand.
CCAGAGGAAGAAGAGTGAGCCATCTTCCTTCCAGATGTTCAAGACTCTTCTGCCTCTCCATTTCCCTACAGCTGTAAAGTCCCAGTGTGCCCCCAAACCCACATGCCATGGTAGGAAGAGATGCAGGGAGGCCTTTGAACAGTGCAGGCACTCAAATGCATTCCCTTCCCACCTCCAAGCACTTCTGAGACCCTAATCTCTAGTGGGTGTTTTGGTGTTCCTCTCAACAGATGCAATAACAGCCCCTGAGCCCCCAAAGTCCACAGAAATCAAGGAGGATCTTTCTGCAGACTCCGTCATGGCAACAGAAACAAGTTTTGCACATGGCAAGGCAAAAAGCAACACCAGCTTCATTTGAATGACTTGTTACAAAGGTTATATTCAAAACAAGAAAATACCAAGTGTTTTATTTGAAAACGAAAGTTAAGATTCATACAGAGAAAGCTAACCTCACCCCTGCAGCGTGAGGCTGGTTGCAGCAGCATCCTGCAGGGCCTGAGCAGCCACCAGCCAGGCCAGCCTGTCTCAGAAAGTGGAACTGACTAATCTGAGTCGTCTGGGATGAATTGGACATGAGTGAAATCACGCCCCGTGTAAACAGCGTGAAAAGCAAACGAAGACGATAAGAAGCAGGGTTTTCTTTATTGTTGTTGTTGTTCTTGATTGTGCGTGGGAGGGGATAACAATATTGGCAAGGATTTGAAACAGCAAGGCAGAAGGAAACAGTGGTGATATGTGGCACTGGATGTTCAGCCGTGATGAGACACGGAAGGCTCAGTTTCCAGAGTGCTTGTAGTGAACCACATTTAGGAGGCTTGGTTTCCAGTAAGTGCTCAGCACTCAAAACAAACCAGCCACACCGGAGAACTGGGGCCATGATCTTTATCTACTGACCATGTGCTTTGAGAACTATTTCCACTGGAGAAGCAAACATTTTCCTTCCACTGCCTGACAGAGCCATCTTTCCTACTTCAGTCACTTGCATCAGGACTGTAAGGAGCAGAAATGAACCCAGGCCCCAACAGCAAAGGTGGGGGGACCCAGCTTCACATGCAGATCACTTGCAGATCCTTTCAATGTGGTGGGATCCACCAACACCCTCGTACAGGGCGTGTGTGTGTGATGTGGTTGAAGAGCACACGGTCGCTGATTTTCAACTGCCTGCCTCTGATCTGTGCGTGGCCTTGCGTTAGTTTCAGGCATAATAACATCATGATATCATAATAATATATCGCACTCTGATGACACCATCACATGCAGTAAGCCACAGCAATCTGATCTCATTCTGTAAATGTGGAGATGAGCGTTGCTGCTTCACAGGACAAGTGGGTGGCAGGTAGATGGAGCAGGCACTACCTATGTTGTCAGCCCTGGGTGGGAACGTGACCTGCTGGGTTAAATTACGTGGCTGGGAGCTTAACACACCTCAGCTCTAGATCTGCCACAGCGGCTGCAGGTGAGTCACCCAACCTACCTGCCTTCACTTCTTCCATCTGTGAAATGGTGACAATAACATTTCCTCACCTGATGGGGGAGGGAAGGGAGAGTGTGTACAAGAATGAATAAATGTTTACAAAGCACGTTGCGAGCAGTGCACAGGCCGGCTCTGGCTGTGCTAAGGAGGAACCCGCGTTGTTCCCTCTGCTCTGGATTGCGCCATACTGTGAGCACGCTGTGCGGTGTAAACACTCCCCTCAGAGTCAACAGTTTCAAATGAGAGCAAATGAGATAATTCCTCAGGAGAGAAACAAGAGAGTGAAGATTTAATGTGTTACCAGAAATTTCAATAAATTCCAGTCAAGGAAAAGCAAAGTAACTTTTTAAAGAAAAGAAAGAATAAGGTAGAAAAACAAATGAGCTGTGACCATTTTTTTTTTTTAATGGTACCGTGATCTTAGGTTTCACTTCCCAAATGGGAAACAGAACAGAGAAGTGAATCCCCTTGAAATAAAAGTGAAGTTAATAACGGGACGCCTTTAGCTGCTTGCCACATCCTGTGTATGCTGATTGCTCCGTTTATAGCTGGCAGGAGCCCTTCTAGACTCTTCTTTACCACATTAACTCTTTGCTGAGCCAAACCGTATTGTATAAACATTTGGGAAGAAGTCTTTCTGCATCTCCTCGCCAGCACCAGGTTGCCCCACACGCTGCCCTGTGCTGGCACTCGCCTCCCTTCCCACGGTCGCACGGCCACTTGTGCGCAGCAGTGTTGCTCTGCCCTCCCACCCCGCAGACCCGCACGCCCTACGGCTCCTATCAGCGAGCACCCGCGCACCCCTTGTGCAATCTGCACCCTGTCCCAGCCCACGCAGTCTGGGACGCTCACGCAGCCGCGTGATGGGCACTCAGTGTCTTGTTCACATGTTCACTAGCGCTTGTGCTTGTGCACGTACACAATTCCTTAAGCCACCACAAGCACACACAAACATGCACACTCTTCCTAGTCTCGTACATGTGCTCGCCAGTGTACTCATGCACAGAAGCAGCCATTTTTTGCTTTTTCTGGTACTAAAGAGAGATGGAAAAACATGCACTTCACAAATGCAAACTAGCCATAATCCTATAGAGTTCAGCTATAAGGAAGAGCTATGTCCTTCCATAACATCATCATTGCAACAGCCTTTCTTCCTAGGACAAGCTTTGTGGCTGAGGGTTCAACTGCTTCAGGAAATGTGGCTTAGATTGGCATATTCATTCACCCGCACAGCTATTTTTGTTGGCCTGATTTAGCCTGGACACTCAGCTTGTGGTGCATTGCTGGCTTTTGCTGCTGCTGCTTTCATTCAGCTTCTACTGTTGGAGGTGACTGTGGGACCCTCCCTTCATCAGCAGACTTGCTTTTTCGAACAGTTTCACCAAAAGAGCCTTTGCATCCACCACCCCAACACCTTCTCCATTTTAGTGGCACTTAGAAATTCTGGTTTGCCTTTTGGAACAGCCGCATTTGCAACAGACACTGTCATATGTACCACAGCTTGAATCTGCAAGGTTTGGACTCATCATCAATATTAGAGGTGACAGACTGGTCATCTTTCAGCCACACATCTTGAACACATCCGAACTTGGGAGGAGCTGCACAACTCCACCCAGCATCCCGGCACTGTACTGGCGGGCCAACCAACTGCAAACTTCAGTAGCAATCAGCGGGTACAATTTCGCAGCTAGATGTACACAAACTGAAAGACAGTGAATTTTGGAGTCAGATGCCATGAAAAAAAGAATTAAGGTACCTAACAACATTCACTCTGTAGGCCTGGAGATAGCAATTGTCCATCCACAGATAAAGTACAGTGAGAAACAAAGCGGCACAGGTTGTGCCTGTGCTGCTATTACAGAGCAGTGCAAAGCCTCAGCTGGAAGGACACTTTGATGGTGAAAGTTATATCCCGGTAATTTCAGTCCTCTCTGCAGGGCTGGCAGGGAGAGTGGTTACGGCAGACACGAAGACACCAGTTGCTGCAGAAATTACATGGGGTGGACACTTGTCACAAGTACCTCTACCATTGGCTGAACTCTCATTTCACACGGGACATCAGGTAGCCATTGAAAGGGAGAGCCTCCTGCTGCCAGGCGTTACTGCCGGACCTGCTATCCAGCTGGATCTACCACGTGCAAGAGTACTGAATGAGAAAAACTGATCTGCTTTTCTCCCTGAAACCCTGGAAGGTGGTCCCAAACTTCTGATTCAGCTCTAGGTACTTGCCAAATAACACCTCCCCTGCAGAGCTGTGGGCTGGGATCTTGGCATTTCCCAAGTGGCACTAGAGGGCCAACATCCTCCCCTTTCCCAGAGAGCTAATCTCAAACATTTGAGAGTCAGGTTTCAAAATATTGTGAAATAATATAATTTCTAAAATTAAAAACAATAATGTTGAATTCTGCATGTTTGCCTTTTGGATCTCTAGTCTTTGGCTCATGCTTTCATGTTTTTCTCTGTACTAACTAGCAGGAAAAGCATACTTTGTTTAACTGAAAAATGAGATTCTCTTATAACCATACGATCTTTGGAGCAGAGTCTTAGAGAAAAAAATTGCAGGAACAAGTAGGAGCAGCAGCTTTCCTCTCCTCATGACTCCAGTAGCCAGCAATCAATGTCTCAAGGGTTTGCAACACCTCTTACCCCTTATAGAAAGCAAAGGATCTGTTAGGAGGGAGTGCCCTGCTGGTGATCTCCAAGACTGCCTGGGCTTGGCAAGGTCAAGGCAGCCGTGCCATGGAGCAGCATCCCATCAGCGCTCGTCACCCGTACTGTAAGGCAGCCCAGACACCAGGCCCAACGTCTCTGCTCTCGCGAGGAGCATGCTCAGCTCTTCTTCAATGCCAATTAGTCCAGGCTTCGCTTTTGTTTCTCAGCCAAAAGCCTACCTCTCCATGGACCCAGGGCCCCAGCGCAGCACTGGTGGCTGGGGGCAGTGAGAAAGCCTGCTTGAAACACACGACAGGCATCATCCAGTGAACGGTCTCCCCTCCCTGCCCCTCCACGGAGTATGTGGCGAAGCTCCCACCTCTCTGGGGCAGCCACTTGTAGACATGTGGCATTTCTCCCTCTCTCGTTTCTCTGCAAAGCTTTCTGAATGCAGGAGAAGTTGGAAACTCGGACGGTGGCCTTCCACTCCCAGCCCAGCTGCCTTCCCTCACAGAGGGGTCAGATGCCTTTGCTCTGTGTCACCTCTCAGCCTCTGGTCCCCAAACTCCAGTCTCAGAATCCACGTGGTTCTTTATTGACTTCATAAAAATAAACAAAGGCCTTGTAGCATTTAGGTCATACTAGTAAATTATTTACACACACACACCCCTTCCGTTTCTCATTGCATGGGTCTTGGTGTCACCACACCCTGTCAGGGACAGTGTTTGTCCCCCACTCTGTGACAGCCAGGTGCCGACGCTGAGCAGGCATTCAGTGCACATCCTGGCCTTCACCAGCTGCTGGCTGGGCCTGGACATTGCCCACAGGGGAGCTACATCCAGCGTTCGCAAAAGCGAGTCTTGGCATTCCAGAGCTGTACGCTGCCATGGGTGGCTTGGCATGCAGAGCTGAGTTCAGGCCAGGTGCAAGCTTATCAGGAGATCACATCCAGCAGGGAACAGTACTGCAAAGCAGACTGGTGGCAAAGCACAAACTTCCCTTGCAACTATTTTTAAAAGTACCTTTACGTCTTTCTTTTCCCCTTGCATGGCACAAATAAACTGTAAGCATCAGCCAGTTGTTGCTAAAGGGAATCATTGTTTTGTAGCCCCCTGCTTCCCTGGTGCAAATGAAATAATATTATACTCCTCGATCTCACTTCACAAGAAAAAGTCCCCCACCCAGCTCTGCCTCTGATCCTGTTTCTGTTCTTCCATGCTGCCTTTGGTAGACTTTTGATCTGACTCAGCATGGTCCGTCCTACAACGTTCCTTTAGGTCCTGCTTCAATGTGTGCAGGTGGGCATAGACTGTGATGTGTGACCAGGTTACACGATGACATGTTTTTCATGTTGACCCAGCATGCAGGTCATTTACATGCAATGCTTGAACAGTCATTGCCCATGCCCACTGCTGACCCCTGCAAGCCAACATCTAATTCACAGTGAGAGGCTTGCCCAATTTCTTCTGAAAAGGCTTGCTTTGGCATTTGTGTGCACTCAACTTTCTCCATCATTGTGGTTTGGTTTCCGAGTTTAGTCAGAAGCTTCTGGAATTCCTCCGAGCCCTGCCAAGCCTTGCTTGCAGTTATAATACATGGTGCTCTGTTGGCAGCAAATATTGTTGCCTCGTTATCCCTCTTCTCACATTTATGTTTTTTGAAACAGTGTTTGGAGGGACACATTCGTCTACTCCAGGCACAGCCCCACCGCCCACTTCAATAAGCTTTTCTTTCCCCACTGGAACACTGGTTATTTACTTTCAATGGATTATTTTCCCCTTCCTATCAGATCTGACTCACTTTTCAAACCATGACAGGACTTTTCAACCCATGACTGCCAAATTTCTTTCATTCTTGGAAAGGCCTTTATCAAAAAACCTTTTGCAAGCGTATATTTACTGTAGTTCCTACTTGTTCCTGTCAGCTTTTTCAGAAGCTCACAGAAGTCAACTGACTAGCAGGGCATGAATTAGCTTTGCAAAAAAGTGCTCTCTCCACTGGGTGCTGGGCCGCCAGCATGGCTGGCATGGCCCCTGTTTTCCTAGAAGCCTCGTGCTGTGCCCAGTCTGACCTTTTTTTAAAAATGCAGATGCTCCCTGAAGTGAGGCAGGAGGTAGGACACCGGCGCTCTGCCTTTCGCACTGTGGGGAGCAGCAGCAGCGCTGGCGATGTAGCTGAGGGGAGCTGACTCCATGGCTGTGCCAGCACACGCTGTGTTTTCCTGTGTAAAACCCAGATGTCATACAGAGCAAATCCCCGTCACCAGTACCAGCAGCTGTGCCAGGTGTTGAGGATGCTGCAGTGGGCACCATCATCCATCCCCATGAGCAGGGTCTGCACGGGACACAGGCCAGTGGGGAACACCTCAGACTGGTGCAGGGCTGCCCAGGTCTCCCCAGGAAAGCAGAGCGCTGCAGCTGAAATGCCAGTTCATGGAACCATAGTATGTCCTGAGTTGGAAGGAACCCACAAGGATCATCGAGTCCAGCTCCCGTCCCCGCACAGTACAACCCCACAGTTCACACCATGTGTCTGAGGGTGTTATCCAGTCTCTCCTTGAACACTGTCAGGCGTGGGGCCGTGACACCTCCCTGGGGAGCCTGTTCCAGTGTCCACCACCCTCTGGGTGAAGAACCTTTTCCTCATGTCCAACCTAAACCTTCCCTGGCACATCTTCCTGACGTTCCCTTACGTTCTGTCATTGGTCACTAAAGAGAAGAGTTTGGCACCTGCCCCTCCTCCCCTTGAGAGGAAGCTGTAGACTGCAATGAGGTCTCCCCTCAATCTCTTCTGCTCCAGGCTGAACAAACTCAGTGACTTTAGNGCACTCCAGGACACAGTTGGCCCTCTCGGCTGCCGGGGACATTGTTGGCTCATGTTCAACTTGACATCGACCAGAACCCCCAGATCCCTCTCCATGGGGCAGCTCTCCAGCCTCTCATTCCCCAGTCTGTATGTACAGCCAGGATGTCCCAGTGCATAATCCAGCGCTAGCCCTTGTTAACTTTCCCCACACCGCAGAGACAGCCCCATTGGAAAGCCACCCCAAAGTGCCTGGAGCAGCTCCCCTCACCACTAGCTGAGGTTGGCTCTTCTCCTTTGATGCCCTGAGTGGTGGTGGACCCCCTTGCCATGGCAGGTGTCAGCATGGTCCCACCACTGCCCAACCCCACCGATGTCTTCCCGGGATGAGAACACCTCAGTGTAACTGCCCCATGGCTGAGCATGATCATCCAGCCAGGAGGCTGTTGGGCAGTGCCGGGCCATCCTGTCCACTGGATTTTGCCGCTTTCCCCTGAAATAATGGTGCAATAATGTGTAAGGAGACGCATCCAGAAGCAGAGCATGGACCAGGAGGCTCAGAAGTGGAGGGGCCGGGGTACCCCAGGGATTGAAGGCAGCTGACAGACTGGGTGGAATTGCCTGAGCTAAGTGCCAGATCCAGCATGTTTGGATCTGGGTCTTGGTCTAGTGGTAGTTTAGTTTCCCCGTCTACCTGTGAGGTGCTTCAAAGGGCGCTGAGAGAGTCCGCAGAGGGTGGTGGGAGCACCCGCACCTGCTGAGGCCGGCAGGGAGGCTCCTGTGCTGCCGGGACAGACTGCAGCCAGAATCGTACCGCTGACTCCTGGAGGAGCAGAGCTAGGCAAGCACACAAAGCCTTCCCAATCTGAGTTCAAATGTACAAATTTTCCGTATCTAACGCCTCTCTGAAATCCAAACAGACTCAATTACATTCCCTCTCCGTAATGAATCAGTAATTATACTGGAGAACACTATTATTTGTTTGGCATGACCTATATAAACCCGACTTGGGGAGTGCATAGTTGGTTTGGTGCCAGTGCTCTGTGCCCCTGCGTATTATTACCTTATAAACACAGCCATTGTTTGCATTTCAGATCAAAACAAACTGAGCCACGTCGCTTGTCAGTTATTAGCTATCTTTTTCCCAAATGCTCACCCAGACCATATTACAATAACAATAATTATTATTACATGCTTCCTTATTATATGTTTGTGCCCAGGTAGCACATTTGCCTTTTTTCCCACACGTTAGTAGCTTCTCCTGACTCTTATGATTCACTCCGGCATATTTCCCAATGTCCGTGAGTTCTTTCTGCGTTCTTGGCTGCATTTCTTCAAGACCCGCAGACTGGCGCAGGGACCCACGGTGCTGTATTGCACCAGTCTGCAGAGGACTGCAACCAGTGCAGGGGCTTCACTCCTCCGGGGAATATACAAACATGAGGAAGACATGGACCCTGCCCCCAGGTGCTTTGTAAATATTTAACTTGGTCTGATAATGGGAAAAAGACCAATATAACGTGATTCCGACAGACCTGCTTGAAGAGGGCTGCAAACGGACCCTTTGAGGGAAATGGAGTGGGAGGGCCCCAAGCTGGAGCTCAATGATGATGTTTCCCACAGCCAGTGTCACGGCCAGGGATAGGACTCACCTTGCCTAAGTTGGGACATCCAAAACCTAGTTGTCAAATCCTCAGCAAGTTGCCAATCTGCCTTTACAGTCAGAGCAAAGAAGTGGTGCTTGGCTGCCAAGTGAGTCAGCCCTTCTCAAGATAAATGTTCAAGATAGGTGAAATGAATCACACACTAGAGGTGCCTTTTTGTCTCCAGTGACTGTGCAGGAAGCCTGTCCGACTAATTTGGTTTAGACACCTAACTTTTAGGCACCTAAAATCAGGTGAGAGGAATCCCATCCTCATTGATGTCCTTCGCTACCGGCCTGACAAAACAGGCAGTGGGAGAGGCTCCCTGGCAATGCCCTCCCACATTCGGACCTGACCAAATCTCTGTATCCTCGGTGCACGGGAATCTGCAAAGCCTCGCCTCTGTGTCGTCCTCACACAGCTCCTACGGGCACGGGCTGCCCCAGCCATGCCCAGCTGGCAGAGATGAAAGCATGTTCCCTGCTGTGGCCCGAATGAGGCAACGGTCTTGTGGGAAGAGATATAACAGTGGAACTGAAGTCTGTATCATCATGTATTCAGAGCAGGCAGGGGGAACAATAAAAAAAAAAGAAAAGGAGACTTGACCTTGGCTTCCTTCCTGGTCCTAAAAGTGTGCTTTGATGGGGCATGATAAGTGGGAAAGCGAGCTGCCTCCCTGATGCAAATATCTCATGGGGCTGTCAGATGTGTGGAGTGCAACTGGTGTGTTTGGAAACAAGGTTATGACAAGTTCCACCATGAAGAGCCAAAAGGGTATTTATCAGAGGGTTGCAGCTGGGGCTATTGGAGGCGAGCTGCTACCAGCACAGCAAGCAGCATCTTCTGACACCAGCATTGCGTGTCGGACGAATGTCACAATCCTAGAGGCTCCCAAGTAGTTCTAGACTTTCTCCTTAAAAAAAAAAAAAAAAAGTGAAAGCTTTTAGTCTTGGCACATTCTTTCAGGGGGAAAATCATGGAAACATTCCACCAGTTGACATCTGCTAAATAAATCAGCAGCGAGGGCTGCTCTGTGCTACGTTATCACCCTGCTGCGTACGGGCTTGGGAGTGTAGAAGCCAGATTTGAAAAAAATGTGGAATTTTTGCTGATTTCTGAGATCTGTGCATTTCCATGTCCCTGATCACTGTTTCATGTGCTAACCACCCTATAAATACAAGGGCAATCACTGTTTCAATGTGCAGAAGGTGTCACTTGCTGTTTTTTCTGGAAACTGCCAACAGCCTCTTTAAAGCTTCTGGCACTTCCCATAACCTGGACAGTTTGTTTAGGTGAGTGATATTTGACTTCTCTCTGCCCAGGCAGGCACAGAGCCCTGTGCAGACTAGGCCAGGTTGAAGGTACCTATTTGAAGCTGTGCCCTTGCTGTACACCATAATCAGCTCCTGAGTTCAGGCCCAGCAGGGATGCTGGGGACCCTGGGACCGCCACATGCTTGGCTGCGACCTGCAGGAAAGAAGGTACCGGCACCCAGCCGCGCAGGCTGTCCCGTGTGGGTGGGCTTTCTGCAAGGAGTGTGAGGGGACGGGGTGCTGCTCTGGGGACCTGCACTGGGACGGCACACCGGTCCCCCCGACAGCTGCTTCAGGGCTCTCCTCCACCAGCGGTGCGAAACACCTCCTGCTCCATCCCTCACCTTGCTGTAGCCAGGCTGGGCGCTTGCTCGGCTCCTGCTAATGCGCTGGCAGGATAGAAATCCCTTCTCCAGCTTCATGCAGTTGTGGCATGCTCATGGAGGAGAGATCAGATGAGACTTGCCCCCTGCCCTAAAGGCTTTGCAGCTTCACTGAGAACAGGCAAACCCCGATAAGAAGAGGGAGGTTTCTCTGCAGGAGGGTGCCATCAGCAGGCGGGCAGTGGGGAGCTCTGCGGTGCTGCAGGAGGGGCTGCTGGGCTTTCCAGCCCCGTGCCCCGCATCTGGACAGGGTGTGCAGACCCCAGGCAGCCTGGTGGGTGCCCTGCCAGGGAGCTGAGGTGCAGCGACAGCCCTGCACCCAGGCCAGGGGGAGAGAGGCAGAGGTTACTTTGCAGGCATCTTCACGTTCCACAACCATGCAGCAGCTGGTCCTGGTGATGCTCTTTTCCTCCAGGCCCTCAAACATTATTTTCCGCACTGGTTTGTGCCTCAGCCCTGCTTCCACCCCCAGCACAGGCTGCATGTGTCTGGGTGCAGCTGCACAGACCCCAAGACGTAGCTAGGTCAGCCGCCCCAACAGTCGTGACAAACACCTAAACACTAGCATGGGCTTGCTGTCCTGCTAAATGGAAATATATTAATTGCATTAGTATTTCCACTGGAAATTATAACTTAGATCCATTAAGTTTAGCCAATTTCCTTACCCTGCTTCTGCTAAAATGACACCTCTGCTTTTTCCACTGCAGTACCTTGTCAGTGCCACCAGTGCTAAATCTGTGGCAGGCTAGTCACATCCATGTGACGCTTTCAGAAGAGGCCACGCACTACCTCCACCTCCTGTCTCCCTCTTCCCTCATTTCCCCCTATGGCAGCCCAGCATCTGAGCTACTGAGAAACAGAAACCCCTCTTTACGAATCAGATCCCAAACCCCATTACTAATTAGTAAAGATGTCCTGTAATTTAGATCGCCTTGGATGATCTTTAGGTCATTCACAGGTGTAAAGTCAGGAGGATTAAGGGCTTATAATATTTGTCTGGCACCATTGCTACCAATTCCAGCAAAAATAATGCAGCTAGCTTCTTGGGTTTCCTGCCACCACAAAGTACACACATGCACACACTCGCTATTTTATGAATGTTTGCATACCCAAGCTGCCAGGAATCTCACTCCCGTTGCTTCCCACCACCTTAACACACTTTCCTGTATCTCTGCGAATTTGTTTTCTCACCAAGCAGCTGGTAATATCCCTTTTGCTTGGGAGTAGGCGAAGGCCAGGCTTCCTTGGGTGGCAGAAAAGCCTGGCAGAGAGGGCACCTACAATCTGTGGTTTCCATTCTGGGCCATTCACACCTCCCAGCGGCTACCCAGAGATGTTTCATGGAAGGAGTGCAAGGCCAAAATAAAAGGAAGGATTAAAAAGTTAGGGACAGGCAGGGAACAGCCACACTGACATCCACCTACTCCCCCTGAAAGGCCACAGTGTCTGAGGAGGTGCCTGGAACAGAGGAAACCTCTACACCCGCTTGTGGAGACCAGCAGAAAGGCACTTGCACACATCTACCTCCAGGGGCACAGCCAACGAAAACAGCACCAGACCCAAAAGATAAGAATAGAATAGTGACTGCAGAAAGCTTTGACTCATTTTATATCCCCAGCAGAAATAAAGGCAAGAGGTTTGTCCTTCCTCCGACCCCAGCCTCTGTACATTGGAGCACCACTGCAGAAAAGGCATGTCTATTTACCTGAAGATTCCCATGGGGGAGCAAAATGCCTAACTCGTCCAAAACTCACAGGGGAAAACCTGACTTGTGATGTAAGCACTTCGCTTTCCTAGCTTGAAACTTTGGGAACTGGGTGGTAGGAGGGGGAACAAACCAAACCACCACTCCTCAGCCTTTTTTGCAACAATTCAGATTTTTTTGCACCCACGTTCTTGCTCAGTAACTCTAACTGATGCAAGCAGACCTGCAGGCTTCCTATTGCCGAACTGCTGCAGGTGAAGATAAGTGGAGGTGTCTTAAGATAACAATCTTCTTCTGTTACTACGGGAGCCATAACATCACCCAATATATTTATGGCAAAGCTGGCACTTGGATTCGGTTTATATTTGGTGCTCAAAGCAACCTCTTATTACCCTGATGGGGAGTTAAACAGGCCAAGGAGTGCAGCCACCCTGTGAGACCGTTCTCCAGCCTTTTGCAGAGGCCAGCGTGTGAAACCATGCCCAGTGGCTCGGGGACAAAACAGTGCCAATTTGTGCTTCCCAGTGCTGACCTCCAGTTGGGGAAAGAGGGAGTGATACTTTTGCTGTGCATTGTCCAGCAATGTGGCATGGAGGTCTGCCTTTGCCTTTGGTAAACCTCCAAGGACTTTTCCTCCATAAATTTGTCAAACTGCTTTTTTGACCCCATTTATACTTTTGACCTCAACAGCATCATGTGCCAACGAGCCCACAGTTTTATACATACGCATGATTGGAAAAAGTACTCCTTTAAACCTCTTGCCTTTATTATTTCATTCACCCTCCCCTGCTTCTTCCCTGTTTTCTGGCTATTCTGGCCCATTTCAGCTCTCATTTGGGAAAGCAGTTCTGAATTCCTCCATTAAATGTATGCACAGGTCTGACAAAGAATCTTACCCCTCTATATTTTGAGACAAGTTTAGCATCTGCTTGTACTGTAGCCAGGGAACAAGAAGGCTCCAGAAGCTGCTCTTGCACTGAGGACAGATTTGGGAAAGGCTCAGGAAGTCCTGGGCATTTATTTCTGCTTCCCAGGCCCAGCTGTAGTATCCCAACTGGAATGTGCTGAGCCCGGGTGGACTGATCCACACAAGAAGGTGAGTGAGCATGGCACTGCATTCATTCACTTTTTCAGCAACCTTCTTTAATAATTGACTTTCATTTATTCATTTACCTATCTTTATTCATTTGCATTTACCAAAGTTCTGGCACAGCTCTGGCGGGAGGTGCAAGGCTCTGATTTTTTCATTCCTCCGCTCAGTGTGAATTCATGCCCATACAAATTCCCACTCTGGCCCGGAGGGCTCTGACTTTTAGCCACGAGGTGGGGTGAGCAGCTAAATTCCTGATCTGAGCATGTGCGCAGCCAATGCAAAGCAGACCACCATGGAGTCGGGGTTTGCCAAGCTAAATCACTGGAAAAAAATTCTTTCCCGGCTTCAGCCTTCACCGCTTCATCTGTGGAAACGTCCAACCTTAAACCCCAAGTTTCCAAAACAAATGCACACAGGGCAAGCAAATAATGCAAAAAAGCGGTGGGGCTGGAAGGCTGGGCTGGTGTCCCCGGACTCCCACTTTCCCGCACCGAGCCCTGCGCTCAGATTCGTGCTATGGCTGGCCCACCGGGAGGAACCGGGGCGAAAACTGGGCTGCCAGCGACCTAGCAGTGAAATAGTTATCTCGGCTGGCTTTCTCGGTAACTCTTGGAAAGTCCCTGAAATGACGTTTCTAACCTAACAATTAAAATGGGTTTAATTATAGAGAGGCTCAGAGCCCTGGGAACAAGCACCATCTACAGAATGAGTAAACAACTGCAGAAAATAATAGGCTGGTCTCTCCCCTGGTTACTTCGAACTTCTGGCCAAGGCAAGGAAAAAAAAAAAGAAACTAGAAAGAAAAGGAAAATTGAGGAACCTGATTGCTCTCCTTAGATAAATAATAATAATATATTAAAAACAAAAATCTGGAATAGCTGGAGCCTGTGGGCGTTTCTCTTGGTTGGTTATTTTGGCAGTACTTGAAGACCGAAGGAGGGGAAAAAGATCAGCCGCCAGCTCAAAGTCCAGATCCCGCGACTCTAAAGCAAACAGAAGAGGAAGTGGATAGTTTGTTTGGAGTTCTCAGTGCGATGGCCGGTCGGGTCGGCACTGGGCAGCCCAAGGCAGGGGTTTCTTTTCTCCCAGCCATGCCCAAACACAAGGCAGGAGGAAAAGTCTGTGGTTCTGCGGCAGGGACCCCCCTTTGCCTGCCTGCATGGGGGAGAGGGCCCAGATGCCATTGCTCAGCCTTAGATGAAACACCCACTGAAGTTATAGTAAAGCTGAGCTTTGCCTCAGCTGGGGCTAAAGGTTTAGGGGCAGCAGATTTCACGCTGAGGCACCCTGGCATTGACAAGCCTTGAAGCATTTTGCCTTTTTCTTTTTCTTTTTTTTTTTTTTTGTTAAACTCAGAAGCTGCCGCCGTCCTCCCCCCCTCCTCCCCGCCATATCAGTATCAGTATGAATCATACTTTGCCTACTCAAATCTGGAAGAGATTACTTGCTCAGAGACTTTTTTTTTCAGTTTTACAATTTCGAGTTCTGGGGACTAGAAGAGGGCTATACAGGGAGAAAAAAATTATCGAACACCCTTTTAAAGGGCAAACACATATTTTAACAATTTAAATGAATGTGGATGTGAGCTATTTCCCCTTGCAGAGCCTGCCAGGTTTCAATAAAAACTGGAAAAAAACCAGTGATGCTGGAGGGGGGAGATGTGAACCAACACAAAGACAGCCGGCCTGCAAAAACGCGAGGACGAGCGGCGCCGCCGAGGATCGGACCGGTTTAAATCAGAGCGGACAGACCCCAGCCCGCGAAGAAGCCGCGCGCGTTGCGAGACCCGGCGCGCGCCGCGGCGGCACCAGCGCTTCCCCGGCGCTCGGGGTTTCTGCGCCCCCGGGGGTGCCGCGGGACGCGCGAGGCCGCACCGCCTCGCGAGGGG
>VWYH01001416.1:48233-256636 GCA_013399365.1 Pampusana beccarii
GGCAGCGGGGGCTGGGCGGGAGCCGCCGCCGCGCTGCGGGGGGAGCGGTGGGGCGGGCGCCAGGGCTGCGCGCTGCCCTTCCCGCTCGCCGCCGTTCCCCGGGGGGCTTTCCCAGAACAGAGCTCCGGCCTCGGAGTTTTTTTGGATGCGGCGAACGGCTCCCCTGCGTCTGGCCCTTGGCTCGCTTCGTTACTTCTCTCCGCGAGGGGGAACGGGGAGGGGCGACCCGGGGCTCTCGGGTGGAGCGGCGAAAGGGGCTGAAGCAGATTTTGGTGCCGGGGTGGGGGGCCCGTTGGGCCAGGGCGGCCGCCGCTCCCCGGGGCCCCCCGTTCGCTGCCCGGCGGTGGGAGCCGGCGGGGCGCCGCTCTGTGCCGTGTCGTGGGAGGCTCCCGGGGCTGCGTGGGGACGCCAGAGGAGGCGGTGGCAGTGACCGGCCCTTGCTTTCTCCCCGCAGAGCAACAAGATGTTGAATTACAGCCCCTCGGGTGTCAGCGGGTGCCTGCTGGACAGGAAGGCGGTGGGCACCCCGGCCGGCGGGGGTTTCCCTAGGAGGCACTCTGTCACCCTCCCCAACTCCAAGTTCCACCAGAACCAGCTCCTCAGCAGCCTGAAAGGGGAGCCGGCTCCCATGCTGGGCCCCCGGGAAAGCCGCTTCCGGGACCGCTCCTTCTCCGAGGGTGGTGAGCGCCTGCTGCAGCAGAAGCAGCCCGGGGGACAGGTCAACTCCAGCCGCTACAAGACGGAGCTGTGCCGCCCCTTCGAGGAGAACGGTGCCTGCAAATACGGTGACAAGTGCCAGTTTGCCCACGGCATCCACGAGCTGCGGAGCCTCACCCGCCACCCCAAGTACAAGACCGAGCTCTGCCGCACTTTCCACACCATCGGCTTCTGCCCCTATGGGCCGCGCTGCCACTTCATCCACAACGCGGAGGAGCGCCGTGCCGTGGCGGGGAGCCGGGAGCCCGCCGTCACCGACAGACCGCGCCTGCAGCACAGCTTCAGCTTCGCCGGCTTCCCCAGCACTGCTGCCAGCGGGCTGCTGGACAGCCCCACTTCCATCACCCCACCGCCCATGCTGAGCGCTGACGACCTGCTGGGCTCCCCCACCTTGCCTGACTGCGCCAGCAACCCCTTCACCTTCTCCAGCCAGGAGCTGGTCAGTCTCTTTGCCCCCAGCATGGGGGTGCAGGTGCCCAGTGGGAATTCCTCCACCACCTTCTTGTTCAGGCCCATGTCCGAGTCCCCCAACATGTTTGACTCGCCACCCAGTCCTCAGGACTCCCTCTCTGACCAGGAGGGTTATCTGAGCAGCTCCAGCAGCAGCCACAGCGGCTCAGATTCCCCTATCCTGGACACCTCAAGACGTCTTCCTATCTTCAGCAGACTCTCCATCTCTGACGACTAATCTGGGGTTTCCTCTTGCTCCCCCCCCCACACACCTCTATGATGATGTTAAGCTGAACTCCCCCTACCCTGTCCCCAGTAGTGTGAGCTGGATGTTAACATGTCCACCTGCCTGCCGTAGACCCACTGGCTTAAACCTTAAGTGCCAAATTACGATGAAAAGCAATAACGTTTACAAAATTAGTGCCTTTTAACACTTTCACTGTGACTGTATTACCTCTCCAGCTGCAGAGGGCACCAGCAGCTCTGTGCACTTCCAGATGTGCAGGAAATGTCCAGATCCAGCTCCCTCCACTGGCCATGTACTGCATCGCCCTCTCCCAGTCCTTGCCCGACTGGCCAGTTTCTGCTAGGCCGCAGGCATGTGGACAAGCGTTAACATCCAGTCCTTTCTCCCCTACCCTTAGAGACTAATCTTGCCTGGATCCGCTCAGGTCTGTGGGAAGAAAAGCTGAGAACGGACAAAGATTGTAACATGAGTGGGACTTCGACTGGGAGGAAGAAAACAAAACAAAACAAAAAAAGAAAACAAAAACCAGATGGACTATGAGAGACTTGATTTTGGTGCTAAAGTTCCCCATGTATTCATGTGACATCTTAAAACAAATAAAGAAATAGAGGGGGTGGGGCCGACGCAAGTCATTCCACACACACAAGTTCGTGTAAACAAAGTTCCAGTAGACATAGCTTTAATGGTTTTGCTCTAGAGTACTTTAGACCTATCTTAGAGCACTCACGCCAAGCTTTTTATTATTTTTTTTTCTGGGTTTTTAATTTTGTATAACTTTTCAGAAATTGGAGAGCAAATTTTGCTTGTCACTGCACAACAATATAAAAAAGCTTATTTAACTTATCAAAACGTATTTATTGCCGAAACCTATGCTTTTTTGTTAATTTTGTTCATATTTATCGGGATGATGAATCCATAGAATATATTCTTTTATGTTTAAATTATGATCTTCCATATTAATCTTAAGATTGTGAAGTCTTTTTTTCCTTTTTTTCCCCACAGTTTAATATATTATACTACAATGACATTTTTTGTAACTTTACACTTTTTTGGTTATTTTATTTTAAAAAATGAAAAATTAATTTAAAAAAATGCAAAAACTGTGTTTGGATTATTTATTTTAGAATTTCCCCCCTTTTTTTTGTGTTGGACTGCAAATTGAGTTAATGTGCTTCTTTGACTTTCCTCTTATCCTCCTCTTCCCCTCCCCTGGGTCTTGCCTACCTGGGCTTTAGAATGTACATACCTGAGCTCTGTTGTGAGACAGTGTGGAAGGAAGATCTTTTTCTTCCTCTTTTTGTATAGATTCTTCAAGGAGAAAAGCCTTGGGCTCAAAGTGCCTATCTGAAGACATTCCAAATACAGTTTGTCTTTGCATTTCTGTATTCCAAGTTTGGAGTTTTTTGTGCCGAGGTGAACGGGACTGGCACAAAGAATAATGAATGTAATTTTTTTCCCCCCCTGTTACTGTTCACTACATTGCTTTTTCTTCCTCTTTGTGTGAGTTTATTTAAAAGAGTATCTCTTTTGTAACGACTGTTTGCAGTTTAAATCAATAAACCCCAAGTTTTTTCAAGAAACTGACAGTGGAGCTGGTTTTACTTGCAAAAATCAAGGGGCTGGTTTTAGACAACCACTCATATGCAGATGCTTCCCTCCTCTTGACTCTTCCAGTCCCCAGCGTGTGCTCAGGCATCCCTCCATCGTTCTTCTCTGCTTCAATGGGTCAGCCCTGAAAGTGTGGGGGTGCATGGATCCATGGCAGCAAATACCTGATGGGATCTACCCTGCTGGCTTCTAACCCTCTCTGTCTCTTACAGAGTCCTTCTCCCATCTTAAGCCCCTTGGTCTGTTCCTGCAAGTTTTTTCCTGATTGGTGTAGCTTAAACCTTGGATGGGCTTTTTTCCTCCTGTGGCCTGTGTTCCTGCACAGCTCCTTCTCCCTCAAGGAGAGCCTTTGTGTGTTTTGAGTGAGGCTGAAGTGGGATGTTGGAAGTGGTACAGGTGGTCTCAGGTGTGGCTTGTCAGTGGTACTGGTCTGCTTTGGCAGAGCAGCTGTTTGGTGCTTTGCTGGAGGGGAGGATGAACTCCCAGCAAAGTCTCGGTGTACACATAGATCACTCTGATATTGCTGTCAAGCCCTCATACCCCTTGAAGTATCAGTCAGCAATCACAGGAACTTCTGAAGTCAGCAGTTAGGGACACTTCTTTGCCAGCGCTGCTCATGGTGTTAAGTCTTGTGTTTTCACCGTTGAGCTCTCCTCTGGAGCAAGCTTGGTGCTCTTCTTCATCTGCAATGTTCAAGTTCTCTTCCAAAATGGGTGGAATATTGCTGCTGAACCACTGATCCTTCAGCTGTCTTGACATGCCTCACTGTTCAGGAGACCTATTTCCCAATTCATGTTAGAAAAGTTCCTGCCAAACAAAAGCCTCAAGGCTTACCCTGATGCACCTTCCCTGCTGTTGGCTTTGTGTAGCGTGCTTTCTTGTGTGGTCTGGCAATAAAGGTGAGTTAGGTGGAGGGAAGATGGTGGAAGAGGAGCGTGGCTGGGAGAAGCTAGTTCAAATGAATACTGCAAAAGCTCTATGGGAAGTTTGCTTGGCAGATGCTGATGTAACTAGCACGTGGTGCGGCCTGCATGCTGATGGCTTGACAAAGAACCTTGGTTGGGCACAGCCTGGGTACTGCTCAGCGGCCTTCAGATAACTTCTGCTGACCACAGCCTTGTGCCCAGGCACAGTGGTGATGGGGCCCACAGGAGAGATGGGCTTCTGCCTGGAAGATCTGTGCTTGGCTGCACCAAGGACCCAGGCCTGCCACCCTCCCCACTGCTGGAAGCCGAGCTGTTGGCCCCTGAAGAGCAAGGCATATCTGATCTGGAGACGATCCCAAGCCTGTTGCAGGGCGTTCATGTGGAGCTTGAAACTGCTTGCTTCCTCTCTGGCCTTTATGTGCAGCTCTTCAAACATAGTCTTTGCCCAGTTAATAATTCATGAAGAAAATAGCTGTATTAGTTGCATGGTGCTATTCGTACAAACAACTGGGGAGCTGTGCCAAAAGTAGGTCTTCACTCATGATACCTGTGTGCTTCCCTTGTCTTTCTAGTGCACTGGTTCTAGCAAGCCAGCACCATTTTTCTCCTGTGAGTTTATTAATGATAAATGACCTGTCACTCAGTGTTTTACTTTTTGAAACTAACCTTGAGCTAGGTCATGCGGGGGATAGAGAAGAGCAGAACAGGTAGCATCAGAAGCTTGCTTTCTATAATAGTTTGTAAGACAGAGAGCATGAAAGAGCCTCCAGCAATGCAGGGATTTGCCTGATCTGATACCACTAGCATTCAATGCAGCTTGGGTATATGGTAGTAGCCAGTCTGGAGGGACTTCTCCCTCCCTGGATTTACCATGGATGAGTTGTCCAGGCTGGTTTTTGTAGGGTTCATCTGTGTCCCCTAGCAGTTCATCGTGGTTGGTAATAGCCAAGCCAATAGCCAATAGCCAAGACTCAGAAAGGTAAAATAGCTGTTCCTGGCATGATGGTTTTGAGACACATGTTCTTCTGACTTAAGGGCTCCTCCATGGTCTGGCTCGTTGATTTAGTGCACAAGACAGAGTGGCCAGGAAGAAAGGGCTGGCCTGTGTGGTGTGCTGGGGCAGAGAGGAGCAGCCACATGAACACGATACCAGTCATCCCATGTGAGGTGGCATGGCAGTGTGCCTTGGTGCAATCACAGCTCTTACTGTGGGGCAGGGGGACACCTACGGTGGCTCTTGCTGTTCCTCACCTACTCTTTGTTATCGTCAGGAATGCTTGCCATGGGTTCCTTGTCAGAAGACTTGGTCCGTGCCTCTGGGCTGCAGGCATTAGCTGTCACATTTTTTGGCTTCAAAGTCAGGTGACTCTAGTGCTATCCACCTTCAACATGTCTAGCTGTCTTTGGAAGTTACAGCCAGCATGTACAGCTGCTTGTGCCAGTTGCCTCTTGGTGAGAAGTAACATGAGGACTTTGATCTGCAGAGGTCCAGGTGGCTCAGATCCCACTCTGATAGCTGCCTCCCTCCTTCCTAATGCCTACAACAGCTGTAGGTGTCCCACTGGCTGTACTGGCTACTCCCTTGCTACGGGCTAGATGTGACTTTTGTACCAAAGGATCTTCAGTTTTGCAATTGGGGGCTGTAGAAACAGAGGCCACCTCATTCACCAAACTGCTCTGTAGGTGAGAGCTGCAAAGTCAGACAGGGTTGTTTGTTGTTGCTGATGTTTTTAAACGCAGTTGGGAACTTTACTATCTAGTTTTGCCAACCTTTGTTTAGCATCACTTGTACATAGCCATGGCATGACAGATTGCAAGCAACAAAAAATATAATTCAAAAAGAACCCTAAAATGCTTCAAGTTCCTGGTCCTGACAGAATTTGCCTCATCGGCATAAAATTGGAAAAGAATTTGGAGAAGTAGAGAACAGCAGAAATACACCTGGAGGACTATTACAAACTGGCTAGAGTTTTCAGTCTGTATGGCTCCTGCACAGGGAGGGCAATGGTCTGCACATGGGACTTGGAGCTACCGCTGCAAATCACGTAGGGAAGGCCAGCTCTGCCAGGCTGTGCACAGCGGAGGGGAGGTGGCTGTGGGGCAGAAAATGATGGGGTTGCCGTGAGAGATTGGGAGGAAGGCAAGAGCTAGAGGTCAAGCCCACACAGCATAGGGATAGCAAGGGTGAGAGACAAGGCATGTTGTCTCGAGTCCAAAGACTTCTTCACTAATGGTGTCTGGATGCGTGAAGGCTCGTGGACTGGGTCTTTCTCTCCAGTGGGGCTGAGGAGCAGCGGCACTGAGGAGAAGTGCTGGATAATGTGGCCTGCTGGATACTATCTGATGACTATGCCCAAGGTTATGAATGAGTATTAAGCTGCAATAACACACGCGAAAACCACAGCATGCCCTTTACACTTGCTAATTGCTGCAATTTGTGTGGCCTGCACTGGGAAAAGCCAGCACGTGCTTGAGTCTGGAGAAAGAGGCTTTGGGAGAAGATGCAGCGGTCAGTGTGTGA
This sequence comes from Pampusana beccarii, assembly GCA_013399365.1. NCBI lineage: Eukaryota > Metazoa > Chordata > Aves > Columbiformes > Columbidae > Pampusana > Pampusana beccarii. The sequence continues at coordinate 54,703 of VWYH01001416.1, forward strand.
GCAAAGAGGCTCCTGGCTCCAGTGCTTGAGGTGTCGCGGGGGCTGGAGGCTGCAGACCTGTCCAGGGGCGGCACTGACAGAAAAGCACAGCCCCAATACTTGCCAGGGAAGGAGAGAGAGGGGCTTGTGCTTGATGGAGGCTCCTCGTACCGTACATAACAACAGGCAAACATCAAGACGTGAGGTCTTGCACCCTGCAGTGGGCCCAGGGAGGCAGTTCTGCTGCAGGGAGGTGGTGCGATGAGTGACCTGGTGCACTGGGGACCCACAGAAGTGTGGTGAGTGAAGCGAAAACAGGCAAAACACTTAAGAGCGAAGAATGGTGCCTTCCTTACCCGGTGCCTGCAGAAGATGGGTCAGGAGAAGCCCATATCAGAAGCAGTTCGCGGGATACGAACCAGCCACTGAACGGGAGGAAGACAGCAGAACCAGTGTTGGGAAGGAGTTCAGCTGGGAGGAAGGGGTGACACCCACCAGAGAGGGTCTCTCTGGGGCTGGGGTCACTGGGAGGGATGGCGAGACTGGCTCGGCAGGAATGCTGCAAGTGTTTGCCGGGAACTCACGGCACAGCCCTCGTGCTTGAGGCCGAGTTCAGCCCAAAACCTTAGAAGATGATTTTGCCTGGTGATGTAAAATGGCCTTTGTTTGGGCACTCTCTGGCCTGTTAAGCAACGCCTCACAAAGCTGACGCTTATTCCCTAGAATACTTCCAGCGAAAAATTTAAAAAAAAAAAAAAAAAAGTTCCTCTAAGACACCCTAAACCGATACCTGCTGTGACTAAGCCCTGTGGGCAGCTCCGCAGCTGATTTATATCCTCCCCCTCCAAACTGAGAGGGTTAGAGTGGAAACAGACGCCGCGTTAAACATAGCCGAGGGCAGCGAGCGAGCGGCGGGGCGGNAACAGAGCTCCTTTTGGCTGGTGCAGCTTTATGGGCTCGCCTGGGTTTATTATACTGCAAATGTTTTGAATTCCACATCTTAATTTCCAGAGAGGCTTTGCTTAACTTCTGCTGCTTTTTTTTCCCCTGGTTTGATTTTTTTTTTTTTTTTTTTNTTTTTTTTTTTAAAACTACTGCTGCCTTAGCCTCTTCTTTGTGACTGGGTTTTGGTCAAACCTGCTGTTTTCTGAGCAAACAGGGGACCAGACTTCTCCCTGCCTGGGCTCCAGCTGCAAATTAATCTCTTTTCGTAGTTTCATTTTATGTCCGCCCACTATCCCCACCACATTAACTTAGTCAACACATGGAAGTGAAATTTTTCCATGCAGGATCCTGTGGGTTGTAAGGCGGTGTGGAGCACGTGACTGCCAGCTTCAGAGTTTTCTTGCACCTCTGGGTGGAAGGAAGTTTCCTCATCCCCCACATATGTAAGCGGTTGTTGGTGTGATGTGAAAAGTTTTAACGACTGGAGGCAGTGGAAACATTTCAGGGTTTGGCGTTTCTCTGTGTATTTTCAGCCCAGCATACCGGCGAGGCAGAGGTAAAGCCATAGGTATGGTATGTTTGCAGCATCTCTGCTGCCGCCAGGCCGCTGGTTGGCAAATGAGCCGGCTGGACATCTTTCAGTGGAGTCCTTCTGTCCCTGCAGGGTTTATCTCTCTACCAGAGAGGACAGAAGTCATAAGAGACGACAACGCTGACAAAGACAGATGGAGGCTGCTTGGCCTACGTAGCAGATGCACTTTGTACTGCACTTTGTATGGTGCCTTTCACGCGTGGGCCTGGGAGGACTTTACAGGTATTTTGGGCACTTGGCAAATATAACTGTACCTATTCCACAGGTTTTAAAACTCCGTTAGATATACAACTGCTAAGTGAAGGGGATTGTCCAGCAGTGGCACAGTATCAGAGAAAGAGCTGCAAAAATAATTTAGGACTCCTGATACTTTTTCTCCTGTCTTAGTCTCCAGGCAACAGCAAATATTTCTCCTGAATACTCTGGATGAGCAGATGCCAACGTTGATTCACAGGAAAAGGATGTAGCCACGCAACCCATAGAAATGTTGTTTGGGATGGTAGCCACGGCCCCTAAGGAGACATTAAGCAATATGGAACAAACGTCAGTGAAGTTATTTCTGGAAGCTCTCGCTGTGTTTGTTATAAAGAGATTTCTTGAGCAGTCTTATGCGGGAGCCATCATGATTTACCTTGATTCCAGCTACATGGAGAGAATACACTGTGTTTCACAGCTCTGGAGATGCTGCAAGAGCTTTTGGGCATTAGCAAAGTCCTGGTTTACTAAGAAGTTACAGTCACAAGAAATGAGGAAAGATTTTGTTCAAGGCCAACATCAGAGTGTAGAAGGTGCACTTTTGCTTGGAAAAGGGAAGGCACTGAAAATGTGCAAAGATGCTCCCTGCTTATTTTCTCTTGGCCTCGGATCTTCTGTGCTGTGTTTACAAATAACCCCATTTCCCCCATGATTAGACTTACAAATTTATAATGGGATTGAAAAGCCAAGAATAAACCCAATTCACTCCCTCTTGAGGGTGCCCAGCCCAAAGACCTAAGGGAGCTGCAGAAAATAATTTTCCTCTAGGTTTAGGTAATGTAGCTTTGCATACATAGACTGAATCTGCTGACTGAGGTATTTTCATTCTTCCAGCACTTTTCTGACCAGAAAAACGCTTTCAATTGGATGAAAACAGAACTGGAGGTGTTTTTGAAATATACGAAAGTTTATTTCAAAAGTGAGCAGTTTGTAAGAACTTGAGGGCAGGCAGCTGGGGGAGGCCAGCGGTCTCGTGCTGGAGGCTGGAGACAGGCGGCCCGTAGGGTTATCAGTGTCTCATCCAGGTTGGCAGGGACTTCTAGTGAGTCATCCAGACCTTCACTCTTGACTATGACAGGACTGATCTCATTAACCCCAAACCACCTCTCGGGCACAGAGAGTTGTCTAGCAACAGCCTTGAACGTCTCCAGTGCCGATGCACCCACAGCATGCCCGGCTCAGGGAGTCTCAATGCTCAGGATTTTTTAATCTCTCTATATGTAGCCTAATACTTAAATGTCTCCTACAGAGTTTTGTGGCCATTAACTTTGTGTCCCATCCCCTTTGGTTAACAAGACCGGAGCCCAACTTCTAGGAGGTGAAGCCCTCGTAGAACAGCATGTGTGGTTTCACCTTTCAGCTTTCCTGCCAGCTGCACTCCTCCCCAGCCTGTTCCAAGGGGATTTGCTTTTCCAAACCTTTCCAACTCCTCTCTTCCTCTGCCTGCTCAAAAATAGGATGTCCTAAACTGTGGGGCATCCTCGCTCTCCTCCCACAGCCTGGTGGTGGTGGGTGTCTGGTTCCTGGGACTTTATCCTCACTGAGTTGCATCTATGAATATGCATGCATTTGTAATATCTAGCTCTGATATGAGCACTGTGCTCTACGGCACTCAGGATCCTTGGGTGGTTGCCTAGAGTCCCCGCCAGTGTGCTCAGAGGAAGCCATGCTCCTGCCCTTTGGTTTTCCTTCCTGAAGGAGAGATGCTCATCTTTGTCCCGAGAACATAAGCTTTGAAACATGAGTTGCTTTGTTTCCACTTATCATTATCTTGGTTTACATAAATTACAGCACTTAACAGTGGTCATAAAATTATCCAGCCTTAAAAAAAAGTCAGCTGTAGAGTTTGGCCCTGTGATCTCTCTGGTAAGCTTGTTTCTAATAGGCAAACGTGCAGTGGGAAAGGAAACAGTCCCTTCATGTTTGTCAGAAATGTTCATCTTCCTTTTGTAGCGGCAGCTGGCTTGCCTGGTTTCCTAGTGTTGGTCAGTACAGAAAAGTACAGCAAGCCTTTCACCATGTGCTGCTTCACTGTTCTGAATAAATCTGGCAAGTTATTTAAATCAACTAAATCATCCAGTGTCCCTCACCAGTGGCTGCCACATCACTAATATTTTAGAGTCAAGTTCTGCCCGGAAAAGGAGACTCCTTGACAAAGCAGTGACGATCATCTTTCAGGGATGTTGGATTACCTCTGGGTGTACTGCAAGTAAAATATTTTTTCTAACATCTGTCTCATCTGGAAGCTGAGAGGCAGGCTGGCTGGTTTTATGAATTCCTCTTGACCTGTGTTAGGCTTTCAGCAATGAGAATCTGGTTTCCAGTTGTGGTAAAGAGAGATTAGATGCCTAATGTATCCAAAGGAAAAAAAAAAGGCAATAAAATCCTGTTTTAGTTGCTAAAAACACCCATAAGGAGAAGATGAGCTGGACAAACAGCAATATCAGACAGACACTTTTCCAGCAATGGTACCTGCACTTTGTTTCTGTCAGCAAGTTGGATGGTACAGTAAAGATTCTTGGGTCCTTCTAACTCCTGAATTCAAGCAGGAGGGGTAACCTGTAATGCTGTTTCCTATCACATCACTGGTTTATTATCCATAAAAAACTTTGCCCTTTGGGTTATGCTATTTATTTCCTCCAACAATCTTTATAAGAAGCCTTATCAAAATTGGTGGAAAAAGATGGGTGACCTACAGCATGCTTATTAGGTCACCATTATCGCCTCTTCCACTATTTTTTTCTTATTCAGTGCATGACTATGTCATCACAAGCAACATGATTAGCAATTAAAACCGCTTGGACTGATAAGACCATAGCCCTGTGTCCCACAAGCAATTAAGACTTGAGCACCCCAGGAAAGTGAGCGGAGGAGAACGTGAGGTGTAGGTGGGCGAAGTCAGAGGGGCAAGGGAGAGTTTTTGGTTCCGTTCAGATACCAAGTACACTTGTCTCCAGGCCCCAGAGGTTGTCAGCTCTACGGAGAGTCAGAGACCGACGGGACCATGTCAAGAGACAGAGCTGGAAGCCCGTCAAGCCCCTCCAGCCTGCCTAAATGAGGAACTGTGCTCCTGGGAGGTGTCCTCCTCTGACTTTGCCTCCCTTGTCCTTTGCAGGGCTCAGACCTCATATTCTTCGTGTGCTAAAAACGCTTGTAATGAGTCACTTTCTAAAAGGCCTCAATAAGTTCAAAGGGTGTGCTGAGTTCATCTCCTTTGGGGGATGGAAAAAAACTCAACGCCCTTGCATTGCCGTAAGTCCCATCCTACCCGACCTCTCCTTCTCACTGCTGAGGCTGCAGGCTCCTATGGCTGTCACAGACAACACAGGTCATACCTTTGTCAGGTCAGGGTTTCGCTGCCGCATTAACACAAAGGCACCATACTTCCCCACTAGGTCCTAGAGGATTTAGTGAAATGGGCTCTTTCTTCATTAAAAACTGGTAGATGGTGGGGATCATAATGATAACTTGTATAACTAGGATTTTGAAAATGTACATTATTGCCCTTTTTCCAGTGCATAGAGATCAACTGTAAAAAGGCCAGAGCAGGCCCAAGCATTACTTCAATTTTCGCTCCTCTACTCTGCGTGGTCCCACTGGTAGGATTTGACTGCCATGACCCTTCCCCACAGCTGGCAGTGGGGGGTGACCGGAGATCCAGCCTGTTCCCCTGCTCCATCTAGGTGAAATACAAGAAGTAGACAAGAAACATGAATGCTAAAAAAGTAAAATCCAGTCCAGCTCCAGGTAAAGGCAATGTAAAAATTCCTTCTCAGTGCTCTCTGGCACACAGAGATGGTCCTGAATGTTATCATTTGGTCTGCTAGTAAAACAAACAATAACATTCAATATAAAGTAAACCAGGAAGAAAGGAAGAAACCACAAGCCAGGACTGAGCATCTGACCAGTGTGGAAACAAATGCCTTCAAATCCAGCCAAAGGCCCCCTAGCTCACAGGCTGTGCTGGATTTCAGGTGAGTCCCAAGTGCAGTGGGGGAATACTGGATGAAGGACCAGGAAAAAACCTGCTCCAGAAACTGACTGAACAGCTGTTTTGGGTCCTGCTTTTACCTGCTGTGTAGAAGGTCAAATAAATAAATTTAAAAAAAAAAAAATAGAGATCAGGGAAGGAAACAAAAAGTCCCAAACAAACATGTTTTTGATAAAGGAACTGGATTTTTGAACCCTGGTGCTGTTTGCCCTTTCAGGTTGTCAGCAATCTGTTGCGTGCTGAGCATAGAGTACAGTGTGGTGGAAATACCTATGAAGAAGCGCGAGCCTTATCGAGGCACTGTACCAGGAAACGCACCACTTTCTGGGCTACTTCATGCACGATACTATGGTTAAACCCAACAGCGTGCCTCATCATAACATGTGCCTTATCAGCCTCACTATCTGATGACAACAGCAACCCTCAGGAGACCAGACTGACATCATCCAAAACCTCAGTAGTTCAGAGCAAAGGCTGAAGTATGTAGCTAGGCTACAAGCTGTGCTTGACTGTGTTGATCTGTTTGTTCTGAACTTGCAGGCACTTTGCTAGAGGAAGAGGAACATAAAAATCAAGCCCAGGCAACGTTTCTCACAGGCTGTCATGCTATTTAGCAAACGAATGCAGCAAGCAGCGGAGGCTTTTGTCCTCAGCAAGTGGAAAAATTCTGCTTCACAGCTTTTTGCAGCTTTGAGAGGGGGAGAAAAGAAACCAAACCACCGTCACTGCCTGGAGGAGAGAAACAGTGCCACTGGTGATTTGGTACACAGTCCCATTCCCAGATATAATTGTGTGTGTCTTTGAGGTTTGGGTTCATCCCCTATCAGAGACAGGGGCCAGCTGTTGATCCAGCTGCAGCTCTGAATTTCCAGTTCCTTAGTTTTGGGATGGCTGGTTCACAGTCCCATTGCCAATCTTGCCGTTTGGTTACTCCTGGTTCACTGTGGCAAAGTATGCTGGCTCTGGCTCCTGGCCTTCTTTCTCTCCTTTAAGACAAGGGGATTTTCTGCAGTCACAAAAATAAGAAACAGAAAATAGAGTAGGCTTTTCTTGTGTAATATTCACCAGATTGCTCTGGTTTTAATTTGCTCTCCCTGTCCTGGGTTCTTCACAACACCTTCTCTCATTTACGTCAGCATAGATTTACCACACCCCACTTATTTCAGACCTGGATAGCACCATGGAAAAAAGATTACCAGCCGTTTGGAGCTGCTGCTTTGTGTCTTGGACAAAAGATGATCATATGGGACCATATTCATTTGGGAACTGCCTTTGTATTTGTACATCAACTAGCACAACTGGGCCTACTCCTGCTTGGAGTTTGCTGTATTACAAAATTGTTCTTGAAAATCTCCTGCTTTTAGTGTGGTGTGTTTTGGTTTTCTTTATTTTTAGTTGCGATGCAAGCTTTCAGAGGGAAATGAAGCCGGATTTGAATGCCGAATGCATGCATAGCGACAAGAGGAGGGCCATCCAGCACATGGATGCTAAGTGTCCTTTTACAGCCCCCATTCAGACCCAGCACCCACCTCCCTGGGGCGATGCATGGCACGGTGGCCGCTGCCCTGCTGTGAACCCAGGCCGGGGGCGGGGGACCATGCCTTCCCCCCTTTCGACCTTCCCCCTTCCCCATGCCGCACTGTGCTATGGAATATTCTGACATGTCTGCATCTGTTGCATGGATTTAGGCAATTGGAGATGCTGGGCAGTGGACGGGTGGCAGGAGCTACCATGAAGGCCAAGCTTTCTACTGATGCCACATCCCCTCTCCCTGCATGGGAAAGCGAGGTGGCACAGGGACTCTGGCTGCTGGCACCTGCACTGGACTCCCACTCCTCTCGAATATCTGCCAGAACAAAGTGAATTCCCTGGGAGAACATCTGAAAAGGCTGGTTCAAGCTGATGTGCCTGGCGGACACGTGTTTGCTGTCCTCTCCCGTTGCCCCAGATGCTCAGGTCAGGCAGCACAGAGGCAGGACTAGTGCTGGTCTGAGCAGCTGCAAGCAGGCCAGCCCGGGAGCCCGGGGAGAGCTGGCTCCTAAAAAAGGCCTCCTCCTTCCAGGACAGCAATTTCATCCTCACAGGACAGTAATTTCATCCTCATCACCCTCTCGCTGCTGTCATAAACTGCTGGTTTCTTACCCTCCCGCCCCGCCTGCCTATCTCCAGCAGCGGTGGGGACGGTATGACTAACCAGCCAGACTGTGAGTGTGAGCTACTTCAGCAATGTGTAAAGGTTTTGTTGTTGTCACAGTATGCAGTATGCTGAGGGTATGTGCATGGGAATTACCTGGCATATGTCTGCTTTCTTTTGTGCTCCTTAATATAACACATAAGTAAGCTGAAGCTTATCAAAGACGTCTCCTAGCCCACCCTAAAAGCAAAGCTGGAACTTCAAGGAGGAGATGCTCTGAATATTTGGCCCTTTAAGCTGCTATAAATCTTTTCTGATGACAAAGGATTGAAAACTACCCAATGAAAGAAGAAAAAAAAAAAAGAGAATTTTCGTACTGCCTCAGTGAAGGCTAGGCTCAAGGGAAGGGCTGGAAAAGAGGCCTGGTGGAAATAAGACTTGCCCCTTCAGATAGAGTGTTAGATAAATCCAGCTGTGTCATGGGACTGTAGGAAGCCACCCAGAACAAGTGTAGAGAGCTTAGTGCTTTTGAAGCATACTGTTATTCTCTATTTTTTGAACATATTTCCTGTTCTTTATGAACTGTACGAACACAATGTGCCATAGGGGGAAGGGTTACAGAAAGACTTGATTAGAAGATGGAATAATTTTAAAATACTCTCTAAATTATTCCTTGTCTGAAGCACACTTCTTTTTTCTCTGCCTGACGTATACATCTCTGACACTTACCTGGCCCTGCTATAATTATTCAGTGCTTTGGTTGATTTACTCTCATTATTGCTAAAAATATTATCAAAAATAACTTTTAAATAAATGACACAGTGGAAGGTGGTTGAGATAGGGGTTTGGTAAGAAATACAGGTGGAGTTTTCCAGGTTTAGAGACAGTTTCTGGTCCTGTTTTCCTGAAGAGGAAGGACTTTTGAATGGCTCTTGTGAAATATGCTGATGGCTGAGCATCCCCATCGTCAGCTCCCCATGACAATTGCCACCGATGGACCACTTGCTGGTTGTCTCCACAGCAGCCCAGGAATGGATGAGTCATGGAAACTGAATTCCCATCACCCTGGGTGCCTGGCTGGTCTCTCCGAAGGAGCTGCATTGGCAACAGGGAAGGAAAGTCAGCGCTGTTTTTTTTCACGCTGTGAGGCATTGATCAAACACAGATCTACTGCTCCCACGGACGTCAAGGTAACGTTTCATGAGTGTTACCTGAATAATGTTGTTCTAAGAGAACAATCTCAAGTAGCGCCGGACACACCATTTTGTGTAGATAATTGATTCTATGCTACTTCAGGCCAGCAAAAAAGTATTGTGTTTGTAAATAACTTTAGCAGAAAATGCGCAGAACCTTTGGCATGCTTAGGTGCGGCAGTATCTACATGCTGGTTTTCATTTTACAATGAATTTTTGAAATTGAGTTTGGTTACATTTTAAGCATTTACAAACAAAACAACTCTCTTGGAAAAAAAACCCAACAAAACAACAAAACAAACAAACAAACCAACCAAAAACAAACCACAAGAGAAAGAAATTAACAGATTAAGCACTGGGTGCTTTCCTGAATGGACAATTACTGTTTGGGTGGGAAAAAAAGCAGGTTCCATTTGATGAAGAAACTCAATTCTTTTTATTTGAGATCTGCCTGGAACATTAATCGATTATTCACACAGCTCTGCTGCTGCAGCTCAGATATAGATGCCAACAAACCCAAACAGGGAGGTCTCTGGAATTTCCCTCGAGGTATTCTCAAGTGAAAAAAAAAATATTTAAAAGTGTGAGTTTAAAAAGTTTAAAGTTTTTCTCGACACCAGTTGCATACTGGAAGAAAGAAGCATGATTCCTCCCTGGATGCCAGCCCTTTACCTTAAAGGAAATTTTTGTGCTTTAGTTATCTCCTGCACACAGGAGACAGCACACATGGCCAGCCCTCCTGGTGCAGCCAGGCAGCTGTGCAGGATGCGCGCAGGTGGTCATGGCTGCCCACAGCACTTGCCTCTTTCCCTCCCTCCATCTCCTCCACTGCCCGTGCCCACAATCGCCCTCTCCTCTGAGCTGCTGGTCAGGACCTTTCCTGCAAAACGTCCGTGTCACTCGGAGCTGCAGTGCAGTGGGTGGACGTGGCTCCAAGGACCGTGTGCGATGCCTCGGTGCTGGGGTCTGTCCTGGCTTCCCTGTGGTGACGGGATCCCAAGTGCTGAGGGAACTGCTGAGCTGCTCGCTGTGACTCAGCACCAGTTCGAGGTTTTCAGCTCACATGCCTCTGACGTCAGGGTACAGTGATGCACTTAAATTAAACAAAGGGACATACAAATGAGAGCTGTAATAGGAATTGTACCTTGTGCCTGGCAGCAAAGTGATAAACAGAGATGACTGGGACCTCGGCTTGGTCTGGTCCTCAGTCCTGCTTTTAAAATGGGCGAGGAAAATGTCTTGGCCCCTGCCAGTTTTCCCTTGTGGGAAATGCACTCCTGACCTGCATGCTGGAGATCATTTTGGCTGTGGGCGCTGGGAGAAGTGTCACCACGGCGGTGCCATGCCCACACTTGTCTGCCATGGGAGGGATTGGTGACACCTCAGTCATTGCCCCACTTCTCCCTGCATGGGGTTTTGGGAGCTGTGCCGGTCTGTGCCCCGGGGCACAAAGAAGCACCTTTGCAGGCCCATCTTGCCTGAGAGACATGTCGCAGATGACTGGAAGCCACCCTGGGCAGTGGCAACCCCTGGGACACCCCCAGCAGAGGCGGGAAGGGAGAGGAGCTGGTTGAGGCTGTCAGGGCGGCTGCTCCTTGCGTCAGTGCCAGGTGGGGCTGGCAGCGGGGCGCCCGCCTGCCGCAGCACATCCCCTGACGTCCTGCAATGCCAGCCGGCCCTGTGGGAACAGAACGTCCCCGGTGTCCGTAACCACGCTTCCCCTCACTGCTGGGTTTGTGTCTCTGCCCCAGAGGTGAGGCTTCGGCTGCCAGGGCGGGAGGTGTTGTGGCACGGCCCGGGACACAGTGTCTTTCGGCAGGGTGAGCAGGTGGTGCTGGCTCAGCAGTCATGCACGCTCTGCCTTTCTTTTCCATTTTGGGATCACAATATTTGGGAGAAAAGTGGGGCTTCTGCCTCAGGCAGAGCCAGGGATGTACAGAATTAGACCAAAAGGCCATCTAATCTGGGAATCCCTATCTGCCAGGAGCCAAGCCTGGGTGATTCCCCAGAACTCTTTAAGCCTCCCTGGAGTTGTGCAACATCACCCCATGCAGAATGCTGGGAAAGCAGTGACTTAACCTGAGAGAGTGCAAGGAAAAGTGATGAAAAAGTGTAGTGAATGACGCTTTGGGAACCCTTCTGGTCAGAAGGGCCGTATGATGCCACAGTTTTGCAACACTACTCTTCTACAGTGCGTTATCCACATTTTCCGAGCTGGCAGATTCAGACTGCTGCAATGCTTCTTCCTGAGGTCACATCTTAAACCCTCTTGGAGATGACAGCAGTGCATTTGTTCAAGGGGTCATCTCTTTGGGAGCACATGATGCCCATGTCTCTCCAGGACATATTCTGATGGCTCACGGGTTCCTGAGTGCAGTTTTGGGTTGTTTCCTGTAAAAAACCAAATGGCCCATAATTTGCTTTAATGAGCATCTGACTCTCCCCCTCTGTTCTGTCACAGCCACTTACGACAGGAGTTTCAGTGCTGGAGCCCCCCTCGCTAGAAAACAGAAGGTCTCTGTTGGGGCATCAGGACATGCTGGGATGCTGGAAACCCCTGCCTCTGCCAGGACTGCTCTGAATTTGCTGTTTTTTCAGGGCTACTCCTAAAGCCAAATTTTGGAGAGACTGCAGTTTTGTGGGGCAAATGCCTGTGGTCTCCAGGATGAGGGAAGCGCTGAAAGGGATTTCTGGCAGTACCACCTGACCAGTGTCCTACTGAACCAAACATTTTCTTGTTGGAGAAATTGAATGGATTTGTTAATAGCATTTCGGGTTATCCAGAGTCTTGGACAGGTTTTTCTTCACTCAAAAAGAGTAAATAAAAACAGTTTCTCTGCACCACTGACTAGCTAAGCTGATCTTGAAAGAAGTTCTTATGAATGATGCTGTGGGATGGTGGTTACCACAAGGGAGATAGGGCTAGAGCCAGGCTTTGCTCTATGCAGTGGTGGGGACCAGTCTGAAAAATGGATCAAATAATACCCAGGTCCCTAAAGCACTTTGGAAGCATGTTGTGCTTTTGAATGGGTTTTTAATGCTGTGTAAGCCAAGCTTACAGATAAACTTTACAAATGGAGGGAATATCTTTGAGTGCTGAAATAATTTTTTTTTATTACAAAAGAGTACTCAAGTTCAAATTGGATCATATTCTTGTTTTGTTCTAGGAATCATTGAAATTATGAACGAAAAAATCAAAAGGAAAAAACCCCTGCAACAGTACTCTACTAAATCTCAAAAGTAACAGAACACACCCAATAATATGTTACGAAAAAAAAGCTCAGTTTAATTTCCAGATAACTAGACAAGAAGTTCTGAACACAGCTGTTAACTTGTGGGTAGGTCTGTAACCCTCTGCTAACTGTAACTGCATTAACTACACTTAGAGTAACTGCAAAGCACCAGACCAGAGACCATGCACCACTCACACCCTATCTATGCTTTATTTCAAGTGGTACTTGGCTAGTGGGTTGGCCTTGGCAGCTCGACAGCAGAGGTGCAAATCTGCTTGCTACACAGCTTTGCATTTAGCAGTTTGGAAGCCGATTACAGCTGTCGGGCCTGCGTGTGTGTAAGCTGCGTATTTGATGAGAACATCTTGTTAAGATAGGCTGAAACTGAAAGCGTGTGGGGAAAATGAACTCGAGAGGGTTCCTGGCAGCGCTTCTGCTGCAACTCGGCTGTTTGAATCAGCAGCTTGTGATGCTTAATGTAAACAAATTGCAAAATGCTCTTGAGAAACGTCATTGCCTTAAGGTTTGAACTGGATACGTCAGGTAGGAAGAAACGCCCAAGAGCCTCTGATGTTGCACCGCTTTTCAGAAGTAGTAGGGCCATGCCTCCTTGTCATAGACTGACCAAGGTGGCTGAGACAAATCAGGATCAAGCCTCTCCCATTAGCAGAGGTCGCCTGTGCAGAGCATGTGCTTCATGTGGCACCTGCCGTGGCCAGGTGGCTGCGTGGCTCTTATCCAGACCCACAGCATCTCCTGTGGCGCTGATCTTTGCCCCCCTCGTCTCCACGCCAGGAGAGGTCTCCTTCGCCTGCAGTGCTCTCCTCCACTTGAGGCCGGGGCCCTAAAGCAGGGGAACGGGTGGTGGGAATCAAACCCAGCCTTCCCAGGCCCTGGGTGTTCCTGTCCTGTCTCCCACCCGTTCAGAAACTGTTAATCATCCTGAACTACTTACTGGTTTTGTGATCTTAAACAGAGCTTGAACTCAGCTTTCTAGAGGTGAAAGCACAATGTCTTACTGTAACTAATTTTACTAGCCAATCCTATCCTGAACCTAACAATATTTTAATCACAAAATCCAACCTCAAAACCCACAGCATTTTCAGTTACTGTATTTCATCACCACATAGCTGAAAACAACTTTTTTTTCAACTACCCTTGTTTTTCTAAAGTGAATCACAAACCATGGAACTTAACAGACGGAAAAGGCCCAGAGACAAATTCTCTCTCACTAACCCTGGTGTATACAAGGGATAATGTAATTAGAGTCAGAAGCATTTCTTTACAGTCACACGGGTATAACAGAGTTACAGGAGTCAGCCCCCCCTTTGTTAATCCAGATAGAACATCTTAAGCCAAAAAGCATTGCTGCCTACAAAATATTGGTAGTGGTGCCTATCAGCCAGTCCTTTTTTAATTAGCCCAGGGAACAGAGCCCTTACCTTTTCCCCAGAAGACAATTTGACACTCTCATAGATTTTACTGTTATGCTTTATGTCCTGGTAAGTGGTCTGCTGCTCACTTTGCTGCTAATCTTGACTGTGCCCCCTTGAATCACACCAGGGAATAATTAACAATAAGGTAATTCTGGGTCTCAGTGGGTTTGCTCACCAGAAAAATGTTAACTTTCAAGAGTGGTCTGTGCAGCACCCGTGAATAGTGTTCCGCTCTTCCTTGGAAGACTGGTCTGTATTAGCCACTCCAGTCAATTGGCGAGAAAACCAGGACATCTGAATTTAAACTCCCATAGAAAGGCTACAGGATAGCCAAGGGAGAAAGCTTGATCTTCAGGCTGTGGCTCCCAAGGGACAACCACCTTTCTTCCCATGGTGTTTACACTGTGGGACAATCAATGGGCATTTCACAACCTGAAAAGATGTTTATAGTTCCCAGTCTCTGCCTACAGATGTGCTGGCGTAACGACTCCTGGCATGTGTTTGGTACTTGTGCCGATGAAGGGGCTGGAAGGAAACCCTCCAGCCTGGGGGCCGGGTGTCATTGACAACAAAGTAAATCTGAATTACCCCGGATTTAAAGTCATCTATCTGACAGCAGAAGTCTGGCCCTCAAGACCAGCTGATGCTTAGGTAAAACACGAGCATAAGCAGGTCTGTGTAAAAACTTGATCAGAGAAGCATTGGAAAACATCCCAGGTGATCAACGGCATCCAAGGTGAGGCAAGGTGCGGGTTGATCCTTGCCCAAGGATGGTACCAGTGGTGGCAGTGGCATGCCTGGGGTTGCCCTGGTGGGGCCAACCCAGAGGCTTCTCACTGCCCCTCTGCAGGGGTCCCTGGAAAGTAAGACAGATCCAGCACAGGGCAAGTGGTGCAATCAGGCTCTCAATGGGAGCTCATCACCCTCCCTCATGTCTGGGAGGGAGGGACACACTTGGTGTCTTGATCAACTTCATGCATCTTCCTATATGGGAGTTTGCAAAATTCGAGTTCGTAAAACGTCCTCCAGCCCCTTCCCTGAAAGCTACACCCACATTTTTCTCATGGATGACTCACTGTTGAAACAAAATGTTTCTCCAGCTAGAGTTTTTCTATGCTATGTATTAGAAACAGCTGCACAACTGCCTTAGTATCAGGCTTCTCAGGTGATGGCGGGATCGTGCCTGAGTATGCCGGCATATAAGACCTTACACACAAATGGACATATATTTAATCTGTTTTTTATTTGAGTTTCTTTTTTGCCCTTTCCACTCATTTTCTTTTCAGTTTCTCGTATTTGTTTTTCATCTGTCCCTCTCCCACTGTCTTCTGCCTGTGTAAAATACAGATCCACAAACACTTGCATTCATCTTTCAAAACAACGATATGAAGAGTAATACGAAATAACCTCATCCATTCCTTCACAGATAAACAAAAGAAGATGATGGAGTTCTTTAATTCAATGCAAGAAAATAGAGTTAAATGAGATCAGTTTAAATTAAACAAAGGAAAACATTAGATGAAATAACAGGAAAAGCATCCTCAGTCTGTCAGACTGAGGAATAATTAATTTCTCAAGGGCAGTGGCTGAACTAGGCAGTTTGCACATTATTTTGGGGGGAGTGATAATGCTGTTTTGTCCCCAGAGTGAGGTGTGTCTTCACCACTTTGATGTGTGCAACCCTGAAATCAGCAACACGGGAAGCCACAGGGGCAGAGGTGTCAGAAATGGTAAGAGGTTTCCTGAGGTGATAAAAATGCCACGTGTGAGGTTGTTATGAAGGAAAATTCCAGTGACTGCCTGCAATATTTGGAAGAAACAAACAAGAGGGTTGAGGTTAAGATGTGTTCACATGTGCTCGCCTTTAGGTTATCCCCCACTGGAGGGTCTTCTGTAGATCTGAGACATTCAGCCTCTTTTAAAAAATTCCATTTTGGGGTTAAAATGAAGGATGCAGAAGGGGAAAAAAAAATGCATGCATTTAGGCAAGTCTTCTGCAAGGAAAGCCAGATAGGTTGGGGAAGTGGTAAAGTTAAGGAGATCTGCTCTGGGAAAATCACCCACAGTGCAGCAGCCGTTTAGCCCAAAGGAGCAGAGCACTGGCCTTGCGACATGATGCTGGGGCCATGCACATCTCCAACATGATGCTGGGGCCGTGCGTGCCTCCATTCAACCCCTGCCTCTGGCGAACCCCAGGAGGCTGCTGGCTGCACTGGGAGGACAAGGCTCGGTGGGTGTAGGGAAGGATGCATCTGGCACCGCATCCCGGCCCCGACTGCCCAGCTGCCCGTGCCCCGCTTTCATGGGTGCACCAGGGTGGGAAAACAGATTAAATCAGCTCACCATGGCTGGGAGTGCTTCGGCTGCAGGCTGTGCGGGGCAGGAGCAGCTTTTCTCCACCTCCCGCTCAGCCATGAGCAACTGCTGAGGGCTATTAACAGCGCAACAGGCTGAACAGGTAGGGCAAGCATGGTGGTAGAGCAAGTTCTCCTCACACTCCACCATCCACAGTGCCCAGGCTGAAGTCTCTACTTGAATGAAGGTGTAAGTGGTGGGTGTGGTATATGAGTTATGCATGAAAAGTTTAACGCATTCAAGGGTACAGCCTCAACTCGCAGCTAACAGCAATGAATGAGCCTTGGGGCGAGCCCAAGCCAGCTTCCACTCAAGTCAACAGAGGCACAGTCTTTTGGCTTCAGTGGGAACAGGATGAGGTCCTTCATGGCCAGCCAAGGAGAGATTAGTCTAATGATGTAATGGTGCTTGTACCTGCCTGTTCAGCCTTAATTCAGCTCTTTTGTGAGCATGCATTATAGCACAGTCTGTAATTATGTGATCACATACTACTTGCTCTGCAAGACGCCCGCCTCATTTGAAACACAGGAGGAGAGGTCAGGGCAGAAGGGCTCCCTCCAGTCCCCATGGCGTTGTCCTGCATCTGGGGCACCGCTCTGCAACAGGCTTCCTGCGGGGTCTTGGGCAAGAACACGCTGTAACGGGTGCGTGGCAGGGACTGGGTTAAGGTTTCACCAGCAACATAAGCCTGGCTTTTTCTAAATATAGGAGCTTGGTTTTGCAATCCTAGTGAGCTCCGAGTGTAGCTTTGTGAAAAGGGTAGTCGACAGCAATGATGGCTTTAGATTTAAACTGCCCATACAGCCTATCCGGATCCTTGCTGCAGTAGGTATGAAAACCCCTTGGCCTGCCTGCCGAGGCGTGGTGGCACACCTATCTGCTGGCAGCAGCCGGCCGGATTGCTGTTGGCAGCAGAATCGGTTAAAACAAAAGGTTTTATCTCCCTGATCTGACACCACTCGCTCACTCTGCTTCTGGCCATCTTTCCAATCTCACCTACTGCTTCATTTAATGTGCTCCAGAGGCTCCGCCAGCCTGGCTTCCAGTATCCCCTAAACAGGTAGCTAAAAGGCTGGCTGAAGATCCTTATGCCTGCTGACAAATGGGAGACTTGAATGGAGGAAAAGTAGGAAAGGAAATTCTGAAAGAGTGAAAAATGAAAGACAGGGGAGCACAGTGAGCTTAGAAGGAAAAGGACATGTGTAACCTTGGTGGTGGCAGGAAGCACGCAGATTGATGCACGGGAGTGAAGGAGCTGCAAAGGGTCTGGAGCAGGGGTGTCAAACTCATTTTCACCAGAGGCTACGTCAGCCTCGCAGTCGCCTTCAAAGGGCTGAAGGTAATTTTAAAACTGTAGAAATGTAGGAGTAGTTACATTCATATAGTCCTAAAATTACCTCTGGCCCTTTGAAGGCAACTGCGAGGCTGATGTGGCCCCCGGTGAAAATAATTTTGACACCCCAGGAGAGGGTCAGAAGGAAAGAGAACGTCCAGAGCAGAAAGAAAAGGTTAGGGCATGAGAGTGACAAGCAAGAAAAACAGATGAAACAAGCAAACAAACAGACAAAAACAGAGAATACAAAGAAAACAAAGAAAATAGCTCAGTTAGGTGGTGAAAGCAGGAAATACCACACAACACCAACAGGAAAGACTTAAAATGTGTTCTTCCTGCTCCATCTCCTGGGAGCTACACCCTGCTTCATCTTTGGACCCTATAGGGTCACCCCTGCCAGGTCTCGTCGTTGCCCTTTGGGGACTGACCAGGAAGGGACAAGGTGCGACGGCTGCACGGTGCTGCAGCCAAGCCACTGACCCTGCTCCTGGCAGGGCTCCCTGGCCTCCCGACACCCCCTTCTCACCCCAGCAGTCCTTAATCCAGTGTACTTGCACCGGTGTTGTGTCACTTGGGTGCATCAGTCATTTCAACACAGCCACTCATTGGCTGGGATCTCTTAGTAGGAGAGGCATTAAGCACACATGCTGAGGGGCCTTGGTGCTGAGAGCTCCCAAAAGACAAATATTTTGATGTATAAAATGAACAAACATAGCAAAAACTGAATTTGGTCTCCTGCAAGGGTGAATGGGCTAGGAAATATGTCAAAAGAGCTCCTTCCTCCTCAGTGAATCTTCTTCGGGCCCGAGTTCTATTTAATGCAGTGATGGAGTAATGCCACTGATGTCACGAGGCTGATGCTGCTGTAGAAATGACGTGGGTGGCTGGTGAAATAGGTCAGAGCCATGTACTTGGAGGCGCAGCTGCTGAGTTCAGTGATAAAAAGGAGCTTTTGCAGCTATTTCCTCCCATGAGCCCTGCAGAGCTCCCCAGCTTGCAGAGGACGAGCTGTGCCCTGCTCCAGGCATGGCACAGGGCTGGGGCTGGCTGCGTTTCCTTTCGCACCTCTCTCCATCCAGGCAAGCAGTTTCCACAGGTCTTTGGCAGATAAATGCTGGTTTTGTTGACGTTCTACATTTGCTGTGGGTAAAACCAAGGTGGAGCACTATGTACCTGGTGTTGTAGGGCCTGCATCAAAATATTTTAGTCTGTTGAACGGAATAAAGCAGCTGAGGACTTGGTGTGGTAATAGCTGTGACCACTGATCAGCCGCTATTATTGTTATTATAATCTCATGTGGGTACTTGACTTTTTACAAAAGCTTTCCATTGGAGATGTGAAACGAAGTGTTGCCCTCGGAGCCACGTTAATGCCCCAAGCTGGGTCTGCTCAGTCATTCTGCGCAGCCGTTGTGCTGCTGGTGTCCAGCACATTGCTTTGGGATTTCTGGAGTCATGCAAGCTGCTAATAAACAGCCCACATCTTTCCTACGGATGGGTCCCTTTCCTTCGCAGAGCAGTGCTGGTGCAATCCACACCACGCCCATCACACCTAATCCCTTCTTAGAAGCAAATATTGAAAGAGGAAAAAAAAAACCAAACGAACTGCACGACCCTTAAAATGAGGAAGAAAGAAAAGTAACACCCGAGGAGCTTGGCGGAGCCTCACATCCCGCGTGTGAGGAACGGGGCAGCCGACTTCCAGCATCCCAGGCGGTGTCACATCAGCTTGATGGCCGCGCACACCTCTGTGCGCCAGGAGCAGAGCAGGCAGGGGCAAGCAGCCGCTCGGGCAGCTCCGGGAGCCGCAAGCAAGAAATGCACCTCGGTGTGCGCAAAGCCATCGCCTCGTGCTCCCCCTGCCCCTTTGATGCTGGGAAGGAATGCGCTGCTTTCCCAACCAAAGGCACTCGGGTTTGCCTCTGGGCTATGCAGAAATATGAGAAGGTGGAAGCAAGAAACAACTTGTTAGGTCAGGGAGGAAAAGCAGTCTGAAGTTTGTAGATGCTACACTGCACGGTACAGCTTTTAAATGAGGTGGCCTGAGCTCTTGCAATGGCTAAAATCAAACTTTCTCTCTGTGGGGCTGTGTGTTGCCCTGGTGTGCCTGCCCTTAGCAGTCACATTTTGTCCCCATCCATTGCAGCAGGTTGACACGAGATTATTTGGTTCTTGTCTGAAATCCCACTGCATTGTTTTTCAGTCTCGCAAGGCACTGTGTTTCTCTCTGGCAATCTCTCCGAAGCACAACCAGGGAAACCGTTCCTGTTTGTGTGTGTCTGCGATGGAAGAAGCAACCACTTTTACTACACGTGAGGTGTAGGGGTTTTTTTGGTTCCTTCTTTCTCTAACACTCTCTGGGTAATATTTTCCGCATTTGGTCTCAACCCACAGTCCTATTCTCAGAAAACTTGACAGAGTCACCCAGCTATATTTCCGTGGGTGGGTGGGTGTGTTTGTACATGCATATATGCGTTAAAAATATCCTGTTTAATTAAGGTACTATTAGAATATTCCATTACCTGGGTATTAGTTTAGTTAAGCCAAGCAGCAGTTTAAAATGGGTCTTAACCATCGATGCATATTACGTCTGGAAGGACTTTACTGCTTTTGCCCAGCTCTGGCTGGCAGGTCCCAGCAGCCTGGGGGGAGCCATCCTAGAGAGCCCCCTCGAGAGACAGATGGTGCTCGCAGCCTGGTCCCCCAGCCCGGGGAGGAGGAGCTCTGGGCTGGGCTTCCCCTCCAGCCTCAGGGCTGCTGCTGCCTGCAGGTGGAGGAGCTGCCGGCCTGCGGGGACCAGCCCTGGGGCAGAGGGGACATTGACTACCCATTACTGCTCCCGCAGGAAGATTTGCATATAAAAGCCGAACGTGAGAGATAACTAGCAGATAAGCCTGCCCATTTTCCAGGTGCTGGAAAGCCTGACTGCCTTCTTTGTGCAAACGCAGGTTTAAGTACTATTCACCTCGGGGGGGTGTGGATGAGTTTATCTTGGTTGGGAATCCATGGAAATGACTTTTAAACCCTAGCATTTTAATACGTTGCCCAATGCATCTATATAAACATGATGCATATTTATAGTATAATGATCCCTCGGGTTCATTAAATACCGTAAGGAGGACTTTTGGAAAGCAGCCAGATAGCCTGCTCCTCCAAGCTATATTAAGAAAAGCCAAACTGTTACCAAAAAATATTTCAAAGTTGGTTTTATTTGTTTTATTTTATTGTTAACTAGCCTGGAATTATTGAGCGTGTTCTCTGAGGGATTATTGTTTCATGTCCCTTCTCAGTACTTGAGATCTGGAGTCCTATGAAATAGCCTCTGCAGGGAGCAGCCAGTTAACCCTTGTGTGTTTCCACTGGGGACCTGCAGTTCTGGGGCGCTTCCTCCCTTCCCAGGCACCAGAACATTGTAGGCAGGAGTGGATTTCAAGCACAGGTCTGTGCTGAGAAACAGTTATGTAAAAACACATATGGCAAGGTCCTGACAAATTTAAGAGGATGAAATCAGTGGCAAGCTGCACAAATTTAATTAAAGTTCATAGAGATTAACTCTGGAAAGCAGTACACCTGAATAAAAAAAAATTGTGAGTTTTATTAAGCTACAAAATGCTATATATGGCTTACAGTGTGTTAGCAAAGTTAGAGGTGAACCAGTATACACTAAAAAAAAACCAGCCTCCCCCACCCCCAACAACAAAAACTTCTGGTGCTCAAGAAAGAGAAGATTCTGCATTTCATTACATGACTTGTCTTTGTTGGTGCTGCAGGGCTAGAAGAAATAAAAAGTAATAAAACGGGACTTTGCCTCTAATACCAGCAGATCCAAAGCTAAATATGCAAAGGCAGAGTTCTCTTTTGTAAGATAGTACCATTTTTCCACAGCTTTTTCTCAGAGAAAAGACACGCCACACTTTCAGAGTGAGGCACAAGATTTTGCAGTTCTCTTTTCAGTGCTTTTTTATTTCGGAAATGTTTTCAGCAACTACAGTACATTTTGGGAGGCTTATGTATCGCTAATGGCAAAAGTGGAAAGAGCTAATTAGTCATCCAGCCCTTCCCCAGGCCAGTAACACGCTGCACCCTGTGTTGCATCTGCTGGTGCCCAACATGGGACACGGCACATCCCAGGGGAGTGATGGGGATCCCGAATCATGGGCTGTGGCGTTTCTTGTGTTTGACCAGGAAATAAAGCTCCTGGGCTCCAGATTCACCTCCCCGAGGGAGGTTTTGCCGGTTTCTGGGATTTGCTGAGTGAAATGGGGAACAGCTGAGTGCTGGAGGCCGCAGCGCGGCATCCCCAGCAGCCAGGCTTCCCCTTCTCTGCC
The DNA here is from genome assembly GCA_013399365.1 of Pampusana beccarii. Taxonomy (NCBI): domain Eukaryota; kingdom Metazoa; phylum Chordata; class Aves; order Columbiformes; family Columbidae; genus Pampusana; species Pampusana beccarii. Next base: position 76,476 of record VWYH01001416.1, read on the forward strand.
TGCCCGGCTGCAGCCTGGGGCACGAGCGGGGCCCCATCCCAGCCACCTTCCTGGAGCACAGGCAAGGGGATGCCCATTCAATTTGGATAAACCACCAAGCTGCAAAGATTTTTAAAAAGTTATCCAGTTCGGCTAGGCCTGTATGGGCTAGTGAAACGTGCTGGAGAATTACCAGAAGTTGCTTCCCGTCATCGTGTCCGGTGGTTCCTGCTGGGGCCGGGAACACCAGCCGCCCTGCCCCGCTCACGGGAATTTCAGCAGTTTCACTTCCACACCCAGCCCAGGGCAAAATGCCGGCCAGCAGCAAGAACAAAAAGTAACGGTTTACAGAAAAAGAAAAGGAAAAAAAAAAGATATGTCATAAGTATTTCATAATTCAGAAAAGATTTACCAGCATTTCGGCTGACTGAAAATGGACAGGCTCTGGCTGGGATTTGGTTTGAAAGGAACACCACCCAGTTGTTCCTGCATACAGTCGGTAAAGGTGGACTGCGGGAGGGTGCCAAGGTTTGCAAAGGGCAGGAGCTTGTATTTCATTGCAAACCCCTGTGGGGTCCGGCCCCTCTCTCTGTATGGCAGCCCTGCCTCTGCAGCAGATTTACGGACGTGTCCAGCCTCCCTTGCTGAGCTGCCCTGTGCTGTCCCACAGCCCTGCCCTGCCTGCTGCTGAGGGTCACAGCTCTGAGCCGGCGGCTGCTGTCACCCTCCCACGTGCCCCGGCGTGCCTGGGGACAGCAGTGGGGCACGGGCACCGCGGCTGCTGCCCCAGGGGTACAGCCCGGGGCACACGCATCCTGCTGGGCTGTGTGTGGACCTGCCCCTCCAAGCGACCAGCGTCCGACACTCAGGTCCCAGCCTCGTGAGAGCCAGACGCGAGGCAGGGGTAGCCACGGTTTGACTTCGGTCCCACCCGTGGTTTTCTGCATGGGGCTTGACTGCTGTCAGCCTTTTCCCATCCATACAAACACTGTACGTACACAAAGTCTTATTAAGAAAGGACTGGTCTGGATGTTGACACATGTTTTGGGGGAGGGAAACCTCCTTTTAGCTGAAGTCCTTCATCCATCTCTAGTGCCTCCTCTGCCCCAAAGAAAGGGCTGTTCTCATTCACTTCTTTCACTGTTGTTAATTAGTAAGTCCGAGCCAGCCTGTCCTCAAGGAGCTGGTAGTTCCCTTAATCTCTCTGTTGCTAGGGCATGCCGACATGCTCCACTGGTACCAGTTCCAGCGTGATGTGGGGGATTGTGGAAAGAAAGGGGAAAGGGCTGATCAAACAGAGCCCGATTTTAAAAAAAAGAAAATAAGAAAGAAAAAGAAAGAAGCTCTTTTTGATGAGGCCGAGAAGTTCACAATGAGGAAAAGCATGGGTGAATGATAAGGCCTAAAGGAGCTCATTAAATTGAGGCAAGCTGAGCGGAGTTATCTTATTTCACTCCCTTTCTCCAGCCACCCCCGTGAAGGAGAGCTCTTTTATCAAAGTTGGGGGGGAGGGAAGGGGGGGTGAGCAGGATCACTCCCTTGCAAAATGCTTGATAAACATAAATGTATAACCGTTTTCCTGAGAGTTTTTGTAAATCAACTCCTTAAACCTTTGTAAAGTAAGCTGGGGCCTCAGCAAAGCTTGCTGTTTGGCAGAAGTGTAGGCTGCAGGTGAGAGAAGTCCCATAGCCCATTGCCATTTTCTCCTCCTGGCTCATCTAGCTTCCTGAGAAACAGCAAGATGAAAGTTAAGTAGGACACGTGGACCTCAGGGATGATAGAGGTCAAATCTAAATGTCTATGTGAAATGTTTGCCTTGGAAACGGTGTGGCTTACTTTATTTGATCTGCACCAGCCTTCACAAAAACAGAGTGAGCATATGATTTGAAAGGATTCATGCATTGAGGCGAAGTGCCACCTAGCAAAACCTCACGTAGCTCTTTCCTTGGAATCTCTGGCAAGTGCCTTTCCTCTGACTGCAGTCAGCATTTGCTGCCCCAGGAGAACAGCGATCCCACCACGGCATGTTTCAGTGAGCACAGGTATCTTGAAGACCTAGAGAACGCAAGAAGCTGAAGGCTGATAGGGAAGCTGCTTAGGTCTGTGTTCAGCAGAAGAAACCAGGATAGGGCTTAATCCCATGCTGGCAATAAGGACAGTGGCAGAGGGCAGTAACTGATGGTGCATTCCTTCCTTTAGTCTGAAAATTAGCCAAATCGCTTATCAGAGCTGTATTTTGAGAGCCCGCATGAACAATGGATCACCTGCCCAGCACCTGCCCCACGGATCTTGTTGCCCATGAGAACCATGAGATGAGCACCCACTTGGATGTGAGGCTTGGCTTCTTGCAGGGACAGAGACAGCTGGCGTGGCTGCGGTCCTGCCGGCCAGCACAGCTCTGAGTGCTGGGGAGGGGGCAGCGGTGGCACATTTTCTCTGCAAAACTCTGCCGAACTGTAGCTAGAAAATTTCCACAGATTCTTGCTGTTTTCACTTGACACTTTCCTCCACGGGCCTTAAAGGAAGCTGTTTGTTTTGGTTTTGTTTTTTTTCGAGAGCTACCTCATAGTTCTTATTAAAAAGCAATCCATTATTGTAAACAATTATGTTAACCTCCCTTGCCTGCAGGCCCTTCTCCCCACCTTAATACCTCCCTGTGGCCAAGAATTCCCCTCTCACTGTGCAGGTGAGGCACGAGGACTGCTCACTTCTACTGCAAGGGATAAGCTAGCTGTTTCCAAATATAAGGTTTTTATTAATTTCATTTTTATTAATCTCACCTCCTACTTCTAGTAGTTTCGCCTCCCCTCCAGCTATAGGAGCACACAGGGACCCTTCCTGCATGGAGAGCGCTGGATTTTCTACGTGGCAGCTCAGCCTGAGTACAGCTTGACTGTTTTCATCTCTTGCAGGTATCAGCTCATCCTTCTGCAGGCTGTGGTAAGACAATCCTTTTCTTGCTGAGGGATTCCCTCCGAAGAGGGATCAGGTGTTTGGCATCTAGCACATCCCCTGGTCTCATTTCTCTGTCCTCCAGTTTTTCTGTCATAGCTTTTGCCAGCAGGACTGTAGCCAAAGGTATAATGAGACGCGGTAGGGTTGGGGGATGTCACAGTTGTCCCTTACTTTGCCTAGATGAGCCATGCTAGCAAACAGGCTGGTTTTGCTGATATAATCCGAACCAGTAAATGCATTCCTCACATAATCACAGCTATTGACAGTGAGACATACTGCTAGGGAGAAACTTGGTTTGCTAGGGACCTTTCATTAATGCTGGTCCTCATATATCCATGTGTATGTGGGCACGCAGATGGTAGCTTGCTGCTTCTTCATTCACCCCACCCATCTCCACTCCTTCAGCGTCTCATGCAGAGCAAGCAAATGCAAGTTCTGTGAGGCTTTGTTTGCTCAATGTGATAGGGATTTGTAAAAAAGAGTTGGAGAGAAAGTCCATTGTAGTCTTCCGGCAGCAGAGATCTCATCCATTACCCTACACCACTGTCTGGTTTAGTGTCATTTTATATGCGTTTGTACCTGGTGCTAACAGCAGTAACAAGGGCAGGACAGTGGAGAACTGGTCTGTTGTTTTGAGGGTTTAATGCTCCACTCATCTCTCTGCCAGCTTGACAAACATACCTCTTTCCCTTCTTTCCAAGCAGATTTTTTTTTTCGTTGTTTCCTGATAAGCATTCCTTGATGATTCCTTATAAAACCTGGAAATGTCTCTGCCGTTCTCTTTGCTTTTTAGATGTGACACACAATGTGCCTCTGTGCATCAGTCTCTTAACACGTGGGTCAGGCATGATTTACGCGTGTTGACACAGGGAAGAAGTAGGACAAGATAAAGCAAGATCCAATGGCTGAAAGCACAACAAATTCAGACCAGAAGGCACGTTAAGAGTGGCTGAACAAGTGTATACTTTGCTGTTGGCACAATTTGCCCAGGCTAAGAAAGAGAGCTAATTTTTCTACCACGGAAAATTTTCATGATAAGGTTGGGTGACAACTCTGTTAGAGGAGGCAAACACAGCCGTTAAGGCTTTCTCCTTCCAGTGTTAACCTCTAACAATCCATAAATATTGTGTAAGTTTCTGTATACTTCAGTTTATCAGCAGGATGTTTTGTTACTTGCTTTATGATCTAGATCACTGCTTTGGTTTAACAGCAGTTAGCAGTCGTGAACACAGCCTAGGGTCTAGGAGGTGCCTGGGGTCACGGGCTTACTAAAACCCATACAAGGCTGTCCTCTCCTCTCCGACAACTGGCTGACACTGCAAAATGCGCAGGAACCCTACAAACAAAAGCAGCGGAACGGGAAGGAAGGCGACTCACAGCCAGGCAAGGGGCCAGCTTTTTGTGTGCTTGCCTTTGAGTCTCCACTAGTGGAAGTCCTTGCTTGCATGGCCTTACTATCAACTGATGCTTTAGCTGTTCGTTTCTGGTGAATCACAACTAAAGAGAACTGAAGCGCTCTCTCAAATTCACTTCCTCTTGGGCAACAGAAGGACCATGTGAACTCCTTCCCCTTTTGGCTGCTTGTGCTGCTCTGTTGACAGAGCACCATTATAGCAGCACAACACTGCTGCATTTACAGCCCTGCTGCTACAGCTACGGCCTCCTCAAGCAGGGAGCTTCTGAGTGTCTTTGCTGATGAGAAGAATATGTGACAACGGAAAGCAAGATAGAGTTTCTGTGCAGGCAGGAATTTAGTGTGATTATGTTACTAGTGAATCTTGAGTTTTCCATATGTGTGAAAGCAAAAACATGTCCCCTGCTTCATCCATCTGGTCTGTTCTGCCTTCAAGCTCGGAAAGCCAGCTGAGAGGGAAGCCAGCAAAAAAAAGTACCCAAATAAGAAGAGGTGTTTGTCTAATGAGCAGCTGAGATGAACTTGAAGAATACTTCCGGCTGCAAGCATTTCTAGCATTTGGGGCTATGTAAAGTTCAGATCTGGGTTAGAAGATTTTTGTGATTCGCACTCATCACTTACGGTAAGGACAGAAGATTAAAAAAAACCCTGACCAGCAGAGCACGAATGTTCCCAGGTGGAACCTGGAACCTGACCAGGAAAGGTCAGGCTTCTGATCTTTCCTAGACCAAGATAAACCAATGGTCATTCCATTAAAGCCACTTACTTAGTAACTAAAGACGTACCACTTTGGACCCTGGCAAGTTTTAATGATGTAGAAACCACCTTGGAGAGAACAGCAACGAGCATCGGCCATCCAAAAACCAGAGAGTTCACTGGAGATGTAACAGTAGATAAACTTGAAGAAATCATCAGCTCTTCTTTGATCTCAGCCTCAGGGAAAGAATCATTCAGAAGCTGGGCTAGATACACGAAGACAATATCACAAAGGTCAAGCAGCAAAATGGGATCCAGTTAGCAAAAGACTTTAAAGTAACAAGTAGTTTTATCAACACTACTTTAGCGACAAGAAGAAAACCTAGGCGACTGAAAATGTGCTCTCCAGTGGGAAAGAAAGGCTATGGACAGTTCATGGCCAGAATCCCAGGGCATCTTGTACCTTTTTTGCATTTGTTATCACTTCAGACAAGTGTTCCAATCAATGTCAGTGACAGAGAAGGATGAATGACAAAACTAAAACAAAGACTAGATCAGAAGCTCCTTCTAAGTCAGTTGGCCCAGATGAATTTCACAGAATCACAGAATGTCAGGGATTGGAAGGGACCTCAGAAGATCATCCAGTCCAATCCTCCTGCCGGAGCAGGAACACCCAGATGAGGTTACACAGGGAGGTGTCCAGGTGGGTTTTGAANGAGAAAAATAAAACCGGTGTACATTTCATCCTAGGGTAATTGCTCCAGCCAGTTATTTAACCGCAGAAGCTCTAGGCATAACCTTGCCTAGCTTCTGGGATGTTACAGAGCCCTGAGATTGTGCTTGGAAGCCTGGAAAAGTGCATACGTAGTTCCTCTCTTTAAAAGGGAAAAAAGGAGGAGTCAAGGATTACAGGTTGTTCAGTTTAACTTCAATTCCCGGAAAAATACTGGAACAAACAATCAAACCTCGGTAAGCACCTAAAACAAAACAAAGAGATGAATAATGGCCAGCATAGATTTGTCAAAAACAAATTGTGTAGAATGGGTCGAATTTCCTTTCAAGACAGAGTAAAAATACTTTGTTGATAAGGGAGAAGCAGTAGCAGTCCTATATTTTGATGGTGGTGAGATTTTCAGCACAGTGTAACATGATGCTCCTAAGCAAATTAAGGGAACCTGTGGTAGATGGAGTGGGTCTAGGATGATGCAATATTGATTGGAAAACTGCACAGAGACTATAGGTATTAATTATACTTTTAAAAGAGAAAGGTGTATCAAGAAGAGTTGCTTGGGAGTCTATACTGGGACAGTCTGATTTAAGGGGGTTATGAACAGCTTGGACAATGGAATAGAGAATATCATAGAATATTCTTGGCTATGACAAAGATGTAAGGGCACTATGGGTATACCGAAATAGAAAACTACAATTAAAAAGTACTTAGACAAATGGTCTTAAAAATAGGATTAATTTCAGTAAGGACAGTTCTTAGTTTCTATACATGGGCATCACCAGGAATAATTAATTCTAATTATATAGGGCGGTTGAGTTTTTGCCCAAGTAGAAATTCTGCATAAAAAGACCTGAGAAGTGTTCCAGATCACAATCTAAATATGAGTTGGTTGCTAATGCAAAAAGGGCAAATGCTGTACTAGGATGTGTGCATGGGCATGTACCCTACAAAAAACCTCTGCTCAGTTCTCTGTGAGGCTGCAGTTGGAGCATGGTGTCCAGCCATGGGTGCTGTGCTCAAAACAAGGTCTGGAGGACAGCTGGGTGATAACCAGAGGTCTTGAAAAGCAGAACTATGAGGGAAGAATGAACAAACTGACTTTCTTCAGTCTAGAAAAGACTGAGGGAGATAGGATTACCACTGTTGAATATGTGAAAGGTGACTGGGAAGAAAAGAGGACAAGTTCTCTGTATCCATGACAAGTAGTAAGCTTAAATTACAGAAAAGGAAACTTGAGGTTGGATGTTAGAAGAAGGCAAGCAGTAATTATAATGACACACAGAGGTATCTGAGGAGGGTGTGGAATCGGCATCCTGCATTTCGGAAGATGTTAGAAAAGCATTTGCCAAGAGTGACCTAAGTATGACGATCCTGCCTTGGGACGTGAGTCTGGACTAAGTGATCTTCTGAGATCCCTTCCAGCCATATTAATCTCTTATTCTCTCCTGGCTGCTGGAGGAAGCGAGGCCGACGTTGTGGAGCATTGCAAGTGCTCCCCGTCTGTGTTTTGTAATGCTCTCATTTAGTGAGTGAAAGCCAAGAGCACGCCTGCAGCAGCTGCATGCACTGCCTGCTGGTTCGGAGGAAAAAGGTTGCACCGGCAGGTAAAGTCACCAAAGACTAATAGACATCCTTGGGTTATGAGAACATAGTCCTATGTGTTTTAATTTGCATTTAAATGTCTCCAGTCCTCACGCGGTGACGTGAAGAACTGCTGCCTCCTGCAGAGCCGAGCAGAGCTGCCCTCCTGCTTGGTGTAATCCAGACTGCTTGCTTCCATTTGGGTTGGAACCGGAGGCCGGTTCATCCTGCAGCCCTGGCACTGGTGACTCGGGCTGGCGCTGGCAGTGCTAAAGCTGCCACGGGCTCTGTCAGACGCTGCCGAATAGCGATGAGAGCAATTGGGGTTTTTTTCTGGAGTCCCTGCAGGACATCAGGGACAGAGCTTGCTAAAGATTATTTTCTGCAAGCACTTCCAGAAGTTTGTGTTTCTCTAGGAATTCAAAGGAAGATAAGTGGAAAAGGGTTCAAGCAGGAAGGTCAGAAATACTTTTTTTTTTTTTTCCCCCTCAGTTTCTAAAGACAGCTTTTGCAAACATTGGTATATAAATAGGAAAGAAAGAAGGCTTATTTTAAAGAGGTGGCTAACCTAATGTCCCTTGAAAAAAATAGCAGAGAGCAAACACTGAAGTCCTTCAACTCCGTGTCATAATTTATAGCAGGTTTCCAATTGTGAAATCTCTCAGTGATGTGGGACAGATGTTATGGTGAGGAAAATAAAACAAACAGACAAGGGGATGGGAAATGCAGAGAAGATGAAATGACACCGTGTTGTAATCCTTATGGGAAATCTCTATACAGCTTTCCAAAATACTGTACTGGTGAGCAACTGGGAAGGCAGACGAGCTCTATAAACAGAGCCACTAGAGGTCTGTCACTGTTCCCAGGCAGTTTCCGCAGGGTCGGAGTCTCAAGGGCACCTCTGAGGAGGGGACTATTTCTGCCCACCATCTTCTAAACGAGCCCTTTCATATTCCGTCCAGAGCTATTTGCGTAAGAAATACACACCAATGGAGGGTTTCCGCTGCTTGTTTCTGTTCCTATGGCAGTAGATCAAAGGCAATAACAATACCAAGTTAATTAATTCAGGAGAAGGAATTCTCACTTGCAGCGATCTTAACCCAGCAGTGGAGGGAAGGTGTCAATCATAAGGGCAAAGGTGCTGAAACTGGCATGGGTTTGTGGGTTGTTGGTTTTTTGTTTTTGTTTTGTTTCTGTGGTTTTTTGGTTTTTTTGTTTGTTTGTTTGTTTGTTTGTTTTTTAATTTTTGTTTCCCCACTGAGGAGTCCCGGAGGGGAGTTAAACAGTAAATGTCCCCTGAGCTTGAGAAAAAGTAGGGTTTTCTATATAAGCAACAATTTATAAGTGCACATGAACCATCCAGCTGCAAGGAACATGGACAAAAAACAGGCCTACAGTCTTGTAAAAAGAAACCTCTCCAAGGGAATTGTATTTTCCTGTCTAGGCCGAGTTCGGAGAACACCCCTCTCAGCCTTACTCCAAGCGTCCATCCCCACATCAAAGACCAGCACTGTCCTCAAAGGCAGAAAAACCTGCCAAAGGGAAAGCTGAGGAGGGTCTCCTCTCCACCTGCAGCCTTCCAACTTTGGAAATCTCAGGAGCAGAGGGGACAAAATTATTGGGAAGGGCCAAGAATTATTTGCTAGTACACAGAGGAGTAAGGGCACAAATCCTTGGCCAGAGCTAGTAACAAATGAATGAAGAAAGGCCTTTTGGGAGGCAAAGCAAGGGGCTGGTCACCAGAACATCTGGGCTTTCTAGAGCGCCTCGAAGACCAGAAGGAAAGAAAAGAGAGGAAGCTGGTTGATTTCACTTGAGCTAGAAATTGCTGTGATAGTCAGGGGATGCCAGTCTAGAATGGGAGATCTTAGAGAGCACAGCAGAGAATGAAAAAGCGGAAATAATGACTGCTTGCCCATCAAAAATATATTGTCTCTGAGTGGGAATAGCATAGGAGAAAGGATCACACATGAAGCAACATATTAGAGAATTCTGCTGATGTTAAATTCATCAGATAGTGTATTCAAAATCACTTTTTTTCTCAAACAGATGTTCTAAAATAATGGTTCACTCATATCAGTGGCAAAGCTCCTGTTGACTTCTCCTTAACAACTGTAGAACATCAAAGTCATTTTAGGAATCTGTTAGCCTTTTGCCCTGTGTGCCCTTAGTTTGCTTTCCACAGGCAGCTCACCCAACCTGGCCTGCATTTCTTTCTCAATGTGGGGGAGGTGACCCACGTGATCCTTTCTACGATTTCTGCATGTGTGCTCCCAACAGACAGCTCTGAGAGAGCAGAGCTCTGCTGGAGCTGATTTTAGAGAAAACATGTTGAACCCTGTGGCCAGCATGTAGTTCGGTGTAAGGCACCGAATACTGCCAAGGTTGAATCTGCCTACTTGAAATTGCAATGAAGACATTTTACCTTGGGCAAAACAGGGACATGGGGTTCATACCCAGCTAGGGCAAGCTGATGATTCGTCTACCACCCTGTAAAATAGGCATTAATTAGAAAAATCAGATATAAAAGGGCTCACTTAGCTCTGATGGCCTTGTCTACTGCAGGCATCTTAATCATATTTGCAGAAATCCACTGCATAAGCTGATGTAGAAATTGTTTCTTACTTGCAGTCTGTCTCATCTTTGAACTCCAGTTGACACCATTCCAACGGCACAAAACTTCCAGGTTCTGACATACCAGAAGGGATCTTTACATTACAAAATCTTACAGCCAATCTTGTGGGTTTTAGCTGGAATCATGCATGTGCTTCCCAGTACCGCATGTGGTAAACGTTCCCACCTACACAGAGACCTCTGTGTGTCCATTCATTCAGACACACCATCTGTGCCCACATTGGGGTTCAGGCCAACCCACGTGCATGTGGTTTCTCGTCATATATGTTTTCCCTGAAAGAGGAAGGTGAGGAAGAATGGGCCTTTTCATTTCTAGGAAGGCCCTGAACATCGTGTTGTACGTAGCTCTGGAAAAAGTGCTTCCATTTGGAGGAGAGCTTAGGGGCTCTGAAGAGGATGGCCCCTTCACGTTGACATAATTCGTTTTCTCTGTTGACTACAAACTGCCCCATTAAACCGCTTGCAGCATGGCCAAGGACAGGCTATATAAGACCTAATTGCACTTGGCAGAAAAACCCTTGACACCTTCAGCCTCGTTTTTGGGGGGTTTATCAGATACCATATAGTCTTCTGTTTCCTTGGGAGTTACATTTTTGTGGTCTTTTGCAAGAGTTCAGTCCCTTTGCTAAGACATTACAAGAGCTTCCCATACTGTGCTGGTCAAACAGCTGTACTGGGACAGACCCCAGAACTGGTCGGTCTGGTCTTCCATAAAGCACTCCCTTGGGCTACAGTGGCTGGCAGAAGACTTGCCAAAAAAGGCCCAGCTCATACGAGAGCCAGCCTGTTACGAGGAGTCAGTGTGCATGAGAGGACAGCCTAAGAGCTGCAATCAGGTAGGACCCATGTGCTGTAAGAGCGGAGGGAATGGGGTAAGTCTCAGCCCCAAGGCATTTCCAGGAGATGGTGAGGTAACACCTGCTGGTGACATTGCTTCTGAGATAGGAGATCTTCGAATTTGTTATTTAAAAAGCATTATGTTCGGTATCTTACAGCCAGCAGGTTCTTTTGGCACAAATGCCCCTCATAATTGCACTTCAGATGTTATCGGAGTTTGCCAGTGCAGTTCTAAGGAGAGTCTTTGGGCTATTTGCTTCAAAGCTGGAGCTTAGAGCCAAAATACTTACTGTAACCTGAGCTTTAAGGGTTTTACATGTTATTAAGAAAGCAAGCTGCTGCCTGCCCTCTTCCCCACTCCTTTCCTGAGGGCGGCTAAAGTACTGAAAATACGACACACGCACACTGCCTTTTAGCTGGCTTCACAAAAACGTAGCTACAACAGTGTAATTTTTATGTCAGTAACACACGTGAAAAGAATGTGTGAAGCTTAGGAAAGTATGCAAAGACTCATATGAGTTCTGTGTTTAATGATACTGAGATAGGAGGCTGGCACACCACCCTGTCCTGTGCAAGCGCCTGCCTTTCCGAGCCAGCCTTTAAAAAGGCGGCTGAAGAGCATTTGCCTCCTGTGTGCCATTTGTCTTGTCAGGAATGTGCTAAAAACAAATCACTGTGTACTTGTAGTGACGGCTGGAGTTGGCCTAGTCCCAACGTGAGGGAGATTAAGGCGTTCTGCTTTTTGTGGTCCCTGATAAGGTGGAACTGTGTGTTATGGATGGCTCAGATTTTCTGAGGGGCATTGTTGGGAAGGGCAGGCTGGCACCTACACTGTGAACTTCCATACCTTAAAACATCTGGCATTCTTTTGGTTTACATGAAATTTGAGTTTTCTGGGAAGGAAAAGGCTCCTGATATTATTTTATTTTTAATGGATAAGGCTAGCATTCCAGGAAGTATTTTTACCTGTGAGATACTACTCAGGTAGATTGTCAACTTAGAATAACTTCTATTGAAATGAGTGCTTTTCCTCTACCCGTACCATCCTCCTTTGCAATCCCAGAAAATGTGGGGTGGTACGTTTGTGCTGGTTTTGGCTGGGATAGGGTTGATTTTCTTCGTAGTAGCTAGTACGGGGCTATGTTTTGGATTTGTACTGAAAAGAGTGTTGATAAGACAGGGATGTTTTAGTCACTGGTGAGCAGAGCTTACACAGAGTCAGGGCCTTTTCTGCTGCTCACACCACCCACCAGCGAGTAGGCTGGGGGTGCACATGAAGTTGGGAAGGGACAGAGCTGGGACAACTGACCCCATGTGACCAAAGGGATACCCCACACCATATGACATCATGCTCAGTACATGAAGCTGGGGGAAGAAGAAGGAAGGGGGGGACATGTGGAGTGATGGTGTTTGTCTTCCCAAGTAACCATTAGGGTGATGGAGCTCAGCTTTCCTGGAGATGGCTGAACACCTGCCCGCTGATGGGAAGTAGGGAACTAATTATTTGTTTTGCTTTGCTTGTGTGCACGGCTTTTGCTTGACCTATTAAACTGCTCTTATCTCAACCCATGCCTTTTCTCACTTTTACTCTCCTAAGTCTCTCCTCCCCTCCCACTGGGGGCAGTGAGTGAGCAGCTGCGCGGTGCTTAAGTGTCAGCCGGGGTTAAACCATGACAGTGTTCCTCAAGGCTGCTTTAAAATAATCATCTGGCCCACTTCTTACCTCAGCAGCATTAAAAAAAACCCGTTAAACAACCAGTGCAATGCAGTAGGTGCTTATGTGAGCAGTATTCAGTCACATATCTGTGCTCCAGATACTGGGTTGGTTGTGAAGGAGGCAAGTCTCCGAAGCTGGGATAGCATTCCTGTTACCACTTTCCCATGCCCGCTGTCTCAAGGAGCTGTTACAAGAGGTTGTAATCAGGTGTTCAAGGAGAGCTTTCACTCCCTCCTTCCCCTCACCATGCTCTGGACATCTCTCCCAAGGAGCAAAGCACTATTAGACTGTTAAGTCATCTTGGTGCTTCCGTAAACTCCCCTTTTCTTGACTGATCCTCCTGTGGCTTGCTAGGCTGATTCTCAAGGTCCTGGTGACCGAGGTTATGGCTAAGTGTACAAAATAAAGGCAGAGAAAGGAGTGGCTACATCGCAAAAGCGTATTCTGTTGACTGGACATTGTGTTTCGCAAGGCTGATGAGACACTCTGAATCATACTGTTCCTCCCACACAGAAATCCCCTTCTGCTATAGTTATGCCTTGCATACCTAATAGCTTAGTAATCAGCATAAATCGACTTCTCTGCAAAGCCAGGGAAAACCATATATCCCAAGCAATAGAGAGTGGCCAAATGCCACCCTTTTCAGCTTTGTCCCCATACTGACATCTCAGACATTGACACTGTGATAATCATTATGAGAAGTGCCAGTGGAAAACGCTTGGATGCAAAACCTGCAGTTACTTCTCCCTTAGGCAGCCAAGAATAACTGGAGTGTTCTGTTGATATTTTGGTTACTCCACACGCTTTCACACAAGCCTTGCTGGGCACGTAGCAGAAGGGTAACAAAAGCAGAAGAGCTGGTGGGATCATCCAAAGCCACCTGCTGCTCCTTATGGGCTCGTTTGATCAGAGGGGCTCACACCTGACATTCACATCTATCTCAGCAGGTGCCACAGTCACGTGTGAAACCCAGCCAGGAGTCACCACTTTGGGCAAATGGGTGGAAGTGAGCAGGACAGGGGGAGCTGAGAAGAAGTTGGTGGTATCTGATGGGTAGGTGGCCAGGAGTCGCCAACCATCTTATCCGGAGACTTGTGTGCATGTGTTGCAGTACGCAGCAGAGGTTTTGGGTGCTGATCAGCAGTGTAATACGGGATAAAGAAGAAAATTTTGGCAGCATATGGGAAAGATCAGGCCATGAGGAGGTAGAAAGAGCAGTCTGAGGAAGATCTTTTGTGTGCAAGCTACTACAATGGGAAACTGCCATCCTTTCCCCTGGGTGTCTGGGAATGCAGGGGCTGTGAGACCTGTAGTTCAAGCTTACAGGTTTAAATCACTGAATTTGGTGCATTTTCATAGGGCAAGTCTAGCCCAGAAACTTCCAGGATGGTTTAACTGTGCTCAAAACGCTCCTGCAGAACAGGAGGAGATTTCCAACAGCTCCATGAAGGCAGGTAAAAAAGTGAGGTTGGTGTGGCCAGAGCTGTGTGGGGACTCCTGGGAAGGGTGGCTGGTGGAGATGCCGGTCACATCTGTCTGGGCTCTGAAAATCTGCCTTCCCTCACCCCTGGCACCGGCCCTGCTCCGTCACTGCCACTGACCAGCTCTCCCCGAGCTCCTGGCTTGGCTGGGCAGCCACAGCCCTGCTCCAGCCCATCCTCGTCCTGCCGCCAGAGCACCCATCCGGCACCCACCTCCCGGTGCCACCCCCCAGCAGTGCCCACCCGCCAGCCACGCTGCTCAGTTTGGAGGCCGCTGCTAATCCCCTGCGCCCTTGCGCTCCTCGGTTTACAGAATCGCAGCCGCTCCCAGCCTGCGATAGCCAGGTGGCCGCTGGGTGACCCTGGCTGAGTGTAAATATTTTGCTTTGGCTGGAAGGAAATGTGACATACATTTGGGGTGGAAGTGATCCAGGAGCTGTGGCCTCGGGAGACAAACTGCTGGGAAGCCCCCACCATGGTGGTCTCAAGGTACTGGCGCTGTCAAACGCGTTGGACTTACCCCTGCTGTGCTCCAGCAGGGTGTCATATCGGTGTGCCTCTCGGTGACAGAGCGGGTGCAGCTGGGGGTCAGTGTGGGGTGCCCCATGCGCACCCCAGCAGCGAGGGGAGAGGGTCTCCATGCTCCCCGACTTGCTGGCCCTGGCACATCTCCGCAGGGGCAGTTGAGTGCTAGCATGAAGGCAGGACACGATGCAGAGAGACGAGCACGGGTGCTTCCCAAACTCCTATGCGAGCTAGGAGCAAAGATGCCATCAGAAAAAAATCACTTTGTGGTCACTTTTGTTTCTTGACCCACATGGCTGTGTGAGCAGTGGTGGGTAAGGTGGCCATCCCTGGCCTCCTGATAACGGGCCTCACCTTGCACTGCGGACAGACCAGGTCAAACCTGGATGAATTTTAAAGTCTGGCCCCCGGCTGAGGAACGTTTGCTGTCAGTGACACTTGCAGTCACCTGCCTCAGTCTGCCTGGCTGTAGCCTGCGCTCGAAAAGGAATAGTAACGCTATACTTGACGGCATACTACACAAAGTAGCTAGTGTTGCATTTTACATCTGATAAATATTAATTAACGGTATTTCAGAATACTAAAGGTGCTGGGATCTCATGCATTAGATGGAGAGAAATATATCTCCCAGATTTAACCATACTCTTGCTGAATTACGCATTTGACTTGGCACGGCAGGTTCCCCTGGAGTGGTGTCTGCTCGTTCGCTGTTCCCCCCTCGCGTACCGAGGTACCAGCTTCCCACAGCAGAGCCCAGCAGCCTCCCCGGGGCCTCGGAGAGCCAGATCATCCAGAATGGGCAAGCTGCACCAAGTCGAAGGTTTGGTTTTGGTAAGTATCCAGAAATTAAGGCACTAACTCGTTGGGGTTTTAGGCCGTGCCTGGGCCCCGTCCTGATAAACTGCTGTGAGCGTCATTATCAACCTTTGTTTCTCCAGACAGTCAAATTTGTTATGGAGAAAATGCGTGTGTATTGGATTCACTTGTGAAAGACTCGACAGTAGATAATTACAGTGCCATAGTCTGCCATTAAACCAAACCCAGAAGGTTCCCTTTCACAGGACAATGCTTCTCATGCACTAAAATAAAAGCTGAACCAACTGCACGGTAATGCTCAGCCAGTCCACAAAACCGTAGAGAGGCACATTGACTTTTTAGGAAGATCCCCAGCGAATGTTAAACAAACCCTGACGTTCCTAGTGCTGCTGCCTGGAATGGGCGCTTTGCTCCCCGGTACGTGCGGAGATGTTTAAACAGCTCTTGCAGCAGCCGCTGACACCGTCATACTGAATCCTGCCTGGGAGATGAGTCACGGAGAGGGGAATTAACCTGTTACTTAGAGCACACTGCCAGTGCGCTGAGCTGAAAAGCAGTAGAGAAGAAAGGCAATAAAATAAAAATTTACAGAACTGGAAATTTTCATAGGGTGAAGATGTCTTTTTTTTAAATTAGAAATATACCTATACATACGCACACGTATATACATGCACACCCTCTATGGCCAAAGAACCACACAATAAGTAAGCTGTTGCAATCAAAGCATGTGCCACACAATCCTAAGCAGGGTGTTATGTTCATAGTAGAACATAACGTAAAAAAAAGGATTAGGTGGGAGCCATCGAAAGCCCCCATCCCCTGAGCACACTCTGTGAGTCCGGTGGCTGTAATCCCTCCCCGCCAGTACCGATGTCTACAGCTGGTTCAGCAGAGGGAGGAATGGCTCTGATGGGAGTTGTCACGTTGTGTCCCTCCAAGGCCCTCACAACTCACAGCCTTGCCGCCCGCCCAGCGCAGAGCCTTTATTTCTCACCTTCTGGCTTTGTTCAAACTTGCGTAACTACATTTTGCTAAATTAAACCACTCCTACATTTTCTGCGATCTATGGACTTATTTTTGCGGTTAACCTCTCAACCTGCCGTAGCTATTTCTGATGTTCCGGTGTCTTGGCCAGCAGGACTGTGGGCTACTCACTGTTTCTGATATTCAGAGTTGTGCTGTTACGCTGAGCAACGAGGCTGGGAGAAGCTTCTCTGTGGGAGGTCACGGGGGGCCCCACACCTTAGCGTGGGTCAGGCTGCTCTTACGCGTCTCTATTCCGACTTACAACTGGCAGCCACGCTGAAGCTCTGGCTTCAGGGCTGAAGTTGACCTCCTAACTCTCTGAAATCCCCACCAGCGGCAGGCTGCCCACCACCTGTGCCCTGCGCGGGACTTCCAGGCTTGTCCGAAGCGCCTGGCACAGGAGAGTTGCGGAGGGAGGTTTCTGGCTGTGGCAGCTTTCGGGTGCCCTGTGCTGCTGCCTCTCCCGAGCGCAGCCGGAGGAAGGGTCCCGGTGCCGCAGGGCTGGGGCTGGCCTGCCAACTCACTGCCGCTGTGGGAATGACATGCTGGGAAAGGGACAGGCTCAGCTCCCTGCCCCAAGGATGACAGACCTGCCTCCCATCACAGACGCTCTGTTTAACAGCAGATTAACCGAATTCTTTCGAGCTTTTCTTATGCTGAAAGGACATTGCCCAAAGCAGCTGAAAGGACAGCCCACTCATCCAATACTAGGAGCTCTTTTTGATCTGCTTTTCCTTTGACATTGTCGGGGGTACCCTCCCCCTGCGATGTAAATTCATTCCTTTTTAATGCAGTTGGTTTGGATTTGGGAGGAGGGTGAAATGCCAGCCACCTAAAAGGCTGGCCAGAAGAGTCGCCATCTAAAAGACCAGCTGGCAAAGAGATGACTTTAACCAACAAAAAAGGGTGTTGAGAGTAGTTTGATTATTTTGAAGGGGGTGGTGTTGGCACAAAGAGCTCTGGACTCAGTAGGAACAGCTAATTCAGCCAAGTACCGAAACTGGTGCCAGGTTTATCTCAACTTTGCTTCTCTTCTTGCAGTTTTCATCCAGACTTGTCCCAGTCAGCACCAGGAACTGCTGCTGGCTGCACCTCACAAATAAAAACAGGCTAGGAGAGACTTGTGATACGTTTTCTATATGTTTGCTTCAAAAAAGATGTATCTCACGCCCAGAGTCCAACTTTGCTCTGCCAGTTCAAGAAGTTGGCTCGGTATTTACGCCGTCCTGAATGAGAGCTGGGGCAGCTGTCAACCTGAGCAGCAGGAGGAAACCTCCCCCTTGCCCAAAAATGTCTGTGTCTGGGGTTTTGGCTCTGAAAATTATAAATGCGGAGGCTGTGTGTGTCTGCAGATTGCAGCCCTGAATGCAGCTTTCAGTGGTCAGAGCCATCCCAATATAAAGACCTGTGATGAAGTTCATGCTTAACTTTCTAAGCACAAAGTTCTCCCATTCTAAGATACGTATTTCCAGAAGAGGAGAAAGAGAAACAGATACATGCTGGCATGTGTTTCTGAGCTAGAAAACACGAAAAGTTATGCATAAGAAAGCACAGCACATTTGCTGAGAGGTAGCTGAGAGGACTCCCTCCTTTCAATCTCTCTATCAACAGAAGAGATGCTTAAAGATTGCACCCATCCTGAAACCCTCATTTTCTTTCGCAGAATAATAAGCAAAAAGGTTTAGCCTGTTGCCTGCAGGGAAATGGTTTTGTAATGGAAGGAGCACCCTGCGCTAAATCAACAAACAAGAGAATGGCTGTGTTTGTTTTTCCATGTACTGGAGGTGAAGGTGCAACCACGCTGGGGTTTCTTTCACATCCTCTCCACTTGTCACAGGGCAGGGGACAGGCACAGACACACGCGGAGCTGCTCATGTCCATGGAGGGAGCCCGTAGCTGGAACAACAAAAGCTTTGGTCTCTGCCTTTTACGCCGATGCCTGAAGCGCCCTCCCTGTCGCTGGAGCTGCAGGACCCCTGGTACGCCTGGCGCTCTCTCCCAGGCTGTGCTTCCACAAATGCTTTGAACCAGCACTTGCCACCAAAGGGAGCTGCTGTGGTGTCTCACTGACCCCATCTACTCGCTTCCACCTCTCAGCTCTTGCGCAACCTCACCGAAGTGCACCAGTGAACACAGCTGGACTACAACCAGCCAACGACTACAAAAAGAATCTTTTTTTTAAACCGAGCTCTGTCCCCCACTCCAGTTCACTCTCTTGTGCTGGGAGTGACCCTCATGTGCTTCTTTTGACGGTGATGTGGGCTTACACAGACAGGGTGCTCGTGGTCCTGCGGCCTGGGGCAAGGGATGGCCTGGAGGTGGATGGGGGGCTGTGCTGGCCCCAGGACATCCCTGCTCCCTGTGGGGAGAGCAGCAAGCACCGCTGAACTCATCAACCAGAAGCAGTGATGCTGGTGGAGGTATCTAGTTTACATGCATCTATATACACATAGAGATGCACTTTAGTGCAGCTGATTTCACATAGGGTGGATGTTTTTGCTTATTGACTATGAATACGGAGCTACCAGTACAATTTTTGTCCATGCTACGTGCGGTTTGTTGGCATGTTCGAAGGAGTGTGCCTGGCACAGGCACAGGCTCAGTGCTGATTTGGAAAACCAGAGTGATCTAGCCAGACAGAGTTGTTATTCCCTCCCTTCAGTTGCACACCAGAGACAGTCAATTATTTGGAAGTATCTTGTGTGCTTAGCCAGTGTGCAGGGAGCATTTGCAAAGGCAAGGGCAGGAGTGAGTTTCTGTTTTAATCCCGTCTTATAGAGATGGATTTGCCTTATCCATAATTCCTAGCATTTGAACCATCAGCTCAAACCCAAGTCTAGAGCAGGAAGGAATACTTCAGACAGCATACGCTACAGGTAGCGAGCCCTCCCCACGTCGTAGACATGGGGAGGTAAACAGTTGTATGCCCATAGGTACTTGTGTTTTTCATACCCGTATTTCCTGATGGCCCTAGATACAGAAAGAGGTATTTGTGTGTGCATCTGTGTGTTTGTTATGTGTCAGGACAGGTACTCCTGTGCATATACAAGCAGCTATAGATGTGCCCATACAGACCCACATTACCAGTCACGTTTACATCTGTCTATACACATGCCTATCCTGCCACGCAATCAACATATACACAAGTTTGCTGCAACAAGCCAATTTTTCTTTTCTTTCCTGAATTGCCAAACGCTGGAAGCCCCAGGCTAGCTATTGTGGTCTCCCTGATTCCCAGGTTTCTTCTGCCATTGGCGAGTAAGCGGCACTGCAAGTTTCCTAACAACTGGGATGAAGTTTTGTGTAAATCACCTTCTAGGCATTAGACTTTTCCCAGCAAAAGAGGGGCGCGGGTGTTTAGAGGAGGGAGAGTTGCTCTCTTTGATGTGGGGATTAGTTCACATGTCAGTGTTATCCCCTTTTTTAATATTCTGTGATTTATAGAAGGGCGGCTATGAGAGATAGCCAAGGGGACACCCACGTGGGACTTGCAGACAGACACCACCTCCCAAAAGATACATACAACTAAAGCAGCTGGCATCAACAGAACGACTCCAATTCGGGAAAGAAAAAAAAAGGCATTGTAAAAAGTAACGTGTTTGCCTAACAAATGCTTTCTAAAAATTAGGATGAGTTTTAATGCTGATGGAGCAGGAACTGGTTTTCCCAGCAGCAGAGGGGTAGTCTTTTTGCACATCCATAATAAAGAAATTATAAATGCTTTTTTCCTTTTAAAAAAATGTTTGATTTGTGTTTTCCCCGTAGAGCACACATCACTAGTGAGAATGAGTGTGGCTCCAAAACTGATTATGCTCACTTGAAACATATTTAGTAATGTGACTGCTCCAGTCAGTGTTTCCACCGTCTCCTGCACAAATTTCTTATCAGGCCTTTAGAAAAACTTCACTTTTTGGTCAAAAGTTACGTGGTTGTTCTGCAATCCAATCTTACGTCTCTTAGTGTTGGAGGAAACATTCCTGGTGCTTTTCATGGGAACTGGATAAGGCTCTGACTTATTAGGCTACAAGCCATATTCAGAGTAGCTTTGCTTAGCATATCTGAATTGTTTAGGCTTAGTGCTTTGTGCAGCGGACAGCTGAGGGGCTTGCAAAGGAGACGGCGATGAATACAGTAAGAAAGATTTAATTGGCTTTTATTTAAAAATAGGCTGTATTGGTATTTTTTTCAAAGTTTTATCTGTTTTGGCCCACTTCAGTTCCTAATATTTTTATTTGTCTATTTCTCTTCGAAGGAAACTGAGACATTCTAGTAAAGCAAACCTTTTTTTAAAGAAAAAAAAGGAGTTTAATTTCCCGCCAGGTCAGCTCTTTGAGCGGATTCCCTGCATGGCTGCCCTGGTGTTGAAGGCAGTGGGGGTGACAAGACCGTGACAGCCCAGACTTCAAAGTAAGCTGCTGTAAAACTCTACCCTAAATCAGCAGGTTTGTCATGTTACCACAGGGGCAATGTGGGGTCTTCCTTGGGTGTTTCCCCTAATTCCTCTCCCATCCAGATACCCAAAGTCCCACATAGACCTTCCCAGCACATCGGTGGCAGCTCAGCACTGCCTGGGCACCCTCACCTTGAGGGACAGACAAAAGCCGAACCCCTTCATTGCCGCTGCATTTCCAATGGCCTCCCACAATTCCCCCGCCATTCTCTTAGGCATAAAGAGCTATTGTGTCAGCCCCCAGGAACCCACGGCCGCCACCGACAACCGAAGCGTGACGCACAACGGGACGCGCCCCACACAAGCAGGCTTTGTCCCCGCGCGGTGGCACAGGGAAGCGGCCACGTTCAAGTGTGGCCCCTCGGTGTGACACCCCCCGGCCCAGCCGGGGCTGCTCTGTGTGCCCATCGCCCCTCTCACAGCCGCGGGGAAGCGCAGACACGAGCTGCTCCGGCACGTCCCGGCGCCGCGGCTGCTCGCGGGCAGGTCTCTGCAGCAGGCTGGCAGGCGCGGGCACGGCTCGGCTCCACCTGCCTGCCCGGGCAGCGCCCCGGCTCGCTGCTCCCCTGCTGTGCCGCTATGAAGTGACAGCAAACGCAACACTTACCCAAAACGCGCACAAATTAATGCGTTACATGCACGTGCAGGCTCCCTCCCCAGACAGGCAGAGGTACAGTAGTTCTGGGTGATGCTTCCTTTCATCCCAGCCCCAACGTGGGGTTCGGGATGCTGAGGTGTGTGGAGCGGGAAGGGTGACTTCGTGGAGTGGAAACGATAATCCTTCCCATGGCCTGGGAAACATGCCACACACGTTTCTGGCAAGGAAGGGTATTTAAGAGACGTGGCACATGCTGCACTCCTTACTCTTCTTCACAGATGGCTCATGGGAGCCCAAAATCAAAACTATTTTCTGTTTGTTTGTTCAAATTGTCAAAATATTTGACTGAATGAATGTCAAGCAGCATCTCGAAGACAACACTTCATAGCAGGAAGGGCAACTTGGTGATCACTGGGCTCCCCCATTTCACTGCACTTTCCGGAAATGTCACCCCCTCCTCTCAGGTCCCCTGGCTGTCACGTGGCAGGTGGGCAATGCCCACAGACCCCAAGCACAGGCATCACCCACTCTTCTCATCTTCTACAAACATGTTACCATTCGGGTGCTCAGACCTGTCCCATTCTCACCGTTACTTTGAGTCCCTCCTGAAGGGTTTAATAAGATTTCCTTTTAAACAAAGAGACAGCTGCGGCTGATTAAACCCCAGTACTTATGCACGTATTTTGTTAATGCTTTCAGCGAGAAAAGTCATTCCTGTATTATTGAGGTATGCTCTCATCTGGGAGAAGCAGGATTTCTCAAGTCTCCTCTTTGGATTGAGTTGGAAATAAATATCCGATTTAGGCAAAGTATGTTAAATGCCATATGTACTAAAGCGACTTTTCAGCAGTTACATTTGAGTGTAGAGACTGGGACTAGAACTCAGATTTTATGATTTTGGAGGCTTAAAATTAAAATTAAGCAATGTAATGAAATATAAAGCAATAATTAAACAGCTAGCCAGTAAAGCAGAACAGGCTTACACTTTTGAATGCACGAGAAAAGCAAAGAATTCAAAAAATACTGTCAATTTTTTGTGTGTTTGTTTTTTGAAAGTCTGACTGGTAGTGACAGAGCTTGAACAAGAACAATATAAATAGACTGTAACTTAAAACTGCCACCGTCTTTTCGCTTCAAACCACAAAAACGAATGTATAGGTTGGAGTTCATAACCAGCCTGCCCCTGCCCTCCAAAAAAAAGAACAAAACCTGGAATCAAATGGCCCGTTTGACTATTCAGCTGTTTGGCACGTCTTTCCGTGGGCACGTTGAACCCAGATGAACACAAGCCCTGACAGCCAGACACAATTCTCCTGCTTTCCGAAGCCGAGCTGCAGTTCCTGGATCACACGCTATCACACGTATAGAATCCTGCGTGGAAGCATCAGGAGGAGAACACGAACTCTTCCTGCAGGAGATACCTGCACTCCTTCATGTTTACAGTGATAGCAAGGAAACAACTCTCACTGTCTATATATCAGAAACAACTTTCGAACATCTCTGCTTTTCATCTATATTTAATAAAAAATCATGTCCATTTGAGATTCTCCAAAAGCATCTGCTTTCTCTGATGTCTCACAGGAAGGAGGGATGCAAAAAAACCACTTCGTCACCTTCACAGGCAGTGTGATGTATTAAACACGTGCACTATCATCTAGAACTTGGTAACAGAAGGCTTTAGGGAAAGAACTACATTTTCTTTTTGATCCCCCAGTAACAAACATATTGGCAATGTCCAGTGAAGGTTAAAATTGTACTGGATCATAGCTGTGTACCCTGCAGACAGGCTTTAAGGAGAGATTTCCATACCCCGCTGAAGCAATCAACCATTTTTACGGCGCTTGGGCTAGACACAGTGGGGCAACAGCAATGCGCATTTGGTTGGAAAGCAGCAGTTCTTTTTTTCTTCTGGTCTAAATGGCAGCCTTGTCCGACATTCACCTGGCTCCACAGCTTGTATTTATGGTTTACGAGAGAGCTCAAAGACTCTGGAAAGGCTGGAGCTAAATAGCCACCTTCTTAGCACCCTGCTCCGTGCAAAGCTTCCCTGGCACCTGATTAGGAAAACACTGCAGGGGATTTGCAGGAACGGGGGCTGGGGTCAGGGGAAAGCATTAAACCTTTGCATGGAACTATTCATGTGACCTGCCTGGCGATCCAGTGACCGTGGGCTCCATTGGCAGGCAGCGGCTTGTGGAGACCTGGGAATTATTATATGGGATTGGGGGAGAATGCCAGCAATGCGCACAGGGCTCGGGGGGAGGATGAAAGGCAAACGCCACTCAATGAATGAATTCACAAATATGCATGCAATTTGTGAATGACTTCTTTCCCTTCGCTGAACCTGCACATGGGTTTCTACAGCCACCGGTGAAAGCCTCACGGTACTGTCCCATGGCTGAGAAGGTCCACGCCGACCTCCTCGGCTGTGCCAGCCCACCCACTGCTCCCCAGCACCTGCCACTGCATGGGCACAGGCCACGCAGCGGCGGTGGGTAAAGGATGCTCCCAGCAGCAAAGACAGCGCTGTTTCGGCACGGCGCACACAAGGTCTTTGCCAAGGCACCAGTCAGCCTCCGAAACGCAGCTGCCCTCGGGAGGAGAGCGGGATGTAGCTCTTCTCAATGTGGCAGCTCCCACTGGTGGAGGCAGTGCCGTGGGGCACACCCACGGCTGAGTGCAAGGGGGAAAAATTAAGGGTTGCTGATTCAGCCATCTGGAACAAGCAGCACCACAACAGCCCGTGGCGGGGGGGGCAGAGCTCAAGCAGTGCCACCTCCACCGTTACCTCGGTGGTTGGGGGCTCACGTTCCTGGGGGCGGCTGCTGCACTCAGACGGGGTGTGTGGGCACGTGCTTCAAATGCACAAGGAGGAGGAGCAACTTGCTGCCTCCCCGCAGTGTGAAATTTTGGAAAGATGGGAGCAGGGCATTCGCTGTCTAGAAACGCTGTCCCTGCAGCTCCTCACGTGGCTCGGCGGAACCATCTTTTATCATCCTTCGGGGCTATGGCTGCAAACAAAAAATGCTTTCATTTCACTTTGGTGGCGGCTCAGTTGTGTGTGCTCTGGCTGCTTCCTCAATTACAGGGGTTGTTGACAACCTCTTCTGATAGAGAGCCTCTCTTTGAGCAGCCCTCCCGCTCCCCCACTTTTTTTTTGCAGTCTGAACACATAACAAACCAGAACGACGTTCTGTAAAAATAAGCTCACTGTAATGCAGTGATTCCCGCACCACAGTTGTGCTGTGTTTCTCTCTTCTGCCCTCTCAGTTTGTGTTGCTGCTGTTTATTTCCTCTTTCTGGCTATAAGAATGTTTTATTTATTAGTGCTGGATTTCCTGTTGCCTGCAGCTGCCTGTACTTCACTCTCTCCAGCTCACTTTGCCTTTCAAGTCAGTCTGTAGGTTTGTTACCCACTGACTGAGGTGCTCTCAGCAAGTTTGGTCAGTGGTTGTATTAAGCAACACTTGACAGAGGGGGACTTGCACGGCAGCTTGGGCGCACAAAAAACCCAAAGAAACCAAAAGCTGGTACAGGGATCCCTCACAAGCGTCCCTTTTTTCTGACTTGCTGACGCAGAGATTTTGCTTTCTTGGATGGCGGGAACACCTCTGGTTTTGGTTGCACGCACAGCACCACAGGGAGGAAGTCAGCTCTTCGAACTGGACGCAGTCTGCAGGTCTGAAGGACGAGGGGTTAAAGGTTTGCCATTATTTATATTTCAGACAGTGGGCCACATCGCGGTAGAAACGTCATGCGGACTTTCCACACGTGAGATTCATGAATGACTTCCTTGACCTTTGTGGACGTTCAACATTCTCATAGTAAACACAAAGATTGCTTATACGGAAAGTGAGAACACGATGGAGAAAAAAATGTTTTGCTACTTTGAACGTGATTTCTCTGCTGGAAGGAAGGAGGAGGAACGAGCTCTCAATGCTCTGTGCATGACTGGCAAAGCCAGTTGGAGAAGCTCACTCGGCTGCACTGAGGAGATGTGCTTTATCTAATTCCCTGTTGTCCAATACCGATTTGGTGCTATTTCAAGTGGCAGAGAATAAGGCTGAAGCAGCACCTAATGGTAATATTCCCTCTCTTGTGCTGTACGGATAAGGCTCTGCCTTAATTTTATCATCTTTCCTCTCTGTTTGGTAGGGATTTGAGACCCGAAAACCGAGTAACGAGCGTTGCGGGTAAAGTGAAGCCCAGGGCATGGAGGCAGCTGTGGTGTCTCCCCGTGAGGCAGCCAGAGCCCTGGCAGGATGGGATCCTCTCCTCTGCCGTTGGCGGTGGGCAGCTGCTGGCAGAGAAGCACTGCAGGTGCAGCACCAGAAGACACTTTTTCCTTTGTGTCAGATGTTCAAGAGCTGCCCGGGAACATTAAATAGGGAAAGGTCTTCTGACGTCTTCCAGGTAAGATGGAAATGGAAGATCCTGAGCATCTGAATTATGAAAGATCCCAGTGTGTCACCTGCAAGCCAGTGTTTTAACCCCAGTGGCCTGGCCAAATTCCAGCTCCGTTAATTACATCCTGCCTATGTGAAAATCCCCCTGCATTTGTACACTGCTTTCTTCCCCGCTTGTTTTCAGCAGCTGCGTGGAGTTGCCAGGCACAGTGGAGCGCTTGCCATGTTCCACCTCAGGCCTGGCTTCCTTTCAGCAGGGAATGAAATGAGCACTGTGCACGGCATTTGCAGTGAGTTGGGATCCTCTGCAGGGAAGGGTGCTGCAGATGAAGCGTACCCGAGGACCAGAGCTGGGGCCTTGACACAAGAGGTAAGAGAGTCAAGAGGTCAAAGACAGCAGTGCTGGGGTACAGCACAGGCTCCCAGGAGGAGGCTGCTGCACTGTGATCTGATTTTCCTCCCACTGCCTCTCATCTACAAGGGCTGGAATAGCTGGTACACACTGATCTGGTTTTAGGGACTTACTGACTCCAGGTTTGTTTGCACAGTGGGAGAAACTCTCAGTCCTGCTTATGCCAGTCACTGTCAATACATTTCCACCTTTTGCACATCTGGTTGTCGATCAGTGTGGACAAGGGAAGCTAAGGGAAAAGAAATAATTCAAAACCTTTAAATCTATAGATTTGTTTCCTGCCTTCCACTTCATGACTCATGTGCACATTGCTTTTTGCTCAGCCCTGTTGCGAACAACTCTCTTCTTCAGCTGTCCATGAATCCCCCCGGTAAAAACCTGACTCATACCACTGGAGAGGAGCTGGGTGATGGATTACCTGTCTCTTCTGAAGAGGGGAAAGAGATGGCTGCAGCAGTACTTATGGGATTCTGATAATAAGAAGCTGTAAGAAATGCAGGTCACATACAGAAGGGTAATGAAATCACATATATTCAATACAGGAGTGACTTATTGGCTCCTCTGTCCAATTTTCGAGTCAGCCAAGTTCTCTCTTCGATTATGGCATTTTTTTTCCACAGTCCTGTCTGAATATTATAAGGAAGCACATACAAAAGTGTTTGAGGTTGCTCCCAATAGTACACCAACTCCACTGGCAGCAGAGGCAGAACATGCCCAAGGCAGACAGAGCAGTGACTTGCTTACCCCCCCCTCCAGTCCCTCTCTGGTCTTTTCAGCATCTTAATCCCACAAGACAGCAGCTGTGAGAAGCCTCTCTGTTCCAAGGGGGAAAAAACAAGGTTATCCCAAGGTGTGATGCCAGCGTGTTTTCATAATATCCCAGATGGGGAAGTACAGCAAGCCTTGAAAAGGGAGGGAATGTGTGTTGTCTGTGGTGTAAGGTAGAAAGCTGGGATTCAGAGACCCGAGTCCTCTTGCCATGCTGCCCGTGTGACTTCAGGCAAGGCACAACTTTTTTAGCCGCATTAGCCCTGTCTTTAAGCTGTATTTAGCACTTGTTTCACTGGGCTGAGAAGAAGGGGATTAAGCTTTAATTCATTAATGTTTGTAAAACATTTTAGGACTTGGATGAAAATTTCCCAGGTAGTGCAGAAAGCATTAAAAGGCTTATATCCCTCTCCAACGACAAATGGTCCTGTGTGATATGAGAGAAATGAGTGAAACAGTGCTTGCATTTCGGTGTTTATAGAAACAAAAAAAATTAACCTCCAGCTTCCCCACTCTATCCTTCCATGTTTTTTTTTAAAATAAAGAGGCAGCAATGAGAAATTTTAGTGTAAACAGAGTGCAGTTTCTCCTTGGAGACCCAAATGCATCTCAGTGGAATTTTCCCTGCCTTCAGCCTTTTGTGCTTCTGAAAGATCCTGGAACCAGGCATGCGACTGTAAGAGCGAAAAACACTTCTGTGTCTGAGTGCTCTACCAAATATTTACAAGATAGTCAGATAAAATGGCTACAGGCAAGTTCAGCAGGGTTTGAGTGAACAGCCAGTAGTGCAGCACTGTCAAGAAGAAAATCTAAACTTCAGTTAAAACAAAATTAAAATTAAATTTTACAAAGGTCTCTTCAAAGCACAGAACCGGTAACCTTGAAGCTGGAAAACTGCTCTTCCCCAAGGTGAAACATATTAGCTTTTACAAGTGGCTTATTGAAATGGAATAGCTTCCTTGTTGTGATGGAAACTCTCTATTAAAGGAGAGCCCAAAGCTGGGTGACCGGGTGTGTAAGCAGACAGCTGTGGAGTAGCTTCCTCCATGCCATCCTGTTTGGTGCCTGGGAGTGATGCGACATCAGCTTCCACATCCCATCAGCTCCTCAGTCTCATGCACTGCCACCATAAGGGTGTGTTGGACTTTTTACTAGGGGCCACGTGCCCCCCAGGAACTCTCTCATCACCTCAAGACTGCCTAGCAAACAGCAGAAGGCAACCTGTTTGCCTCACCACCACAGGCGGCCCCACCACAGCTGATGTCCTTGCCGGGTTACCTACAGCCACTTCAGCACTGTTCCAGACCGCCTGTATTTCTGTACAGGCTACTCTGCTTCTCAAGAGGTTGCTCAAAGATAATCGTGATCACAGCACAGCCAGCGATGCCTTCAGCAGCCTTCAGCATGTCATACGTTCTCTAAGTCTGTAAGGTAAATCGTTTCGTGGTTTGTAGTCATGTTGTGAATACTGTAAAAGTGCTTTGAAGATGGAGGATGTTAAACAGGTGTTAACACACACTGATCTTCCCACCTTTTGGACTGCTACTTGTTCTCCTTCCATTCTGAACTGTCAGATCCCTGCTATTAGCAACTCTGTTACATCATCAATGACAATTTTCAAGTGAGTTGCAGGAATAAGAGCTCAGTGAACTATTGCTTCTTAATCAAGCCAATGTGTGGGTTTACCTTTTATCTTAGAAAGCGGAAGCGAACATTTCGCTATGTTATGGGCACTCCAAGCACTCTTGGGCAGGTGACAGGGTAAATCAGGAAGGCACATGTGGCCTACACTTCTCCAGTAGCATGTGTGTTGTTCAAAGGCTTTTATTACTATGCCACTTAAATCAAGCTGAGCGAAATACAGGATTTCACTAAGTCCATGGTTAAGTATGGTCCCCCACACACAATGAAGAGCACTTGGTTTTAAAGTCAGTCTTTAAAGATACAAAAGAAAAAGAATGCCCACTATCTGCTTCATCAGATTTTTTGAGAACCAATATTGTCATTCATTCATTTCTTAGTGGAGGTTCCATTTGTCCTTTCTACAGATTGGATGCATTGCTTGGAGTCTCACCGGTAGTGCTGGGTAAAGCAGCATCAAGCACAGTATCTTTCAAGGCAGGGTTCCTCACTCGTATGGTCTGCAGGGCAGGATTGGTTCCTTCCCAGGTTAAATTGGTTTGATCCTTTCCACCTGAAACACACAATAAAGACAGACACCTCAACACCAAGTGTGTCAGAATGAGATCACCAAGTTACCATTTCCTCCAGCGAACAACCACTTGGAAAACTGTTTGATCCACAAAACAAACCAAGGTAATTAGTTCAATATGAACTAATTTCACAGACTTGCTCAAAATGGATTGACTTATATGTAACGATCCTCTTTCCACTGTCCGTCTGTCTGTCCTAGTTATCAATGCCCAGACTCTCATTTTCATTCTGGCTGGCAAAGTTTCTGATGCCACTTTCGTGCTCTGGAGCCAAACCTTAGAATAGTCCGGACCTCTCTATTATCTTTTGGCAGAGCTCTCCAAAGGCCAGTGTACACTTGCTGAGGACCTTTGCATCACATTAATTTTCCAATAAATCTGTTTTTTGTTAGCCAGTGCCTATAAACAGCGAATGGGAAGGGCAAGAGGACTGACATTCTCTACCACAGCTTATTTTCTACATTTCAAACACATTCCCTAGAACTAAACAGAGCACAGTTGATACCAATATATTTTCCAACTATCAGCAAATTGACTTGGATTCGGAGAAGAAAATATGGCTCCACCCTATATGCTTTCCTAATAGCATGGCTGAGAGCAGAGCCTGCTTCCTAACCAGTATGAGCTGCTCCTCTTCCAGTCTTAGTCCCATGTCAGTGCCAGGCTGTAAAGTGCTTTGGGATGAAGTTTACTATGTAAATACAGGGTATGATGGTACTGTGGACTAGACACCTTATGTAGAAAATGGACTGTTGTTTGTGAGAGGAGATATTAAAAAAAAACCCAAACCAAAACAAAAGCCTTCCTGATCAACCTGCAAGCTGAAGAAAAGAACGCAAACTGAAGAAACAAACATAGTTATCAGCACCAAAATATCCAAGGTACTAATGAATCATCAGTCAGATCATGTCACGTCCTCATGTTTGCATCTATTATGTTGCGAGGTGTCCCAGGCCTATTCAAATATACGCTGCTCCTCTCCTGATGTCTACAGCTGACCCCCTGAGACAAGCTCCATCGTAGCACAGGGAGAGCTCAGCCACCTGAAGGACTCTGCAGAACAGCCAGTTCACACCTGGGCTGCTTCCTTTTGCTCTGTATCCGAGCTTTGAATGAAGGCAACAAAGCTGAAAGGAGGAGCGTGAAAGGCAAGGTATTCCACTGCGACAGGGCATGACATTATTAATATCAGCAGAGGTGATACTGTAGATGAAACACAAGGCTTACACAGACTGTCAAGGGAAGCTGTGTCTCAGTTTTCCTGTTTTTTAACTATATGAAGAGCAACTACACTAGAAAAGAGTTGCTCATAAGGCTGTCCTGGTATAACTATACTGACAATGATGATAACCCTAATGCAGGTAGAACAAACCCCACTTCAGCCACACATTCACCTTTCATGAACTCCTCAAGGGAAATACGCTATACCAACAAAAGCACCTCTAAGACTGTTTAATACAGCCTTGGTATTTACTGCAAGGCATCTACAGCACTGTTTAAAATTATATCCCTATCCAGCTATACTTAATTTTAATGTAGAGTGGGCTTGGCAACCCAGAAAATGTACAGAAAATCCTTCTGTGAACTTAGTGGGAGAGCCTAAAGAATCTGTGCAGCTTTGAGAGAGGCCTGGCAGGAAATGTAGCTGAGAACTTGTTTCAATAGAAAGCTATGAAAGGGAGTAAGTTAGCAAATTCTTTCCAAAGTAACCGTTCTAGCAAGCCTTTGGGAATTTTATATTCTTATCCTATGAAAACAAACAAACAAGCCAACCCCCAAACCCCAAATGCCCACTCTCAGCGAGGGAACAGATAATACTGTCTGTCTTCAAGAAGAGTTTAGGCATTCCGGACTCGTGATGTACTAGACTTGTAAACATTTTCATTCTCAGTGCATCAAAGACAATGTAAAAGATTTTTGTAGTGTCATATTAGCCAACTACATTTTTTGAGCGTGAGATAACCCAGTGAATATGCTTTTCAATACGCTATGTCCTTTTTTGCTAACTTGTTTGTTTCTATTAAACCATGACGTTTAAAAAAATCACAGGAATTTTGGAAATCTGTTTAACACCACTGCTTTTTGAACAGCATCGCTCAGGAATTCCAGGCTTAATGAGTCTCAGATTTTGTAAAGCAGCTGGCCATACGTTTCAACTACAGGATACTGTAGCTTCTTTCTGGTTTACAGTAAGGTCCATTTTCCACAAAACAAGGTTTTTGTATAGGAAGCTTAGTTGCAAGTTTAGCTGAAGAATGATACCACCCATCCATAATCACAAATTATGAAGCTTAACATAGCTTTTGAGCACTGTTGTTCTAGAATAACTGCTAGTTACTAATAGGTATTGGACACCTCCCATTGATTTTGTGTGGAATAGCATTACCCAGTTGTATCCTTACCTGAAGGAGGCTGATGCTATCTAAAACTGCTTAGATTTCTACAGGCTCTGATTCAGTCTTTTTTATTTTCTCTGAGTGATTCAACTGGTGGAACTGGACTAAATTATTATAGGCAAGCACATATAACCCTTTCACGGGGCTAGAAGCCATCGCAAAGTTATTTGTAGTGTATGTATGCAAATAACTTCAGTTTGAGATAGTCTGGGAGAAGTTTGAGGGGGATTTCCCTGCTTTATGTAATCTATTGTTGCCTCTTAGCTTCCTCTGTTCACATGGCCAGGAGGCATAAGCATGACACCACAGGCGATTTCTCAAACTCAATCTGAAAGCAAAGACAATGTGCCCAGTGACATGCAGCAGTCTTGCAGCTTTCGGTAAATCCTCAGATGCTGGCTCAATGATATGTGGAATAAAGGAAGCCTGAAGGAGCAGTGCGGGATATAACCGAGATGGTCGGGGCTTCACTTACTGGCACACTTTGAAAGTGGTCAGCAGCCAGGAGGATCTATGTGCTGTCCTTCAGATACACTCTGGCCTGCTCTGAGCTCTAATTTTACATCTCAATCCACACAGGGTGCTGCCCCTTGCACGTGATGGGTGCTCCCAATTTGGTGTCGGATCAGCGTGGGGCAGCTCCGAGACCCCTGCAGACGGGACTGCGAGCACACCGCTGCGGCCGCCTTCCCCAGCCATTCCTGCGGGCAGCTGAGGAGCAAATCTCGTCTTACCATGTGCTCGGGTGGGTCTAGTCCCAGTAGAGACATTCACTGAAATGACAGGCCGGACAGGCAGAAGCTTTAAGGCAGGTAGGAGAAACACCCCCTGGAGAGCTCTGTGCTAAGGGAGCGCTGCTGATCCCCAGCCGAGGCTGCGCAGTGCCAGGCTGGGGATCACTCTCTGCCCACCATATCGTGCTGTACAGATCGCGATGTTATTGTTCCAAATTAGAAGATTGATAATTCAGCAACTACCCAGATTCTGAGAAATGTACTTACCGAAAACCACAGCTAAGGGAAACACAACAGGTGAAGTTAAGTAAGCACGGTGGCACTAAGGAGGAAGGAAATCTCCCTGCAGTGCGCTGATAAGAGTGTACTTGATATATACCGTGTTCAATCTGGACAATCTGCAACCGGGAAAGCACAGGCTCTCTGAAGGAAATTCAGCTCAGAGGCCCCAGGGACTGAATCAGTCTGTTAAAATGCTTTGTTGGTTTTATTTATCACTACTTAATTAGGATGCTTAACCAACACATTGGAAAGATAGTAACTGTTAAATATTCAACAAGCTGACCTTTCAGTTACAATATGACAATGCTGAATAAAGTTCATGAAAAGCTTGTCCTTCCTAGGTACACCAACAAAGACAAAGGGAACTGGACTGGATCAAAAAAAAGAGTAAAAAAAAAAGTAGGGCACTATTGTGGAGACCTGGTTAAAAATCCAAGTCTTGCCATGGGCTCATTGAATGTTCCTGGGCAAGTTGTTTCCTGCCCTGTACTTCAGTTTTTCCCATCTGTAAAAAGAGCACAGCAATGTTGACCTTCCTTGTAAACTGCTGAGATGAATGGCTAGAAAAGCAGTAATACATTATTAATTACTTATGATTATTTCTGAGGATGAAAAAGCAAAGAGAAGAAGCCATCAATCTTTCAGAGTTTTCTTGATCCTCATAAAAAATAGAAAAGCAGCATGTAACGTGAATTTCACACAACAGAAACTTTTGGCAAGCCAACTTTAAGAAGAAATAGTGGGTGCACAATTAAATGAAAGTTAAAAGTGGGCAGACGCTCAGGAAAACGCTCCAGATGGTGAAAGGAGTTAGGCCGCAGAGCGGGCTCCCACAGGAAGCAGTGAAACCCCCATTGTTCCAGACTTTCGAAAACTGAATTCTTCAAAGTGCTGGTACACATAATGCAAGGAACCGTTCTGCGCTGCCTCGAAAGGTAGTGATGCTGGGACAACGTGCGAGAGCTACACCTACCATTTCTACAATTTTAAGAGGATTCTTGCCACTTAGACTACGAGGAGCTGTAGACTCTCTTTTTATCTATGTAGTATCTGAGGAACATCTACCGAGGAGCAACTACATAGTGTTTCTGCAGGAGATAGATTCAGCAACTCTTTCATGTTCCTAATTTTGAGATGTGAACTTTGTATGTCCAAGAGGGGAAAAAAGAGCCCTGTTCTCTGTTTGACAATTACAGCGTGCATCCTACAGACTATTTCCTATATTACAATCTAATGAAAAACTGGGTGGCTTGATTTTTACAAGCAGCGGTTTGCAGAAGAAATACTATGATTTTAATGGGAACCAAATGAGCGATCATTACGTAAACAGTGTTATGAGACACAGAACTAATGTTGAAACGTTAAATGCCCCGGGTGAAACTCACCAAAACGGGAACTGGCAGCGGCCTACTGGAACATTGGGGATTCTCCACACCCAGATTCTACTGCAAACATTTCCCGCTGCCGCTAACGCTGGTTCAGCTCCTCTGGAGGTAGCTGTGGAGGGAGTCTGACAGCTTCTGTTGTTACTGGCACTTAAAATCTTAAGACCTTCTCTGAAATCCAAATTCAGAGCTTTGGGCCGGTTTTATTGATACAACTTGGTTTACTGGTTGGAGCAGGTAGAGGAAGAATTTTTTGTGAAAGGAGCTTAGAATTAGAGTTTTAATACCTTCATTTCCTCTTGTTTTCATACCTGCTGATATATGAAAAAAGAGGCAAATTGATTTAGACGGCGTATGTGCACTAGTGACCCTGTCTTACTTTATTCACTTGGGCTCTGTACAGCCTCCTCTCACAAGCTGCCTGCCTTCAACACTGTCATCTTCACGGTGACCAGCAACAAAATGGCCCAAACATGTCGGTTATCAATATTCATTTCCACAGGGCGGTCAGGGATAAGGGAAGGGAGCTGAAGTGATGGCCATGGAGTGCTCCCGATCCCTTCCAGCCTTCTGGCGGGAGCACTGTGCTGGGCACCCCTCTGCTGCTGCCCCTGCCCGCGAGGGCTGGCACCACCGCCCGCGGCCCTGGCCCTGGCCAGGGACACAGCAGCGTCCTCAGGAACGAACCACGGACAGAAAAACAAACAGGAGCTATTTAAGAAGTTTTCTCTTTCCCCCCGCAACTGTCCTGTCCTGTATCATATTCCTGACAGTTTATTCTTCAAGAATTTAGTCATCTAAGGTTTCAGTGACTCATGTGATGAACCCTCAACCCATTTCCTGGAAAGAGTCCTGCGTGGTCCTCTACACCTTCCTGCCATTTTACCTGAGGGTCTCATTCTTGCTCCATTTTCATATAGTTCAGCTTTCCTCCATTTTCAGGGTGGAGGAGGAAAGCAAAAATATCTTGAGTGCACCCAAAGTGGCAATGTAACCAGAAAGCAGAGTTGCGAAAGAGCCATCTGGAAAACAAAGATGGGCACTGAACCAGAGAGTCTCCTTTGGAAGTAGCTGCCTCTTGGGCTGAACACTGGTTAGAAGAAAAGGAGCTGCTGTAGGAAGAGCTGCGTGGTACAATACGGTCATGAATTTACCAGGGCTGTACCCTATTAAATGAAGATGAAAAAGATTTGAAGGCTCTCTCAGATCCTTGCCTGGGTGGGTGTGACTCACCCTGGGCAAATGCCACTGATGACAAGTACCCTGACACAAACTATTGAATGAATTGGGCTGGATGGGAACCAAAGTAACCATTTTACATACTTGGGCCAATCTGAAAGACACTTCTGTACAGAAAACAACTGCTTCCTTTTCCTGATTCAAAAGAAACTTCACAAGCTGCTCACAGATGGCTTGAAGGCTACTTCAGCAAACTCTGACCGAAGCAGGGTTGCGCTATGCCGACAGCAGACAGCTGCCTGGACACCAGCGATGCCCAGACCATACCCCCTAGCCCATAGAGAAGTGCTACCTGTGCATATTTATGTTACAGGTAAAACAGGGAGTCCAGTGTTGTTCTTAAAATATCCAGACACGTGTGTGTGAGCCCATCAACACAATTATAGGAGCGTGAAAGGGCTCAGTGCCAGTGCACACTCACAGACCTGCGCCTTCTATGCCTCAGTCAGCCGACTCAGCGCCCTGGCCTAGGCTCGCTTGCAGTAGGACCAGCTAAGGAATTTGCACATCTGTCTGATGGAGACAGGGCCAACATGTCCAGCATTCTTAGAGGATGATTTCAGTGCTCTGCTATACCAGTACAACTGGCATGTATACTGGTGTGTATGCATGTATATATATATATATATACACAAACATACATATATATACACGTCAGTATTTATACATTGACATTCATCACAAGCCTCTTCTCTTTAAAGGGATATGGTGTCAGGTCAAAGCTGGCCCGACATTCTTCTTATTAAAAAAAAAAATAAACTTCTACTAGCCCTGATTCCAACAGAAATGTTTCCATGATTTATTTTAAGAAGGGAACATTCCCCCGCAGTGCTCACCGCAACCCAAACATTGCAGCGCTGTGCAAGAGCATGAGAACCAGTGAGGAAACTGAAGAATCTATTTTCACTGCTCCAGAAGAGAAACACAAAAAGTAAACAAACAGCAAAAGCAGTGACAAATAAATTTCATCTTAGTGCTGGCTGCGGTGTTATCTACAGTATGGCTAAGGAGACCTACTTGAAGTGTGCATGCTTTTCTAGTGATTTCTACAAGACGTCTAAGTGTGAGATGGGGACTCGTGGGAGCCATCTACAATACAAGAAAGAGCTATTTTTCTTTCGGTTGATCCTTCCTGCTCCTCACACCTTGCCTTTCACATTTGAGAAATTGGACAGCAGACTAGAAGAAATTGCCTCACTGTTTTCAAAGACAGAAAAGAATTTGAAACCCTTATTTGTGGGAGAGCTCTCAGACATTTGAAAGTAATGGGAAGAATCTTTCCTCTAAATACCTGGAGCCATCTACTCCAGAGAAAGGAGAACCTGCCTTCGGTGCTACTGTTTGTTTCTTTGCTCAAGTTTGCAAAAAGCAGCAAGCACCAGGAGAAGACAAAAAGGAGCATACGGAGACAGACAGAATAAGTAAGCGAGCAAACACTTTCCCAGCTGCATGCACATGCACATGCACACAGACACGCACACGCAGCACACTGCTCCTCACTCCGAAAGGTCTGTGCATGGAGGAGAGAGAAAAAAAGTTAGTGAGGCCTCCCCAAAAGGGACTCTAAAGGCTGATGGTGTGGTAGATTTCACCAGAAAGTTTTTGGAAGCCATAAACAGGAAATGGTTAAGTAAAAGCAGGTGGAGCATGCTGACTGCAGGAACAACGCAGGAAATAGCTGAGCGTCTGAATGGATGCAAAAAAAATACTCTTCTGCTTAGTCCTTGGCAGTTGCAATATGCCTGCTCCTCCTTTTCCCCCGTCCTCCTCCACTACCCTTATCTCCCCAAGCTACGCAGTCTTGCAGTCATCTCGCAGTCTACAAACACCTTTTGCTTGAGTGAATCTGCTCTCCTTGAATTTCGGAATGAGTGTGGGAGAGTCGGGAGGTTCTGCCTGGAAGGCAAAAGACAAGAGGGACTCACCTACTGCACAAAGGATGAGTCAGAAGTACCCAGCAGCACCCACCGCCTGCCAGGGCCTCCAGGTCGGAGGAGCTGGAGCAGCGTCTCTGGCTCCTGCCCCAGGTGCTACACTCCCAAGTGTACCTAGCATAACAGTCAGTTAGAGAAACATTATTCTTATCGCCCCTTTCATTCTAGGGGGCTCCCAAAGCACTTAGCTGTAGGAATCATTCTCCATCTCTACTGAAACTCAGTCCCTTCTGGGGCAGAGCACCGCAGCTGTTTAATAGCTCACAGCAACATCACACAAGCAGATGGAAAAGAAAGCGAAATGTTTAAGAAACGTTCTTTCCACTTTCCTTCTAACTCTTCCTTTCTCTCCTCTTTGTCTACAGCAATTTGTGCCAATTCCAGACAACTCCAGATGTGTGTCTTTCCCACCAGTATCTGCAGAGACTTGGCTCTGGAGACAGGGATCTGCTTGCCAGCATACTGCCTCCCCATGCTTTCAGCCCCAAGGGTCGAGTTCCTGCTGCCACACTCATCCCTGGCTGTGCTGCCAGACATGCTGCGGGATGGAGGGCGGATGTGCTGGTAAGGAACAATTCTGCTTTCTTCTACGTGAGTATAGTGTTGATGTAAAATTGTTTAACACAGACGAGACACTCTTGCCTTCAAAGTACATTGAACACTCACATTAAAGCCCTGAGGAAATTTAAGAAAGGAGCACATAGATTAGTTTGAATCATTTTGACATTGTCTACATTTTAAGTATTAGATGGTAAAGCTATGTTGGCAAACTCTACTCTTAGATATTTCTTCTTCCCTCCTAGATTTAAATAAAAAAACCCCAAACTGTTTCTTCTTATATTCTGAACAAAGAAAACACTAACAGCAAACGGGCTTCTATGGAGTTACAACTGCACAAACAAAAAAGTTTTTTTCTGGTAGAGAAATCTTGCAAAGAAATCTTGCTCTTTTTTGACATCGTTACTTTGGCAAAACTTACCAGGTGTTATTAGGTGTTCAAACTTATGCTGCCTTTTCCACAGCTTTTAAAACAGAGAATTACTATATACAACCTAACAGTTTTTAAGTTCAAACTCTTAAATCCTAACCCAGCTAGGGCCTTTGGGAGTAAGGTTCAAACTCACCCTGCCTGATGTCCAATAGCTCTTGCTTCTGCCCAGATCACACCTTCCCAGGGGTGTCCTGAGACCAGTCGCGGTCAGAGTCCAGCACCCCACACCACTGCTCCCAGGGGAAAAGGGAGAGGACACTGCCAGGGCAGAGGCTGGTGTGGCACCTTCTGCAAGCGCCACCACACTCATCTGTGATGCCACAGGGAATAAGTGCACAGAGAGGATGTGTCCTATCAGCTTCAGGTGAGTGGCAGGGCAGCTTCAGGGAGCTAAACCTTGGCGCTGGCCTTTGGGAAAAACCAGTCTGTGATTCATCTGACTGTAAAAAAATGAGAGAAAATAATTGGGATGAGCTGAACAAAAATAAACAGGTGTCTCTTTCCTGTTGCTTTCACAGTTTCTGCTTCCCTGCACCCTCACCCACACTTTTTTTTTGCACTTCAGTTGTCAAAAACCGGTAGGAATGAGGTTTCTGGCATAATTACAGTTCGCTGAGAAAATCGCAGCCCGCAGCAGTAATTCCTCTGGTGCTAGAGACAGATGCTGCTGAGGTCTAATCACAGTCTTCCCACTAACCAGGCCCTGAGTCTAATCTGTCATCAGCCGAGCGGCCGCTGGCTCCTGCCGTGTGTGTGAACCCGGGCGGCTGGGCTGGCTCCTCTCCCTCTCCCTCTCCCTCTCCCTCACCCTCTCCCTCTCCCTCTCCTCTCCCTCTCCCCCGGCCCAGAGGCAGGCAGTGCCAGCGGGAGGGGGGTGTTTCCATTCACTCCCTGCCCTCAGCTACAGCTTCAGTGTGCTGCTTATCTCTGCTCCATGCCTAGCACCAGGGCCACTCAAAGCTTTGCTGGGAAGCGCTCAAGTGGTTGTTTTCAACTTTCAATGCTGCATGGTGACTGCAGTTCAAAAATACAACTCAAGCTGAGATAACTTGAAGGAGAGGCTTAATGAGAACGGCCTGTAGCTAATTCCTCCTTCCAAAACGTATGGTATTTTCTGCTTATTAAGAGGACAAGGGTGTACTCAGTGATGGATCATATAAGCTCCATACGTCAACAACAACAAAACCCCAACAGAAAAAGAGTACGAGTGTTCATGAGCAGAGAACTAGGAGGAAGTGGGGACTGGGTATAGTGAAAAAAGACCTGGGAGAGCACATGCGTGTAAGGAGAGACTGAACAAATCTCTCGTACGTGTTGTACGCAGCTGCCATTGCCATCAAATGTTTGGTACCTGACATTCAAAGAGCATAGGGCCAGGTTTTTGAACTTCTCTGTGCTGGCTGAAGAAGTTCTAAAAACAACAGGCCTCACCAGCTCAGAAGTGCCCCTGTGCAGGCAGAAGTCACCATAGTACTGGATTAACATCTTTAAATGGGATTGTAGTCACAGAAGGAAACTGGCCAAAGAAGTCTATTTTATAGACATATTACTGTAGCACAGGTGAACTTCTTAAGCTGGCACCCACCTTACGGCACCTGTACAGTTAACAGGTGCCCTGAAATAGCAAGGGAGATGCTAGGTTTGGGAGGCACAGACTAAACAGCTGTGTTTTGCATAAGTAGCTCTTAAGAAAGGTGTAAGGCAGGGGTGTCAAGCTCATTTTCAGCAGGGGCCCCATCAGCCTCACAGTTGCCTTCAAAGGGCCGAATGTAATTTTAGACAGGAGTAGTTACATTTACACAGTTCTAAAATTACCTTCGGCCTTTTGAAGGCAACTGTGAGGCTGATGTGGTCCCCAGTGAAAATGAGTTTGACACCCCTGGTGTAAAGGGACAGGGTAGGTCATCATTTCTGGTCAGAGGCAAAAGCACATTAAACTCGCTGACTTTCTGTAGCAGCCTGTGGCCAACTCCATTTCTTCATGTTCAGCATTTTCCGAATCTGCACATGGTATCTGGGCACACACATTAACACTCACCAGATCCCTGCAGCAAAGGCGTGCACAGGCCGAGGGGGAACAGAAAGCGAAGCACCGTGGCTCAGAGAGGGGGAAGGAGTGACTCATACAGGAAGAAAAACAGAGCAAAGATGAACTTAGAGCATAAGAGAAGAGGCAGAGTGCTGGCTGTAAGCAAGTTTTCTTGCACTCAGAAGGGTGGGTATTACGGTGAGAGGAGCTGTGTTTGACACTAATGGAAGCCCAAGGAAGTTTGATTAAGATTAAATGGCAGCCATGGGCCAACACAGAAATGAAGCTTTAAGGCGAAAATCAAAGACAGGAAGTGACTAAGTAGGTCAGAAGCTGCAGTTAGTGAGCTGGATAGATTAAGTGGGACTTGGAGCAACTAAGTTAGCTCTGCTAATGACACGTGATAACACTTACAATGTCACCGAGTTCAACAAATCTGACTCTGAAATCACCTTCAAGGTCCTGATAGCAGATCAGAGATTGCCAGGTTCTAACAGAGTCTACATCAGAGCAGATACTCTGTGTGTTTTATCAAGAGATCGTTTTTACAGTCACTTTTCGACCCTGCCAAGCTTCCTGTAAATAGTGCGCTGCTTTGTCTGCACAGGATTTCTCCTCAAGGAGCTAGGGAAAATGAACTGGCTAATAGAAACTGTGAGACTGAGAAGGGCCGCTACTGCAGGCTGAAAAGACAAACGCAATGGAGAAACTCCTTTCCACCCCGAAATTCAATAAGTCTTTGATTCAATTGCTTTGTTCACATCCAGGGCAGCCGGAAGAGAACAGTCACCTTGTATTTTTGCACCTGATGAGAAAACCCCAGATTGTATGTGTGCACTGGGACAGTTCAATGTGTGTCTATTCCAACTTCAAAGAGGCTTTCAATGCTCTTTCAGATGTAGGGTGTGAGGAAGGGTGAGAACTGCTAAAGCTAGCCCCATCCTCATTAAATCTTTGCCCTCTCCGGAGCAAGCATGCAAGTGGAGAGAATAGAAGATATGCATGAGCAACTGAGCATCTGTGATCTCATGACCTTTGACTGTTGTATTATGGGAAATGTATTCTCCTGTTGCTATGCTTTTCTAGTTCATTTGTATTTTCCTTCAGTGACTCCCTTCTATTTTCTTTGGTGCTCCTGTGTAATGGCTTCAAGGAACCACAGATATCTCCAAGTTAAGCATGCATACAATAGCTTTAATTAAATGTTTGCGAGTATCCCACAGTAATGCAAGGGGAAGGGAAAGCAAACAGTTTTGTACTCGCACCTATCCCTTCTGAGCCCTGGCTTGGGTGGAGGCATCTGCACCACTGCCCTTTAAATCCAGTTCTAACCTATTGTGAAATGAAGGCCATTGAGTCCTGCTGCTCTGCATGTAAGCACTTCAGGAATTTCACTCCCACCAAAAAAGCTACAGATCACCTGTCAAAAGGTACAACACTGAAACCTTTTAGGCTGGGCTAGAAGAAATAAAAAATAAATTAGGGCAGACACTCTTTACTCCACTTATACAAGTTGGAGAATAAGATTAAAACTGTCCTTAACCATTTCTTAAAATACACTAAGGCATAAAAGCAAAGGTTTTGATCTTCTTCAATATTCTGAAATTAATCTTTTCTGTTCTCTGTGCTATTGGCACAATCTCAGTCTCGGTGCCACCCTCTACAATGAGTTACCTGTTTATTATTCTTTCAAATGAGGATCTTTGTTTCTTTTACAAGTAGTTAACTACCTCATTTTATATATACAGAAGAAAGCTGCAAAGGATTTTGCAGCATTTAAAATACGTATACAGGAGAGAAATTAAATTTGGAAAAGGAGCTTTCATCATGCAAAGATGGAGGAATAAAAAACAGGATGCAACAATTATAACTCATCTCTTTAAGTCAAAGACAAGAAAATTTTACAGCACAGAAAAGAGTGCGTTTGTTTAGATGAAGAATCCTTCCCTCTCTTGTGTGATATGGAATAGTTAACAGTATCTGCAGGGATAACCATAAGGCCTACGACTAGTGATTATTGCTAATACTTAGTACGAGTCTAAAGTACTTATCTTGAGTTTTTTGACGACTGACATGACAATTATTTCAAAGTTGACACAAGCTAATTTGAAAACACTCCGGCCTGGCTGTACATATTCTATTGCAGATCCATCCACTACTTCTCAGCGACTCTGTATGATAACATACATCAGAAAAGATAAGCACAATTGTAAGACTGGAAAGAAAAAAGAAAGGCCAGTTTGAGTAGAGACTAAAGAAACCATGCTTCTGACTTTGATCTTGGCTATGTCCCTGCTCCGAGGCCAGAGGCACCACCAGTTTTTGCAGTCTGACACGCTGGATTTGGGCAGGGGTTCTGCTCAGCAGGGGCTGGCCCAGCTCCGCCAGAGCTTGAGCTGCAGTGACTTTTCCGGAGGGAACAGAAAGCAGGGGTTGTTTCCCTCACGTGGCAAGGCACAAACGACAGCAGGGCTGTCTGAGAAGACTGAGAACTGCTGACACTAGTAACGGGAACTGGCAGCTGCAAAGGCGAGTAGGAGTGGGGTGAAAAGCAGCCTCACAGAGCGAAGGGGGAAAGGAGAAGGCCAGGGAAGATCTAAAATTGGGCGCAGCTAGCGAATGGTGACAGAGACTTCTGTTTGATTTTCCTCAAGGGCCACATGCAGGCCAACATAAAGATTCCTACAGTGATTTTTGAGATACTCTTAATGAAGATTTCTACTCTTTGCTCCTCTCCTAATCTGCAGTTTGCATTTCCACTGCATCTTCATAAGATACTTCTTAAAAATACCTCTGGTTTCGATGATGCCTGGGAGTCAAGAATGGTTATCCTCAGAGGTGTGTGACCTACACTTCGCCCTCCTCTTTCACCCCTGCTGCCTCCGCCTGATGCCGGTGTTCCAGCCCCTCAGTTTGGATGGTCCGGTGCAGCAACGGTAGCAGGGATGCTGTGCAATGGTGCACACAGGGCACACAGCTTGGGCTTGTTTGGGTTTCCTCTTCTGATTAGGAAAGGTTTTAACTTTTGTTCTTCGGTTTTCTGTATTTACTCAAGCTATCCTGATCACTCTGCTCCACGTGAACAAGGAGTGGCATGTACTAATGTTTATAAGCTCAACAGCTCCATCAGTTTCATTTTTATCCATTGCCTTAGACTTTTCTGTATGTCATTTGTCGTTTTTTGCTTAGTACTGTTTGCATCTCACCTGTCAGTCTTCTAAATTAAATGACTGGCAGATTGATCATCTCCTACTAAGTCGCAGTTGTGAAACTCTTGCATCAAAACCCGAAGGTTACTCCTTTCTTTTCCATTCTATCAGGTACTCCATGGACTATTTCTGTCCTACCCTAGTAGTGACAGCTGATTTATATCACCACAGCTAAAGCCAGAGAAATCAATGCTTGACTTTCTCCCAGGGGATGAGTTTTTCTGGATGGCAACTAGTTAACTATTTTCACTATATGGGTACCAAAAATATCCAGCCCATCTCCATGACAGTAATTAAGGCCCACAGGGATGATGATGCAGTAATGTTAGGCCTGGATCTTCATGTTCCACTTCCCTTCGGTCAGTCATAACTACTTCTATTCTTCAAATACACGAGGAACCTGAAGCTAAAGCTTGAAGTTCAGAGCAATCATTTAACTCTGCAACCCAAACTCATTGCAATTTATTGAAAAGTGCTCCCCTAAATTTTCTGCTTCCTTGGGTTAAGAAGGGAAAGTGAAAGAGGACAAAACAGTGAATAATGATTTCTTTATTTCTTTTTATTAGTTTGGTGGTGTTGTTGTTGTTTTTCTGAAAAAGGTCCTATCCCTGCCAGAAAAGCACCTGCAAGCACAGTGGAGTTACCTCTGCACTGCAACTGCAGTGTTCATGATGCCTGTCACCATGCTGAGTACCCAACCAGACTGGAAATAAGAAGAAAGTTTGAAAAATGAGAGTATAAATATTCTGCAGGAGCTGGTAAGACAGCAAAGTCATGATGGTGGAAAGGAGAATGTCAAAAGTTAAACCCAGCTGTAATATTTTGGAGGCCAGATGCATGTGTGAGAGCTGTCTTTCATCTAATATTTATGTTTTGTTTTCCCTCCCTGAAGTTTAAGGTAGGCCTCAGCCAG
The DNA here is from genome assembly GCA_013399365.1 of Pampusana beccarii. NCBI lineage: Eukaryota > Metazoa > Chordata > Aves > Columbiformes > Columbidae > Pampusana > Pampusana beccarii. The sequence goes on from VWYH01001416.1 coordinate 120,826, forward strand.
TGAATGCTGCATTCTCTGTAAATGCCTTGCATGGCCTGTTGTTGCCTTTCCAAGTTTCTGATTCAATGGCACTTTTTTCTTTTTCTTGTTTTTAAATGCTTGCTGGAGTCTGAAATCGAGGAGTTTTTAACCTAACAATAAAACACCTGCATTTTATTAAGTCTTGAGACTAAGTTCCACCTCCCTCAATTTTACTGAAGTGTTGCAATCAGTTGGGTTAACCCTTTCGTAGCCAGTATGCTCGGAAAGTGAAGTTACATATCTGCTACACATAGTCCAATTCCACAGTCCCATGCTGTGTTTGGAGGAAAGGAAAACCAGCTCTGAGACAGATCCTGAGGGCTCCATCCAGTGCTGACTGGCAAGGGGAGCAGAACCCCCAAACCACAGCTGCAAAGTCTACGCCCTCCCTAGCACAACAGCCCTGCAGTAACATGTCCACTAGCAATGTAAAACTTAAGACTAAAATGTTCTTACCAGACACTCTTGTCTCAAGAATGAGATTTTTGAGTTGTATCACAGAAACTCCATTCAACTAAATGGGAAAATTTATTATTCTCCCTGTTCCGTCCCTTTTCTCTGTCATTCCTTTGCCCTAAATAAGAAGTGGAACAGCACTATACGGTTATTTTTGTGCCTGGACCTCCAAGTGTGTTATTATCCCTATATTAAATTAGAAAAATGGCAGCATGTGGATGTGAAGTAATTGCCCAAATTCATGCGGCAGTTTCATAGAAGGGCTGATAAGTTCTGTTGTCAATGTACTAAGCAACTGCCCTGTTCCCCACTTCATTTAGCTTTTTGATGAGCAATTATTTGCAAAGTCCCCTTCACACACATCACAAAAGCGTTGCACTGGAAAGAGCAACAACTGCTAGCTGTTTTACCCAATTTGATCAGTTCACTGAAGACAGGAGAGAGTAACTTAATGCACCTAGTCAGGGACTGAGGATCTGCACACCATGAGTTCTGATTCCATCTCTGTTGCTATCTGTGTGCTTATGGTCACGTAACTTTAGTTCTTCATGACTCAGCTTCCCATCTGTGCAAGAGAGAGAATAATTCTTCACAGCCAGCAGGTGAATCAAGAGGTCACAGACTTCTGAGGTTATCCTAGGTTAGTCATTCATCTTAGGACTTCAGTGGTGCACCCACACAGGGATAATTGTACTAATATGCACCAGACCTGTGCGGAGAGAACAGGTACCTCAAAGGTTCAGAGGTTTGGAGATACTAAGGTACCATGGCTACAGAGCCGTACAAGTTCCTAAGATAACCAGGAAGATAAACGGGGAAATATTAGTTGCTACTCAAATACTGGTCAGATACAATTCATTCTATTGGTGGTTATTATTTATCACACACTCTGATCTATTAGATATTGGTGTGATTTATACTAACACATCCCTACAGTGCTAGTACAGGAAATATCACCTACTGTGGTACTCATAACAGGAAATGCACAATGTTTATATTGCTCTTGTAAACAAATAATTTCCATTCATTCATGCATACCAGTATATGATTTCAAAACTGTGTAAACATGAATAATCATTGGAAATGGACTTTATAAACCCACATTATGGCAGACCTAGTTTTAGGGATATAAAACTATTGCTATTGCATAGAATGTCATATGATGTGGGGATCCAGCAGACTGGGACATGTAGCAGTGAAAGTCACTTGGTGTAGAGCAGCCCAGAGCTCTGACCACAAACAGGGAGTGCACACTGCGTGCCCATGGAGGAGCACAGCTTGCCTTGCCTGCTGTTTGGAAAGACAAAGGATGAACATAATTTATAAAGATAATCTGGAGCAGAATTTTTCATGTTTGAGTCGTGACTCACAAGATTCTTACTTTTGCATTCAGTGTAAATATGCATAAACAATCATTCTGAAGTGCTTTTAAAAATACATGTAAACAGCTTTTCAAAGTCTCTCTTAAACCAAATTGGGGTAAATCACATATTTGTTTGAGTTTACACCCTTTAACTAGTTTTAGGAAGCTGTGATTTACATTACTGTGTAAATCACATCTGCTTATAAACTGTGGTTTGAAAGCACTGCACATCTGTGGTAACAAATGCGTGCAAATTAGAGAATTATATGACATTACCAGTCACTTACATGCAAATGTAAGCTTCATTTTTTTGTGCAGTATTTGAAGTCATGTTACTATGTAGGGTAAACTACTCTCTACTTAGATAGCAATCAAAACAGAGATTTGCAATCCCTTTGCAACCATTTTCATATAGCCTTATAGTCAGGTACCCCAGTCAGGAATGCGAGTTACAAACTGTTATGTGCCCTGAAGCACGCTTATGGCCATTCTTTATAGGTGGCCTGGTCACCATACTCATTACTTCTGAGTAAATAAAAGGTGGGGTTTTGTATTTTGGAGTCGTGTTTGTTGATAAAAGAGGTATTTTCTTTGCAGCAATCTGGAAAAACAGAGGTTTTTTAGCTTTACTTTCATCATGTATCTGTGGCTTCTTTTTGAAGTTGGTACCAGATCAACCAGATCCAGCATCTTGTAATCCAAGATCTCAGAGCAGGGAGGTGGTATTGTCAATCAGTCATACGGTCTCTTCCAACGTTACAAAGGGCGTTGTTCCCTATGGCAGGTTTGCTGTATTTTTCTTCCTCTGAGTGTCTCAAGAGAGTGTCAGCAAGATTTTCTTTCTTCTATTTCATAGTCTTGTTCCTATTTTCACTTCTTTTTATGTAAGTTCTTTTAAAATCTATTCATAAGAATGTTCTGCTCTAAATTACAAGTTTATTTATTTTCAGTCTTGACTGCATTTTCCCTTAGACAAATAGCTCTACAAAGCTTTCATCAGAAAACCCAACATTACTTATAAGCACTATTAATGAAGCCTGACAAAACAATTATGCAGAAACTATGATCATCTTTGCTTTTCACAATAAGTTACAGATAAATTAATACATGACTCAATCAAGGTTGTACAGTGAATAAATGGCAGCAGCCGGAATTGTAGCCTAGGTACTTTGACACCCACAATCCTGCTGAAATTATATGCCCTGAAAACACTGGGACCGTCTCAGACCCACTCTGCACTACCAACATTCCTCTCATATGACTGAAGTGGTTTTAGGCTATGAAAATTAAAGAAAGGGAAAAATAATGTAAATCAGTGTCTGATTCTACTTTGTTGTTCCCTCTGAGTCTGAAAGACTTTTTCATGTTTTAATTTTTTCTTACAGTAGATATTGGCAGGCTGAAAGTGAAAATAAAATAGGAAAAAATAACAAGCATATTTTGAGTGATTACTCAACTGGGGTCCTTTGTGACAGGAAATGCAGCTGCGTGACTAATGGGCCTGACTTTCTCTTGGCTTCCTTCCCCCTTCAAAGATCTTGTTTACTGCCCCAGCCAATTTTTTTTTTTTTTTAAATTGCTAGAAGCTAGCAATTTTCCAGGAAAAAAAAAAGAGATCTTTGCAAGAGGCAAAGGCAGTAAATCTTACAAAGATCAAGGGCTGCAGAGCTCTCCCCCATCTACTCCTTTTAGCCTTCCAGACTCTTGAGTCACGTCATATCTTCCCCCACTCTGCTCTGAACATGTGTCCAGCAGATCTTTCTGCTTTGGTGAGGGGAGAGAGTATGCGAATCACGTTTACAGCATCTAGCCCTGGAATTCATAAAGGAAGGACTAATTCCATTAAGGAAACCAGGGGCCTCCTAAGCCTCTTGCATTTTGTCTTTTTTTATTATTTTTCCTTGCTCTCTCTCTTTTTAACAGCAGTTGTGTGCCCGTACTCCATAATGACATTAAGTGTGAGCTATTGAGATTTGACACAGCATAGTCCCATTAGTAAGGGGCCATGGAGTTTTAAATGTTGTTTGCATTTGGCCTGTTTTGTAAGTCTACTTTGCTGAGCTTCCCAGGTAACAGCAGATAGGCCAGGACCTGAACACCCCCTGAACTGGAAGAGGAACCATGCATCCAAGCTTCACAGCAGGCCCTTATCCCTGAAATTCAGTGCAATGAAACATCAAGCTCCATCTCAGTAACAAAGAGTGTTGGGCACATGGTTGGCCAGAGTATCTAAGCAAGCAGGATCTTGTCATCCTTTGGAGAGTGTCAAGAGGAGATGGATACCCTGGAGGACAGAGGTACTGAGCCCTGTGGTGGGGTGCAGTGGGCTCATGGAGGTGTCTCAGCTGTCAAGGGCTCCCAAGACTCTGTGCTCGATAGAGCAAACACGTCATTTACTGGCCTGAAGGTGGGCGCTGGCACAGGAGCCTGTGTGCCGCCAGCAGCAGTGCCAGCACCAGCCGTGACACTGAGGAAACAGGTGATGCTCCACGCTAATAGTGGCGGGTTTATTCCTGCAAGGGGGTTAGAAATGCAGCTGAATGGGGAAACAACAGCCTCAAAAATCATAATCTAAGAGAAGTGGGAGCCAGTCTTCAGCCTTCTCAAGAGGCCCTTCTCTTTGGAAAACTGGGGGACGAAATCACTGAAAAAGAGTTTGAGGGCTGCTCCACAATCTACAATGCTGGCATGGTTCCCTGTGCCCTGTAGCAGAGGCTAAAAAAGGAGGTGAATATATGCATTACCATAAACTGCACAGAGGAACCATCAGAATGGGTATGCTAAAAAAAGAGACGAAACCTTTGCTTGTGAATAGACCTAAAAGAATTGGATACATGTGTACAGAGGGATCATTTTCCACTACCTACAAGAGGAAAAATCTCTGGGGAAGTGGCTGATGCCAAATATTTTCTTATGCTTCATATGTCAGCAGGGTCTGGCAGAAGCCCTTAAAAAACAGAGCACGCATTTTGTGCAAATTGAGAATCACAATTTCTGGTGATTTGGATTGCTTCACCAAACTTGAGATGTTTTTCCAAAAATATAGCAGATGTTTGATGATGTACCAAGTTTTCAGCATTTACACAGATCAGATGATGTTAAGATCAGCAGAAAAAAAATAACAGAATAACACAGTAAAAAGGCTTCAGAGCTGTCCTGAAAAAAAAACCTGCTAAGCTGGGCTAGACGGACAAAACTGTTCGTTTCTCACAACAGCTATAAAATGCTGGGAAGACACACTATCATAGCAAGTTATACAGCAAGGTTGCAGAGGAGCTGGACCGAGCGCAGAAGTGGTGGGTACAGGGACTCATTGGAAGGGGAGCTCCATGTGTGTGACCTGGCTGTGTGACCTGTCAGCCCCAGGGCACCGCTACCCAAAGACAGGCAGTAGACTTTGACCACAAAGCTTAACAATTCCAGAGACTGAAGGAGGTCGTTAAAGAGGATGTGGCCCTGAGGTATCTTAACACTACAGGTCAGACGAGAACTGACCTACTCCTCTTGCAGCTACATGGTCAAAACTGGAGGTCAGTAATTTCTGTGCAATGAATACTAAAAAAGCTGAGCATCAGTGCATTCAGATAGAGGGGATGGATTTGGCGTTTGTCCATGAATGTAAAAAATTTCCTGTCCTTTTTTTTTTTATGAGAAGCTTGTGTTAGAAAACTGACCATAACCCACTTACTGTGATTGCCAAAATGGCTTGGCAAAGCCCCCTCTCCTCATGAACACAAAGATTTTGTTTTCAGTTATGAATTTATGGTTTGCAGATTGGGCGGGATTTGGTGGGTTCAAACTCAATCCCTAGAGCGCTTGATGAAAAAGCAATGATGCAAAATCCAGAGCTAGATCTTCTATGCGATGATTTGCTTAAATATTTTGCTTACGATGGGAATAAGATCCAGTGGGAAGTACATGAGCCTATCACGGAGAGTATTCTCAGCCTTGTTGTTGACTTCAGGTGAAGTATGAATAGTGGATCCTGGCTAGGAAAAATGATTTAACCTCTCTTGATTGTTATTTCTACTTCCCTGAGGTAAGCTTACTATAAGGTAGTACAACTAAACAGGTCATCCTGTACCTGCTGAGGTAAACAAGGTCTGAAAACGTAGCACGAATAAGTGTAAGATGTCTTCAGTAAAATATAAAGCTAAATGCACTACCACTCTAGTTCCATTGTTCCTAATCAATGAGTTGTTAGGAACTAGTGCCAAAATAAATTGGTAACTACTCAGAAAAATTGTGGAATTAGGCTGTGATCTGGTTTTAGGTCTGTTATATTGAGATGGAACACATTCAGGAAGTAAGACATCTACTGACATTTTGCTTGACCAAAAAAAAAAAAAAAAATTGATTCTTGCAGTCTTTCAATTCCCTGCCATTTTCAAGGGTGTCATCAGAGTGATGAAGGTCTTGAAGAAGAGTAAAGGAACAGAGTCAAGACCCAAAAAACCCAGAAAAACACGACCTGCCACCATGACCACTGTGTGTATGATGTTCCAGTTCCAGAGACGTAAGCAGCACTGTCTGGTCCTTGGGATTCACTGAGCACAGTTTATCTGATGTTGCTTGTAACTATTTGCAATTGCATATTAGCACAACTTCTCTGAATTTTGTCTTGAAAAACTCAGTGGCTTTAGGACCTTTGGCATTAAAAAATGCCCTTTCCAGTCTGAGAATCTGAACGAGGTGCTGCAAAGTTCTCATTTTATTATGAACAGCCAGATGACACCAGACGCATAACAAAGCAAATCTTTAACAAGCAGCCTAAGCACTGGGTGCACAATGAAGACAACCGCAGTTCAGTCCAGAGGTGGCTGCATTTGAGCCACAGGGAAGGAATAAATTTATAAACAAACTTCTCAGACACTTTGGGATGAAAACACTATACAGAATCAGCTTAATGCACTCTGCTTATGTGACAAACTCCCATTTCATGTTATTGTTTTCCTGGTTTTGCTATGCCAATCATACTGTGATTCCAAATGTCTTCAACCTGTGCTAGAAAACAGGCCACTATGTTCAAAAAAGTCAGCAGAATAAAAAAACTTGTGATGGAAGTTGTTCCAGTGCATGCAGCTGGCTCATGCTCAGAAACTATTCATATACCATTTCTCTCTGTCTCCTTAACAAGTGGCTACCAGCAATTTGATGGCATTAATATGGTTGTGAGTTCTGGGCGCACTTGACCCATCAGTAGTGTGCTCTGTGGCATGATGGTCACCTTGCATTCCAGCTCCTGGCTGCCTTCACCTTCTACTCTGATGCATTGCTGACTTTGGAACATTTCACCTCATCAGCAGAAATAACGGACCTCTATACCAACAGTTTCAAATTCTGGGACAATCTGGTGATTTTCTCTCCCTTTTTGTTAAACCCTGTAAAAAGGACTAAAAGGAGGGTGTTACCTAGTTGTTAAATAATGACATCAGAAGCCCTGGACCATCTTTAGCCTGGGCAATATTAGTGAAACGAGATGCCAGATGAGCTCTAAATTAGGCATCTGCTAGCTGCACGAGGTAGCTTCACCCAAAATCTAATGCCACAGTGTTACACGACCACACAACCTCCTGTGGCTTTGTTTCTTCATCTGTAACATGCAGACAGAAGCACTCAGCAATCCAACTGGGTGTACTGAGAGTTCATTGGCACTTCTGAAGACTTGGAGATTCTGGCACGAACAGTGCAGTATGAACAGAAACTAGCAGATACTACCTCTTCTAGTGACATCCCTCTGCTGTCAGTATTGCGCTCTCACATTCCTGAGTTAAGCTTGCTTGGTGGATTTGATTTCACTTGGGCTTAAAATCTTTGCTTCCTTCCTCAGAGAGGATGCTGGAATACACCTTTAAGCACAGCAAATCTCACATATCCAGAAACTTTGCACTCAAGACCCTGCAAACTGCTTCCATCTGACCTTCCTCATCTTTCTCAATATACCCAAACAAGGAAGGCGAGAACAGTTTAAGACATGTTTTGCACACCCTGCAGCCCTCTGCATTTTTAGGGCCAGACAAAGCATTCTCTGTCACAGTGAATGATTTCACATAGATGAGAAGCTTTAGTATACAGAAAAAAACTTGCAACTAGATGCCCATGTGATTGCAGTTTTACGAGAAAAAGTAGAACTTCTGAGCTCTTGACAGTGAGGTATAGTCTCAGGCCTGAATACAGATTTCTGCTTCAGGAACTGAGCAATATGTCTACGTGCCTTCTAGAGGCCTTGTGAATACAACAGCATCTTTGTGTCCCCATCTGTAAAACTGGGATTATAATACCCTCCTATAATAGAAGGGTTTAGAAAAGTTCATTTCTGGAAGATTTTACAAATGTTAAATATCAGTTATTTCAATCTTGTTCCATTACGAAGAAGCCCTGCCATTCTTCCATCCTCTGCTGTTAAAAAAGAGCTCCTCTATTACGGACTTTATACTACTTAATTAAATTGTAAAAGTTAGTTTCATGAGCTAACCTCTCTTATGGATTTTTGCAGTTACAGACTGGAGGAATATGGACATTTAGACAGCAAGTAACAATTTTGTGAGTAAAAGTGAGGGACTTGCTGACAAAAAGTTTCCATATGTATCTCTCCCTGTCTGTGCTCTCCGAGCAGGTCTGTCTGTGATCGCTCCTCTTTCACATTGTGTCTAGAACAGAACTCGTATTCAAAAAGTGTCAGCAGGCACGAAAAAGACACCCACACGTGTTAGGTGCCTAAGCACATTCCCTGTAGTTCCTGAATTTCCCCCTCTGCAGCAATGATTCAACTTGGTGATGGCATTGTGAATGGATCAGGGGAAGAAAGACAATAATATCAACATCGATATCAATATCAAGAACAGCAGATAATGCAAATGATGACACTGAAGAGCATTTGCATTAAGATGGCATGTGTCAGGTCTGGTTGGTGGTTCTGTGTAAGGGTCTCTGTGCTAGAACATCTCTTGCGCAGGGTAGAGGCCTTGGGGCAAGAAGATGGGGATGTTTGGGGAGTGGGCACTCATGATGAGGACAATGTACACCAGACAGTACTCTGTATCCAGGAGGGCACCTGGGGACCCCCACTGGCTGCTGTAGCCAGTACTGGGGGCTGAGTTTGGCTGAGGGCATGGGCTTGTCATGCCAGCCCTGTCCCTCACCTGTCCCCTCAAAAGCCACGCTTGGCCTACACCTCGTAGCTGCTCAGCGAGACAGTGGCTCCTTTCAACACGTATGCTCACCGGTAGCTACTGGAACTGGGATTATTGCAGTCATTTCCAAAAGAAGGAAAATATATATTGCCAGGCCGGATAAAACGTTGAGGCACTGTCGGCTTGATGCGGGCAGAGCTCTTGCCAGATGCTGCGTTTGCACCTGGAAACCCACAGGCCAGAAGATCGGTGCTGGAGCATTTGTGTTGCCATCAGCAGGGCAGCAGCTCGTCCGCACGTATGCAGACTCCCAGGAGGCCAGGGCTCAGAGCTCCTCAAGGAGGTCGGTTTTTATATAGTAAAGCAAACAGTTTAGCTAATCAAGGATTTTTTTTTTTTCTTCTCTTTTCTGAGGCTCTTGGCACCCAGCCTTGTTATTGCAATCTTTAATTTGTACTGTGGCTTCCTTTTCCCTGTTGCCTTCTCACTCACTCCAATTTTCCCACACACTTATTTCCTAACTTTACCTCTTATGGAGGTCTTCATTTATTTTGGACCCAAATTTATCTCAGTCCTCCACAAAGCTGCTGTTAGCTCACCATTTATTCCTGTAAGTGACTGTCATCAGAAATTCATGAGCTTGAAAAATTTATTAAAAAAAAGAGCCATTTTTTGGTGTTGTTGAAAATAGTTGATGATAACTCAGGCACTTATAGAGTAACTTTATTCAAATGCGCTTACAGAAATTGATTCTGTATCAGCTTGGACCTTCTTTTTGGTTATACAGCTGCCTGAGTCTCAAAATGGGGGTTTCAATTGCATTTTTTAAAAAGATCTGTGTATGTTCATGGCAGAGATGGGCTGCAAGCTACACACACTACTCACAAGCTGGCCATGAAAAAGCCTGTTATATAATACAGCTTCCACTATAACGGAGCAGATTCTGATGAAGCAAAGTCATGTTTTGGCAGATTCTCCCTTCCACCTTCACACTGCTACGAAAAAACCAGAAGAGATAAAGGCGTTTTTTCTGGTTAGCACAGCTACCCAGTCCGTAACACCCTGTGTAATTCCTATAGAGAAACTGACGAAGGCAACATGCAAATAAATCTCAACTAAAACCATACCAAAATCACAGAAAAAATATACAGCTACCTATTGCTCACTTGGCAACATGGCAGGGGCCGGCTTGTTCAAGGGCTAACAAGAAGAGCTGTAGGAACATGGGTGGGAGTGACCCACCTGATCACCAGGTTCTGTGTCATGCAATCACCTCTAAATCGTCTTTTCTGAAAAGCTGCACAGAACCTAAAGTGTGCCTTCACTCTGCATGCTCTCCAGGAGCTGCAGAATACCACCATCCGGTAACAAATGCGCAACCTCCACCGCCTGTGTAGATCCACCTGATCTCATCTCATTCGAGGTAAACACTTCTCTTTCCCTGTGGTTATTTCCAAACCCATTTCTACAGAACTCCTCTGCCTCCGAGTGCAGCCCGAGTTGGCAGGGCAGCACTTTCCAAGCTGTGAAGCAAGCTGCGAACAGCTAACAAAGCCTGACACACATTCCACATATTTTCACCAGGACCGTTCCTCAGAGCCACTTACATGCAGGCACAGAAGGGTTTTAATGGATTGCAGTGAGGCAGGGACTGCAGGCACTGTGAGGCTCCGGGCAAACAGGCAGCGGATGGCGGCAGACGGGACACCACGGGCTGTTCTTTGGTGGCTCCTTGCAAACAAGTCCCTCAGATTGAACAGAGCCACATGTTAGGAAGCTGATCCTGCCAAGATGTGCACTGCACATGCTCTGAGAGGCAGTCAGCCCAATACTTCTCATTAATTTCAGAATCTACCAGTGAAGAAAACACAGCTCTTTATAAGGTGGGACACATTTTAAAAGAACAGTTGGTGCAGATTCAATGGAATAAAGCTGCATAGCTCCATTAAATACAGGGGGTGTTACTGATTTATACCAGCTGAGAAGTTGGCTAATATTCTTCTGGAGCCACCACCTCTCCCATTTGTAATTGCCAGTAGAAACGCTGGGAAATGCAAGATGAAATGAAAAATGGAGCACATTTATGTGAAAAAACTTCGATGCAAAACAAATGTCTGCTCACTACACAAAAGCTGAAATAATACAGCCGTTGTTGGAACTGAGCTACAATAAAACAAGCTGGATGAGTCAACCAGCAGTGCATCTAATCTCCACTGGCTGCTTTTCCGGTCCCCAAGCTCCCCATCTATTTTTATCTCTTCTTTTTTTTAATATACTTTTTGGTTTACAAGCAATAAATCTACAGATCTTGGGTCCCCTGTGTGCATTCTTGCCGGCAAGCCACTCAGCATTTAGGATGTTACCCAGACCATTTTGGCTATTAGACCACAGAGTACGGAGGCTAGGATTCAGGTTCAAGAAACACCGTGTCCCCGAGAGCACGGCAGAGGCTACCCATGGCCTGGGGCACGGTAAAGCTTTGTGCGCTGAAGGAGAGGGGGGCACCACAGTGGAGCAGCGCCCAGGGAGCTGCTGTGGACACAAGCAGCGTTTGTGGCTCCTGCTCCTAGCCCGCGGCGTCACCTGGTGAGGTGGCACAAGGGCTGTGGTGACAGGACTGTAGTGTAACCGAGGGTGCCCAGCTGTGCCATCGCTGCCTGGCGGGTACAGCCAAACACGCTCAAGTGAGAGATGAGCACCGGTGCTGATGCCTGAGGAGCTTCGGGATGGGCTTGCTTCCAGACTTGTAGGAACACACAGTTTTGGGCCAGTGTTCTTTTCAAGCTCTATGATGCAGCATAGGGCACATACAGAGAGAATAACGTGGGATGTGCTCAATGGTCACGCAATGACTCGTGGAAGAGCTAACAAAGAAATGTTACTGGCAGTCAGAGTCTGCTGCTGTGCCTACACAAAAACAACACCATTCCCTTTCTCCCTTGGGTGCGGAGATTTTTAGTTAAGCTAAATGCACCTGGTCCACCTTAGGACCTTATATGTTACCCATTACAGAGCATAATATTTGGAAGTTGAGAAAAAGACAATCCTGACTTTTCTGGGCAGGTGATGGGAACCACTTTGACGATGCGAGGTTTCGCCATGGTTTGCTGGCTGGGCGTGGTAGCGCTCTCTTGAGAAAAGTGTGGGTGAAATTTTGGAAACACTATACTCCTGCTTCGTTTTTCTCTGGTAACCAAATTAAGGTCCTAGCAATGGAGCCATTATTTTTCTAATTTTTCTCTGTTCTCTTTAATGGTTTCATTACAAACACATACAACTAGTCACCTCGAGCTCTTACATGCTGGGAAATATCTGTTAATTGAATATTAAGATATCCAGAGTGTTATAATGAATAGAAACTACTGGGATATGCTAGCACACAGCCTTCCCTTTCATTCCAAGAGTATGTGCTTCAGGGAGCAAGGGAGAAGAGTATATGAATTTAATTTCAGATATTCACTTTTTAGGTGCCCCCAAGGGACATACCCATTTCCTATGTAAGGTTTGGTCTGTTTGCAATTAAGCTCTCTTCTTTGCATATTTCCTGATAGATTAAAAATAGCAAAATCAGCTTATTCTTGGACTTCTGGAGATAAACACAGCCACTCCTTCCAGGGGTTTTAAAGCACTGATCAGGCTTATAGATCTCAAAGGCAGAATTTGTCCATGAATTTTTTACATTGGATAAACAAGAATTTCCAGAGATAAGATAAAAGGTAGGAGCCCATTTCTAGAAATGGAGACCTTTCAAAGCAATTAATTTTTGCAGCCTTCATTTTTAGTAAAACTAAATCTTGACAAACAGTTAGGTTGAATACTCTTTATACAGAAAGCTCAAGACCAGTTCAAACCTCTCCCACCAGTCTCACAACCAATGGATCAATTCCAGAGCTGAGAGGCTTGCTGAGCTCCCATTACAGTTCTCTTATTCTTTTTCTGTTGGGATTACCATCATCAATCCATTTAATCCAAAATGTAAAGCTGTTTTTTGTGATGCAGCCATCCATTCTCAAGGACCTTGACTGAAACAACTCATTTGTAATGGTGCCTAAATTGCTATCAGATGGGAATGATTCCCATACATCCCTAACAGCCTGAGGTTGGACACATGATAGTGCTCTGCACCTGATCATTTCTTCCCCGCTGTTTATGTCTCTACTCATTTGCAGAAATTAACTGGAACAGGGGCCATTTTCCAAACGAGTGTCTGACCACTACGCCATGAATTTAAGTCTCCTGATAGTATTTTCGCTGTTTTCATTTTTCTTTTGTAGACTCCTTAGAAGTTAGTGGACCCTGATGGATACATTGACAATGGGATGAAAATACTAATAGCAGAGCTGAGAACCCCAGACTGTAAGAGCGAGTCTAGCTAGGTCTGGGGTGAACTGACAGAATTACACTGTGGATGCTGCATAGAGCCTGTCCACACAGTGCCTGGTTCTTATAGGCCTGCTGGGCCTTCGCTTTCAGGGTGCTGCATAGCCCCAGCAAAAATGTAGAATGATATTGAAACCGATGATTCAGGAAGGAGAGAAGATTACTCTACCACAATATCCATGCAAACAAGTGGACACATTTACTGTTGAGTAGTATGTCCCTTGGGAAAATTTACAGGGCCATTAGCAGAGGGGAGGAAAAATATACAGTTGAGCAACATACAAATGAAGTGGCCTACACCATATGGCTGTGCTTTGTTCCTCTGTTGTGCAAAACTGTGTAACAGCATGGGAAAGACTGGTGGCCCATTCCATACCTTCTATGATGACAGGAGGATTCATCCCTTCCATGCTTGACTCCCAGAGCTGTACAATGAGCAGCACTCAATGCCATAATCCTTACGGACACAAGCAGCCTTGAAGAAATCAATAGGACTGTTCAGCAGGACTGTTTATTAGAGATCGTGTTGCAAAACTAGCCCCTTATTTTGGTAGAGAGAAGCATATTAACAAGTCCTATTGTTCCTAGCAATACAGATGCTACTCCTGAGGACTTACTGAAGGCTCCGCTGTGTGACAAGTTATAAACAGACCTTAGAAAATAATGACTTTTGTAAAAGCAGGACAAAATGTGTCAAGGTATTTTTCAAGTATTATTCAAAATCAAATTGCTCTTGATCCCTTGTCTCTCAGCAACATTAAAGACATGGGGATCTTTTTGGCACCACGGTCTCTAAAGAGTCGACTCTCCTGGCTCAAAATGTGCTCCTGCGCATTTCCAGAACATTTGTTGAAGAAAAAATCCCAAACAACAGAATAACCTCCTGTCCATCAAGCAAGATTTCACAACAATTACAGTACCAGGCACAGAGAACTCTGCTTGCCTGGCCCCCAGCCACACCACGGGCGGCAAACTTTCTAGCTCTCACAAACTAATTAGGTTTGGGTCAGGTATGTGACTGAGAGAACTCCAGGGAGGGTGGAGGGTGAAGCAGGAAGCAATGCTGATGATTCAACCAGGGATCATCTTGAAAACATTTCTTAAGTTGTTTCTTCAGAAATAAGTTTTGGATGTGAAAGGAAAGTGATCTTATTCTAAGATTACAGAAAGGGAAAACTTTCTGGTAGAAAAAGGGAAGTGGGAAGGAGGCTTTATTTAGGAGGTAGAAAAAGCAACTGATTCATCATCCTAAACTTTGTGACAACAGTTTATAGTGTCTAGCAGTGGAGTGGGACAGGTGACAAGAAGGCAAAACCACTTTCAGTTGCTATTATCAGCTCTCCAGACAATCTCTCTTTCTAGTAAGAAACTAGAGCTGCAAGGGAAATAATTTTGAAATTTCAGCACAGCTTCCTGCACACAAAAAGACAGCACAGGAGTGACTTCAATCAGTCTGCAGACGCAGTCAGAGGAATGAAAAGGACTCATTGCTAGGTTTTGTATTAGATACTGAAAACTTTTAGTAACACACCCCTAGGGCTACGCGGTGCTGCTTTGTGTCATCCTGTACTGTGAGATGGGGCTGAAGTTTAACACCCTTCCCCCAAAGCCATAAAATTATAACCTAAGGTTCACAGCAGCCACAAGCATCTGCGTTCTGTCTCATCCCAACACTACATCTGGCTCCTCAGAAAGGCTGCTGCCAAGTTAAAGTAATGCAATGGGAAAGTACTTCCGTATTCTCCACTTCTTGACATGTTCAAATCACAGCTTTGTGGGAATTCCCTTGATCAAGTATAAGGCATTATGCTCATGGCAGAGTAACTAGAAAAGAGCCTGTGGTCTGTGTTACACAGGTCATCCGTGATTCTGTAGCGGGTCTTTTGGATAATGCTGCTGTACAATCAGTAGATGCAAAAAAAGTCCAAGTGAATAAGCTACTATCTGGACAGTGCTCATCAGCTCTCAGCTCCAGCTCTTAGTTGCCTGTGCCTCAGCTCTGTTTACCATGTTACACATAGCTGCAATGACTGGTGGAAGCAACAACAGAAGCAACATGGCAGAGCTGTGATGGTGAGAGGTGGATGTGAACTTCAGAGAATCAGGTTATGTCTCATTCCACCTCTGGGTCCTTAAGACACGTCAGTATAAGCTTGTAGGATCTCCTACTGAAGGTTGCATTGAACATCAGAAAAAACTTCTCACTGGGAGGGCAGTACAGTACTGGAAAGGGTTACCCAGAGAGGTTGTGCAATCTCCGTCCTTGGACGTTTTCATGACTTGGCTAGACAAAGTCACAGCCAACCTGTTAAATGCTGGCAACAGCTCTGTTTTGAGTGGGATGTTGGACTACAGACCTCCAGAAGTCCCTTCTAAGCAACATTTCCATGATTCTATACATCTCTTGGATCCCAGAGTTGAGCTGACAAGCTGTGTTTTCGAAGGACTCTGCAGGGCAAGAGGCCATGGCCGGTAACATCTACCAAGCCTGGAATGGCTGTAATGGTTTATGTGAGGCAAATTAAATGTCTGAGTGGAGGCCTCCCACACCTATGTGCAACGCCTTCCCTTGAACGGAGACTGAATGGCAGAGATATTGTGAAATGCTGCTTTTGAGGTGGCAGTACTTAGAGAACAGTCATGCTGCTCAATACCCTTATGCAATCAAGGCTTCAGCAAAGCAAAGGTGTCAGCCTCCTGCAGTGCTCTTGTGACATTCTTTTGTAGCAGTGGCGAGAGCAACAGTTCTAGCGTGTATTACTGGCATGTTGAGGTGTTGCTCAGAGAGGGCAGGCTCACCGCTACGTTACAGGCTAGCATATATCTTAGCTTTTTGTTATCTAGTTTTAAGACAATTATAATCTAGCTGCTTCCTGCGTTAAAGGGACCAGAAGAGACTGCATTCTCGCCACCATATAGAGAGACAGATCCCAGAGTGGAGCGGCTGCAGGAACATGCTGAAGTCATGCAGAAGCTGATAGTTCAGTGGGGAAGCTTCTATTCAGACTGACATAGTAGAAATATGCACAAAACAGACAAAATCCTTTCCACAAACACACCCTTTGCACAGTTCTACCACGCTTCATTCATCCACAGCTCTTTGCTGGTCCATTCCTGGCACACCTCTGTCTCTCCCCAACTCAGACCCAGCTTGCACACTGCTGCAACACCCTCATCTCTGCCATTCCTTTAATCCCTCTAACAACCCCAATACTTTCCCCTCTTTCAGCACAGAGGTGTCAAGCAGAGATGACAAGACTTGAGAAGTGCAGGTACTAGTTAGACATAAGGAGAGCCAGGAGAGTGCTGGCCCCAGGTGAGAACTCCTCCATTAGCAAACGCTAGATGAGATGTGACTATGTCTCCGAACAAATAATGCTCTCTAAAAACTGCCAGGAGTATGGCTCAACTCATGGTGAATAAATGGAGCTCAACCTAACGACCACAGCACATCACTTGGAGCTACCAGTGTGCTATAGAAAAGATTTTCCTTGAACAGAGCCCTAATCACGATGTACATCAGTGTGACGTACCAATACGGACTTCCAAATGACTACAAATTACATTTCAGATATTATTTTCTCTTATTTATTGGCTTGAATAAATATTGAGCAGCTGAGAATGCTTTGGTGAGAGTTTGAATCTTAACATGAGACCTTACATAGGCACAGAAAAACATTTGAAGAATGAGATAATTTTGGAAAATGCTGTGATGTTTTTAACAGGGGCTGTTTCTCAGGAACTTTTTGCTGACACAACCCTGGTACCAGGAGTACCAACACTTCCTGAGACCCTCATGAAGCACGAACCAACTTCATCGTGCTCTAAGCTGGCAAGGATGTTTGAGAGTATTTAGGGCAGTAGATCTTGTGCTGTACTATACACAACAGTTATATTTGTCTCCAACACAACATATATTTGGTAGCCATAAATATATTAATCTCTGTTTTCTCCACAGAGAAGCCTAGATATATTTAATGGAGCCCTAAACAATGAAACTATGATGGCAGTTAAATTATAACCACACAAAACAACAGGATGCATGCTCAAAAGGATTCTGCATGTCAACTCAATGGAGAGTAAAAGCTTCTCACACCCTACAAATATAAATAAAGATCTTTATCTACTTCCTAATAACGACATAAGGATAAACTCTCTCCAGTCTTGCATTAATGTGTGTAAGAAACCTTCCCTCCATATAGCTCCTATGCAAGGGGCTAGCTTCAACAACAGTCCTACGTGCTCCTATTCTGCTTCCTCCAAGGTTGTCCATTCCATAGTAATGCCTGGCTGACAAATCACATTAATTCCATAGTTGTATCCCTGTCATAAGCCATTAGTTCCACACTCTTACTACGCATAATACATACATTCCACATTCTTTTCCTTAATATGCAAATCTTTCCAACTATGGTCTCCTTTGTTTTGGTGCCTCTCAACCTGCCAGCATGTGCAGGAGGGTTCGCAAACGGATCCTCTGGAATATACTCAAACACAACCAATATGTTCTTTGTGATTCAAATGTGACCATAGGAGAGATTTTGAGGTTCCCTCCCAAGCCTCACATTGCTCAAGTATTACCCATATTCCTGGCCTCTTTCATCTGCACCAGGTGGTTTACACTGATCATAATGAATTTCCTTTAAAGGCTCCTAAACAAGAATTCACTTTGTTTACGGTAAAAACTTTTCAGCTGGCCCAAAGCAGTACTCTGAGACAACACAGAGGCTTAGGTGAACAACCACATCATTGCCACCATCTCCTGTCATCAAAATCTCATCAGAACCTTACTAGACTCAGGCAATGCCTTGCATTGAATCAACAGCAACAGGTAGAAATACTTATTTTAGGAAGAGCATCTCCTTTTCACATAAGGTGCCAGTCCCAATGGTTCTTGCCTTCCTTTCCTCCAAATGGTTTCCCTTCAAAACCAGCAGCTAGAACCTGCTTCACTGGTCATTTCATTTGGTCCACAATGTAGTAGAATGGACAGTGTCATTGTGTCCCAACAAAATTCAGGATGTTTCACTTTCTCCAGCAAATTCTCTTATGCTGTGAGGTTGTCGTACTCCAGACCTTCACTCCAATTTATTGGCACAACTGTAGTCAATAGACACTTGGAGCTGGCAAAGCCCATGATAACACTCTTCAAGTTCTGGACACTGCTAACAGTACAACTCCAGCCCTGGGGCATGAAGCCAGGTTTTGCCATTTGGAAGGCACAACGTACAACACAATTCTTCCTGCAATTCCTCCTGTTCTTCCAATGGCAATAGCTGGCACCACCTCTCTTTGAGCAGGGAGATGGCTGAAGAACAGCTGAAGACTTGGTCTTACCAGCCAGATTTGTCACTATTCTTAATTTGCGCACATGCTACGGTGACGTGTGCATTACACATGCTTAGACTGCATGGCTGAATGCTCATGTTATATCAAGCTGAGGATGATTTTACAGCTGGCTCTGCTCCTTGAGCAGTGGGAGCAGCTCTTGTGCATTTCTGAATGGCAGACTGCAGCCGAGCGGCTGGAGCTGTAATTCTCCAGCCTGATCTCTCCCCCGTCCCTACTACCCCGCCTCCCCCATGCCCCAACATTCTTTGCGGTTTTGTTTATGCTGCAGAAAACATCTGTGAGGGTATACGGCCAAGGTGAAAGATTTTGGCAAACAGTTATTTTTCATAGCTCAGCTTAAAGGGAAAATATGAAGACTGCCCCTCCTCCTCAGAGAAGGGGAAGGGTGGGGTTGAGAAATGAGATCCAACTGCAGCCAGGCCAAATAGCAGACTGGCTGTCCCACTAGCCCCTTTAAAGGAAACAGGAATTGTTTTTTCACTAGAATGAACCGTGTTGCAGAAGAGGAAAGGTTTTACTGAGAGAATCTGGATCAATTTTTAGAGGAACCATTTAGATAACCGTATCAGGAAAATCTTCAAGATGTTGCAATGTGTTAGGCTGAGCATAATATTTCAAGAGAATGCGTAAATCGTGCTGCAGAGTTCATTTAAAACCAGGCTGACATAACAATAAAAATCTGTAATAGAGAACAACCCCACACTACCAGGAGATGGACTCAATTACACTGCAGGTCTTTTTCAATGTTTAACTTCTATGACTCCTTATAGAATTGGGGCCCTGTAAGGGGAAAGAGAAAAAAGTTGGCTTATTACCGTCGTTGATTAACAGATCGACTTTCTCAAGCACTGAAGTACTTTATAGGCCTACAAAGTACAGGCCATAGGTAGGGAACCGCAGATGTCCCTGACAAGCCATGGTTTATTACTGATGTTCTGCAGTGGAGCAGAGAAGCTGAGGGCAGCACACGCTGCTCACAGCTGCCTTTCTCAGGTCGGCTCTGGAAGAAAGGGAAGGAGAGAGGAAAATTCCTGCTGGGAAGTGAAGGACTTGGGGGTGACAAGGAGATTCCAGATTTGGTTTAAGGCCTTGCAAACAGGCAGGCGCCACTTCATTCCTCCACAAATTGCAGCCACTCCTAGGTGAAACAGCAAAACCGTCTACAAAACACAGAGAAGCCTCGGATAGGAGGTGAGGAATTGTGTGTTATTGTTTAACAGGAAATGCGAACAAAAAAGTCAGGAATCACTCAGAAGCACTGTACTGCAAAGATAAAAGAAACGGTCTGCCTGGAACTGAAGTCCAGCTCAGTCCCCAGTCACACGCAGGACATTCCTCTCTCTTGCCATGAAGCCAGTCGCTGCTCGCATACTAGGAAGCTCAGCTACTGCCAGATACACCCCACTGGGATATAGCTGCTACATAACCCCCAGGTTAGAGACAAACAAAGCTATCTTAAAACTCTGAGCTGAAAGAAGACACCGGCTGAGTAGTCAGGACCTATCTATTAATACGATCTGTCACGAGCAGTTGCACAGCTGACCGGCGAGAGAGGGCCCTGCCGGCGGGGGCACGCAGCCACGCAAGCACCCGCTGCCCCTTCCACTCTCCTTCCCTCTGTCTGCCCTTCGCCCAGATCTAGCCAGGCTCCACATTAATTTTACAACCTGGAATGCTGCTAACACAATCACATTATGAAAGAAGAGCTCATCTTGAGGGAAGGCAAAAATCAGCTCCCTTCTCTGTCTCACAGCTGTCCTCACCTCCTCACCATGCGTTCCCAAAACCTGGGCCTGTTCCAAGCACTAAATGCACTGGAAAGCGTATCCTTGGGCCAGCTGTGATCCGATCATGGCGCGTTGGCTGAGGGTGAATCAGAAACCAACCGATAGGCCCAGGAACAATGCAGCCCCTTGTTAGGCTCTGAGAACGGCCATCGCCTTCAGCCCCCCGCCTCCTTCCCCAGCCAGCCTTCAGGGGAACGGGATGCTAGGAGGGCTTCTCTAACATGCCCCGCGTGATCCTCTCCCGCCAACCCATGTGCTGAACTACAGCTATTTTCTGTTTTGAATGACATGAGCCTTGTGTTGTGAGAGATGTTGGGTGAGGGCTGCTGCAGCCTGTTTGGAAGTGGATGCACAGCAAGCCATGAGCTGATAACGATATTAATGTACAAACTGGTACAGGGCAGCCGCAGCAGCAGCACCTGGGACCACGGTTCCTCTGGAACCCCAAAGGCTGGAAACCTCCCAGGAAGCTGCTTCTCATCAGCCCCACAGAGCAGTCCATGCATTGCACAGATCAGTCCCAGGAACCAGATTCTATCCGGCCTTACAACTTTGCCGATGTTTTGTAGGCTTTGTATGTTTACGATATTAAGTAAGCATTATGGAAATTAAGCGATGGCACAGAGCCAGAGTCCCTCCGTTTTTCCCAGCTCATCTCACAGCCAGCGAGGCTGTTGCAATTCTCAGGAGCAGATGCTGCATGATGGGAGTTAGTGGTGGGACAGCGCGCGGTCTTCTCCCAGGAAATATTCTGAGGGGGAACAGAGTGCTGTCCAGAGGGAGAAGAGGCCATGGACAACACAGATTTGAGGCAGTTTACAAAAGACTGCAGAGAAATTTAATCCTGGTGCATTAACCAAGTCTCAAAACTAATAGTTCTTTGCATTTGTATTAAAGTAGTGTGCCAAAGCCTGTCAGGATTACCCACTGTGTTTGGCGGTACAGCCCCATCTTCAGGGTAAATATGTTCTGCCAATCAATTCCCACTGTAATTTTGATTAGACACAACATTTTCCTTGCTTCCTGCCCTAAACAGCTGCCATGTTGCACCGCAGCTGCATTTCAACAGTGGATAAAGGATACAAATATATCACTTCTAGCAAATTTCAGCATAAATATGGATCTTAAATTGGGATCCTTCCAATTAATAAAATACTGCACTGGTGTGAGGCACTAATTGTTGATAAAATCCCAAATACAGAGTTGTTCTGTGCCTTTTGCTAGTCCCAATTGCTTTATAAGCTAGGAGTATTACATACGCTACATAGGAACTACTTGATCATTACCAAAACAGCCACTTGCCTGGTGCCCAGCTCACAAAAGAAATAGAGCAAAAAGTTCATTTTCCTGAAAATTAGTGTTGCTTTGGATAGCTGTAATAAGTTTCTAATCACATCCAAGATGACTCTGCAGCTGTGGCTCAAACATGTATATACTTTTCCACTCTACTGACTTTTGCTGTGGAACTTGCACGTTTTGAGCTGACACATCCCTGAAGCTGGCCCTGATATTCCAGTGCACTCCAGATGCACCAGAAGTGAAATCTGCCTTAGATCAGACTTTAAAACTTGAGACCTAAATAATTAAAACACACAGTGAGATTTCTGCAGAGATGAAATCTTTTATGAAATATGTAAGTCAGCAAGAATCATATATTGGGCCACCACAACAACCACCATGGGTTATAGCAATTGAGTATAAAGATGGCAAAAATTTAACGTAAGTAAGTTCTACTAAAACTTAATCTCCATTCTACAAAGAGAACTATCAAGATTTTGGTGATGCATGGAACTCAGTAAATTTGCTTTGAATAGTTGAATGTGTATGACAGAGAGAGAGAGAATTAGGCTGGAATGCTATAAGGGTAGAAGCCAAGCTCTGAGCATCTGGAAAGCAGAACTATATTTAGTGCACAATGACTTGCAAAAATTTGTGAGGGGGAAAAAGAAAGGAACAAAAAAGAGCAAGAAAAAAGAACAAAACATAAGTTGCCAGTGTTAGGCAATTAGATTAATTATAAAGAAAAAAGAACATCAGGCTGGGAGAAGGATAAATGAAACCCTGGGGTATATGTTTTTATAAGAGCTTCTACAAGCAGAAATGCTGTATAGAGTTAGCAGGCATATTTATAAACATGCTAGAGATAATGCATACTTCAGTATAAATACCACCTCAAAGAATTTCTGGCACAGAACAGTTAGGGCATTGACCTCTGCTGTACATGCATTTCCTTTATGTGGCTGAAATGGCCTAAATATGTTCCTTAGTTAGGCATGGGAAACTTTTTCCATAAGGTAACTGCATCTGCAAGGGTGCTCCATGGTATAACTGTACTTGGTTATGAATGTGTTACCAACTCTTTGCAAAGCATGTGTAAGTTACCATGTGTCTCCTACACCTACTTGTAAAGAGAACAAGCACCAAGTAAAGGGCTACCGTTCATAGATGTGGTACATTCAAAATGAAAATGGTGTAACACTTTCTAAATTCCTTGCCACCGTTGTAAAAACAATGTATTAGACAATCAAGTTCCCCCTCCATCACTTACGCAGTTTTTGTTCTATCGTTTACTTGATTTAAACATTTCATCAGCTCCTCAGTGTCACTGTTGTTTCCAGGCAGTTTCTCAGAACTGAGATCCCAGAACCCCAGAGCCTCCATCTTCAGCCCTTTAAAGGACACCTCAAATAACAAACAAAACCTATTTTCCTTAAAGCTGAGGTGCTGATCTCAGGCACACCGATGCTGTTCAAAGGATAACTAAGATGAAAGTAAACAATATTACTGACAACACAGTAGAAAGACGGTCATATCCATAAATGCCAAAGTATTTTCTGGTGTTCAAATTAATCCAGCTTTCAGCTTCTAGGCAGCAGTCTGCCGCCGTGAGATTTTGAAAAGTGAGCAGAAAGGGTTACCTTTGCACGGGCACCAAGTCTGGGTAAAAGACAGTAGGGATCTGGGGCCTGTGATCTGGGAGGAGAAGCCAGGTCCTGCCTGCGGTGCCAGGCGAAGAGCAGCCTGTCGCCTTCCAAGCACAGACCAGAGCCGCAGCCATTTTGAGAAGCAGCAGGGAGTGCTCCTAAGATTTGGCTGCTTTAGCCGTCAGTCTTTACTCGCATTTACAAATAACAGACAAAAAAGACACATCTTTCTGAAACAGGCAGTTTGGGGAGGAAGTCAAAATCCAGCAGCCATTTTCCACCTGGTTTCAAGATCAGCTAACATTTGCAAGGACCTGTATATACTCTTATTTGTAAACTTCAGGTTGTGGCTCTCTGTAAATCAGTGCTCTCGTGTGCCTCATGTACAGGTAAAGGCTGCTTTTGTGATGCACGCTTGCTGGCTCCCTATGTGTTATGCAGCAGTATTACTCATATGTCCTACAGGGCTGTCCCTAGGGGTGAAAGGAGAGATCTTGTTTCTTGTTCCATTAAATACGTAGTTTCTAGGCTAGACGCTGCCAACTAACATACCAGCATATTTGATATACATGTATATGAACTGGAGCAAGACCAAACCTGCTCACAGAAGCTGCAGAGCTGTAACTGAGGTATCTATTGTGCAGCATGCTCACATGCTCTTCACCAGTTATACATTAAATGTGTAATTTAGAACTACGAACATTTTTTCAATGCAGAACAAGGAGTGACAGAAGCATTGCATCTCTTTTTAGAGCGATACCTATCCAGCAACAGAAAGGATGGGGAGTAGGTACCTCTGCTACCTCGAGAGCAGAGGGGAAACAACATACAGGATTCACAGGAGACAAGGATGCCAAATAAAACAAGGCAGAGATTGAGATAACAGCTAGAGACTTAACGAATGGTGACAGAAACTGCAGCAATGCTTACAATGCAATGACCAAGGGCAATGTTAGAAACAGTTGTAAATCATTGTATCACTCCTTAAATTGATAAGAGGACTGGGGAAATATGGACGCTTAACTGGCAAAGTGCAGGGCCTGGAGCAGGGCTCTGAGGTGGAATCTAACAGTGCCTAAGACAAAAGACAAGAAAACACTGCTGCTCTCATTAAAGGCAACGCAGAGCTTTTTCCCCCTTACACTCCCATCAAGCAGAGCGCTTGCACACGTCCTGTTCTCAAGGAAAAACGTATCAGTTTGAGGTATTACAAATGAAAGCTGCTAAAGAAAACTGCTATTACAACCGAGTAGATTTTGATCCATATTTTACATTATTCGGGCTCTGAGGTCCCGTTCCAATGAGTACTGCACCCCGCTGAAGTCAGCAGCAGATGAGGATTCCCCGTAATTGCTACAGCACTGGGCAGAGAGCTGGGCTTGTTCCTCAGCTGTTTCCTAAGAGATGTGAACAGCCTCAGCTGGGTGCTGTTTCTAGTTCTGGCAGAGGTCAGCTCTGTCTGCAAGCACAAATCAGAAAAGTAAATCTAGTCTAAACAATTCTTTGTACTGTTCCAGAAGCAATTAAAGGCACTTTGCTTTGTGTATTTCCCCCAGGTGTGAGCAGACACTTCCCACAGACAGTAGCACAGCAAGAGCTCAAAAAGCATAAACTCTTTGCAGAGGAAAAGGTGAAAAACCTGTTGCTTTGGGTATGTAAGACTGAACTGGCCAAAACACTGCAGGATCAGCTCACCCAGGTACTGACTGCAATCTGTGCTTAGAGAAAAATGGACATCAAATATTTCCAGCTCAACTCAGCTAACACTGTCAGGCTCCTTATTAGCCAGGCAATACCAACAGATTAGATACCTACTTTTAGATTTGGTATTATTTAGCTAGGAATAAAAATGTAATGTGCTCCATCAACATGTCACCTAAATGAATGACAAAGATACTGACATGCAGGAAGCAAAAAGCACCCCTCATCCATAAGCAGTACCTTTGTAGATCAGCAACGATGTGAAAAGGATAGAAAAAAGTGAGTATGAAGTGAACCCTCACACAATTATATTTGGTAATGAGCATTTGGTTGTTTCATTGTTCATGATTCTCCAAAAATAGAATAATAAAATGACTTACAAGTATTCCTATTATATAACATTAGGTATACTTGTTATATCTAAAAACTCTCACTGGTTTTGCTGAGAGCCAGCACCAGCAGTCCTGGGAATTCAGTGCATTGTCCCTGAATCTCCAGTGTACTAGCACTGGCATGTTATTAATCTTTCAAATCAGAAATCTACCTTTGCAACTAGCACTCATGAGAGAGACGACGAAACATGAGTAGCTTGGGGAGTCATGATGTTTTACTATTCGTTCTTTTATATATATATATTTCAATATATGTAATTTTTAAAACAAAATCGACACATTCATGCATGGTACACCTCCCCACCCTTGGTGCAGCACAACTCCCTACACAGCTGGTGCGGGCTGAATAAAGGAAACAAACTGATTTAGGGATAGTTTGATTAGATAGATAGATTGATAGATAGTTTGATAGAAAACCATCCAAACCCCTCATGTTCCCTGATGTGGCTCATATCACGATCACACAGATTTATGGTCACAGCTTACACAGCAGCGTGCACAGGCAGAGGAGAAGGTAGGACAGCAGTAATTTTCCACTGATGAAAATATATCCTGAAATCTTGGCCTTAGTCTGTGGCTACAAATTTAATCTCTGGTTTTATTAATGTGGCACCGTGTAACTGCAAAATATTCCCAGGAACAAACTCTGAAAGTTTTGTATTGTATTTATAGTATTGATAGTGACAGGCAGAAAAGCAGGACTGGGGAGCCTTTGCTTTGACACAGCTGAGACCCTCTGCATGCTAGGAAGTGTATCCGCTGTTGTTATGGGATGCCCATAGCACACGCTGGCACCAGACGTGACTTTGCTGCAGCCTTGGAGATTTCTGCCTCTGGTTTCTGAGTAGTGCTGAACACTGCTCGTCCCAGTCTGCCCTTGAATGGAAACCCTTTTCACCTGTGGCTCCTCTGCACCCTTTGCTGATCTCCACCAGCAGCTGCCAGCAATTTTCCTAATATGGAGAAGGCGTGGATGCATAAAAAAGGGCAGTATTTTTATCCTTGCAGAGATAAGACTTTTTTTTTTTTTTACTCTAATGTGACTCTGCTGGTCAGTACCAGCCCCAAAGGGTCCTGTTTCATAGAGGGGAAGATCACAACTAGCAGAAAGAAGACATCTGTACATGTCATTGTGCTGAGCAGTTTGCTTGAATCACTCCAGCTTCTCAGCAAATTCCCAAATAAAAATCAATCACAGCGGTTTTGCACAGGAAGAAGCAAGGCACAATTAGGGGCCTGGACTTGGTGAGGCTGTGGATGAGCCTCCAACTGCAGGTTATATTCAGAAAGCTGGAAATACCAATCTAGAATGCTTCTAAAAAGCAAAACAAAACTTTCTTCCTCTGTGTCCCCTATGTAAACACCAGATACTCCCACCTCCATGGTCAGGTGGGTTTATTATTTACCATTAGATTACCTTTATTTAGCGTAGGAAACTGAGTACACATGTTTGGTTCTATGCAAACAATCTGCTCTGGGTAGTCTGGACCCTGGAAGAAAGGTGTCCCCTTGAATGCTATAAAAGGAATTTTTGGCACATGAATCCAGACAGTGGTCAGGTTCTTCAAAACATAATCCACGCTACAACCCAAATTCCTCCCTGTGGATAATATCAGTGAAGAAGGGGGTCCCAAAAATTCTATGATAGCATAACATCATCTTCTGGATCTTGGTGGAACTGAGTTCTGTGATAACAGAAATGATTCAAACGTTTTTAATACAGTAAAAATTATTTCTCTACTCTCTCTGACAGTGTCTTGGAGGAGAAAATAGGGCACAGGGAAAAAAGCTAGTTGCAGATATTTGGCCCTGAGGTGCTAAGTCTCATTTGTAATACAACTACCTCAAAGAATTAATCCAGCAGAAGATAAAGTACAAGCAGATTCATTTCGGATCGTTTCCTTATACACATCTACGGGTGGGGGAATGCGCAGCTGGTTGTTCTCATCAATGAAACCCTAAGCAGGAGGAATTCTCTACAGGGTTAGAGCTGACTGCTCTAACACCATTTTATACTTTCACATGGCTTAACAGACCAGAGAATCAGGATTATTGGGGTTTATTCAGCTAACAAATATTAAATATTCTGGTTTCATTAAAAGTAACCTTTTGAAGCTATGAAGAGTCATTACATGAGTGAGACTCCACTTATGTATTCACTTCTGTCCAAGATCCCAGCTGAAATGAAAGTCAAAAGGATCACGCCAGCCTTCAGCTGCCATCATAAAATCATTACAGAACATCGTATAATTAAGGCCTATTTGCAGTTTCATTTAAAAACACATCCTGGCCTGGCCGCTCTTGACTAAAGTTGAGATGATTTGGCAGCATTGTGTGGGATTACACACTGAAATTAGCTGAACGGGTGCAGGCCAGGCTGGAGGTGCTTTGGTTGTGAGATTCGGACCAAATGTGCAGGCAGGAGTTACAGCTTAGCTGTGAAACGCAGGAACAGAGCTGCGAGGAGGAAGTTTGTAGAGTACCTGGGAGCAGTGCTGCAGCTGCCTAGAGCTGGCACTCCCAGCCTTTCACTTTCCTGCCCACCAGACATGTCTAAATATCTTGAGAAAAACAAGAAGCAAAACAATAGGTGACTGTAGTGTGAATAATAAAAGCCTGGCTTCCCTCTTGGAACCTGACTGCTGCTCTTAAACTGCCCCAGCTGCGCTCTCATGGTCCAGGATGTCAGCGCAACTGCGCCAGTGAATTAATGCCTTGTGTTCACTGTGGGGCTGTCTACAGCACCCTTTTATAGGCTGTGGTGTAAGAACGGGGTGGGTGTCTGTGTCAGAAGGTCAGGACTACTTCTCCACTCCAGAAAGTTGGGTTCTGTATGATGCTATTCCAGCAACAGCAAAAAAAAAAGGTTGAAAATAATACCGCATATGGGATGTACTGAGGTACCAGCAGTACAGTGCTTTGTTCCTTGCAGGAACAGGTAGAGCAGATACTAGAAATACTCACTCACAGATCCTGAGGGACCACTGGTTGAGCAAAAAGTTTTCTAAATATGTATTAGACAGTGTAACTGCGCGAGCTGACTGAAAGGCAAGGGCCAAGTTAGTCTCGGCTGAAACTCCACAGATTTCAGGCAGCTGTCTGCAATGAGTTTGTCCCTACAACAGAGTGCAGTTATTCTTTCAATACCAGGAGCCCTCATGTGTCCAAATAATTTCAAGCTAATATCAGACTTCACTTACTGTGTGTTTTGATTCTTTAGCATTCCTGAGAGAAGATGAACAGAGATACCATACAACCACCTTATGCAGTTCTTTTTGTAACTGCAGTCAGTTCTTTAAAGGCTGGTATGCTGTTCCGCTGCCAAGTACAACAGCACACTCTTTCTCCCCCTCCTCTTGTTCCCAGTGACAGAAGAGCAAATCACGAGCCAGGCCTGCTCCAGACCGTGTCTCAGTGGGTTCCAGCCATCAGAAAAGACATGTCCTTCTCCCCATGTCAGTGTAGTCTGCATTCCCATGGTTTCTACTCATCTTGGTTTTGGAATAGAAGCGTGAAATCACCAGGGCTGTCACTCCTGTACTTTTCATCAGGTTCAAATCTTTTAAAAAATAGGCACAAAGGGAAAAGAAAACATATGCTCCTTGCTGAGTTATCTGTTAATACAGGAGAGCAGTTGTATCACGGATGTTTTGGAGAAGGATCAGACACCTTCACAGTCAAACAGCACAATCCAACATATGGCAGTAGATGAAGGCTACCTTTTGCCACTCACATTTCACTCCGAAACCTTCTAAATCATCCCTGCCAATCCTTGAGGATCATTAACATCCGTCAGAAGAGCAAATCTCTCACTTATGTAATAGGTTAGGTTGCACCAAACAGCAGGTATGAGAAGTTCCCTGGGGGAGGACACCTGCAGAGTCTGTTCCTTGACCTTCAGCTCTGCCGCTCCTGCAGATGGCTGCTGTTTGACTCAGCAGTGCAGGAGCGGTACAGACACACAGGATGCCTCAGGAACAAAACAGTAACTCCGCTGAAAAAAAGCAGCCTTATAGATTCTCTTGTCAAGGGATGCTTCCTTCCAATTTTGATCAAATGAAAAGCATTCCTGTTTAAAATAAGAAACAAATACATTCCCCCACTCAATCTCTTTGTGAATACGCACACTTCAGAGAGCAAAACACGTATTGTTGTTGGAAGTGTTACGCAAGAGCTCCTCAAAACACTAAGAACACATTAAAAATATTCTGTTAACAAGCTGAGGTCCCTTCAGCACGGCCTGCGGCACGCTGTAACTCATATGTCATGGGTACAGGTAAAACTCTCTTTCTTCTGACTGCAATAGGTAATCTAATTCAATTCATTTCAACTAAATGTAAACGGACTCAATTTAAAACTTCCACCAACTTGCTAAGCAAACATAGACGGGATTTCCCAAGGAAACATACACAGAGGGACTTCTCCATAAGCATGTATAGATATGGTGATCTAGGTGTTCTTTAAAGACAAGTAAAAAGGAAGAAACAGATGAGTAAGTCCTAGTATTTATCAGGTCGAATGTTTACATGCTACAGAAGGAAAAAGTATGCTATTGATCCCAGTATAGTAGCTTTCCTCACATCCTTCAAGGCTCATCTGCTCAGTGTCTCAGGCACTTCTGTTATCCTGGGAGATGTAGTAGCTGACTTGCCAACAAAGTGGAGAAAGGCCACTTGAAATCTTTTTCTTCCTCAGGGTGGTATGGTCGTATGATCAAAGAAAACAAATCTTCCACAGTAGGACTCCCAAACACCATCCACATATTAGCAAGCGTGTATTTTACACTGGAAAGAAAGGAAGGATCTTGCCACTTTAAATAGTCTGGTGAATTTTTGCTTCTGTGGTCAGCTGGGGCTCTTTGTTGGGATTGCACTGAGGTGCTCTTCCATTACATGGACATATTGGGAATTTTTGATTCATTTGCTTTTCTTCCAATCCACAGTTCAACTTCTACCAATTTATAAAAGATCTACACTTGGTGTTTGGGGAAAAGGCAAGAGAGATTCTGGCTAAGCCCATGCTATGCAATGACTGACTTAGGTGGGAACTAACGGAACTGAAGGATTGGGCCCAAAGATTTGGTAGCTCACAGGAAAGACGAAGAAGTTAGGTGCCAGAAAGTTTGGAAGCTGAGATATGTAGTTAGAAGAGCATCTGCCACCATGACAGGTAAAGTCTGAAAGCAAAGAGGGAGGTATTGGTTTGGAGGAAAGCAGATGGCACTACACGATCAGTATGGCAGCAGGACAGATACAGCTGGATTTCATCAGGATTGCATCTTCCCATGAATGACAACAAGAAGCTGTCTGCAAACACAACAGGCTCAGAAAGGGAAGCAAAACCCACATGACATTCAACGTGTCTGACAGAAAATGGGACTTGCACACTGGCTGTGGGACACAGGAGCACAAAATCCTCACTAGCAGTAAAAAGAGAACTTCTGAATGATCACCCCTTACTTGGCTTGAATCACCTTGAATCATGAACCCCTATTGATCTTCCTGGTTGCTCTGGCTCTGCCTTTCCTGCTGAACTCTCTACTCCTGAGTTAAGGCCCAGAAGTATTTTGGGAATGAACAAATCTATTTAATTTCTCCCAAATGCTCCATCTCAAAGTAATGGCATAATACCTGGCTCATTCTTCGAGCTCCACCAAACAATGACTGCCAGGAAAACAGCTTACTTCAGTAATTCCTAACAAAATATAGTTAGCTCTTTAACACACAGCCTTCTTTTTACTTAGTCTAACTGCTTCTTTCTCGGTGCAGATCTTTGTAGATTCCCTTGGTTTATGCCAGCTGCAGTCCTCCCCCAGAGAGTAACTTGCTTCTTAGGAGAAATAATTTTACATTTGGAGCATTTTACAGCTGGAGCATTTCCCGAGTCCTTCCAGTTCCGACTTTACCTTTCTTCCTGGCAGCCTGTGCAAAGGGACAGGGGCACCCACCTGCAAGGTGAAGTACTGGTCTTAGCTTTGTCTCTCAAAACCCTGGCTTTCTGTAATCTTTTCAAGTGAATGATAAACCTGGAAGAGCAAGATCCCTATCTCACTGTGCTAAGATGGTCAAATTTGCCATGTAAGTACACTGATAATGGACTTTAAAAACCAAACAACAGTAAATGAGAGTGTTCTTACCTCCCTGACAGAAGCGTGTGTCCCTTTGCTAGAGCACTGCTACACAAACAGCCTAGGTAGGCGCTATGTATATGTGAGGGCCTTGAAGCACGAGGCTGAGAGGAAGCAGTAATGGCATGTAAAGATGGGGAAAGAGGGAGGAAATAGTCTGAAAAAAAAAAAAAAAGAATGTGGTGCACAAAGGGAAAGATTTCTCTAACGTCAATCCCTTTTGGAGCTCTTGCTCATTCATCTGTGGTCAACTAACCAAGACTAACCAGACGGCCACACTGCCCAAGGACTATCTCTGCAGGGTGACAGTAAAGAGGCTGGCCAAGGAAAGGGTGCAAGAATCTCTTGAAAGTATCATAAAAAGGCTAACTGATTCCCCTTTGGGAAAATACTACTCATTAAACTAGTTTCTACCAAACTCAGGGAGAACATTAAAAATCCCTCATAGTACTTCCTTCTTTTTAGTAAGGGACCTGTACACTGTTCATAGCCCCTGCTACAATGATAAAAAACCAAAAAGTGAGACACTCACTGGCTGGCCACTCTCTGTCTAATGGGACGGGTTCTTATTTGTGAACCTTCCTGGAACTCTGGATGTGATGGGAGGCACTATACAAAATGTGAGCCAACGGTTTATTGAATAAGGCATCAGAGTGGATATTGCAACATGTGAATTCAACTTCTGACTCTGGTACAGACTTCTATATACCACTAAGAGAGCCCTTTCAACTCTTCTGCTATACCTCTTCTGAGTAAAATGACAATAACACCTCCTCACCATGTATTAATTTACCACAGAGAAATTAATTCCTACTTGTACTCAATCCTGTACTAGGGAAGCAAACATAGCAAAGACAAAAGTGCCTGCACTTGCATAGCCCTAAGCAGCCATTGCAAGACCCCAGAAGGATTCTGATATACGATCCGTTATACAGTGTGCACTGAATGGGATTATTTAAGCCAAAGTGGCCAATATGGTCTTGCACAAGCTTCTGCAGTGCTGTAAACCTTGCTTTCAATGATTTTAGCTTTCATGGATTTTAAATGATTAATAAAAAGTATGTCAATGCACCTTCAAGTGGCCCTTATTAAATAGATTTTACTTTAGAAAGGGTTTCTTATGGAGTCTAAAAATAAATATTTGCATGTGAAAAGAAGAAACAGGTTCATTTGTTTTAGAAGGTACTGCAGCCACCCATTGCACAGCTGAGTTTTCAGCACACCAGTGCTGGATGCCAAGGAGCTTCAGGAAAAGAAACAAGAAACAGAATGGGAAAACGAGCAGCTTAGCTTCTTTTCACATTAATTGCCAAAGTGGGTAGCACCACTGAAATAATATTGTATAAAACCTTCTCTTAACTCAGAAACCTTACTGTTTATTATCCTACCCCAGTGTCCATGCACAGAAATCCCAAAACACTGCAGGAAACAACATTCACTCTATGTTTATCTGGAAAACAGAAGTATTCTTCATGAACTGAGTAAGCAGGTTTAGGACCAAAAAGAAGATGCCATACTATTATTGTACATCTTCATGCACTCAAGCAATGTATTTTTGCCTGGAATGAAGAAAGATCTCTTGTGCAGAACAAGCATCACTGCAGCAGTGAAGACAATAGCGCGTAAGTGCCTTGTACAGAAAGCTAGAACATCACCTTTCTAACTAAAATATAGGTGGAAGTCATATGAAAAAGCATCCTTAACAAGCACGAGGAGGAGAGACCCTGGTTTAACATCTCATCTAACAGAAGTTGAGATGTGTGCTGCTGTGTTAATATTCTTCCAGGGAAGTACTTTAATTTCAAATCAAGAAGGAACACCACTATCTCCTGAGTCATCAGCATTACTTCCTGCCTTTCTGTGTGCATGTTCATAGGAAATCTTTCATCTGATTTTTTTCAAAGCCAAATTCCACTTGGCTAGCAAGCTCAGGCAAGATCCAGCCAACAACAGTATAGGCACAACAAGTTTCAACACAAATATTTGTTGTAAGAACACTTGTTGATTCATTTGCTCTTCCTTGGCTGAACCTTGACTACACCCATCCTGATGCACACTTGCCATGTCAGGATCTAAGTGCAATTTCTGCACTCCCGAGTTACTCATTCTGGCTTTGAAAACTATCCAGGTGGCTGCACAAGGGGCTACAGAAATTACAGGGAGATGGCAGAGTTGGTGAGATGACCTGCCTGAGAAGCAGAGAAGGGAGAGATACCCACACTCCACCAGCCCATCCCCATTCGATCTGCCCACAATGTGCTGTTGTAAAGAATTTGCAGCGAAGCTGGGGATTTGGCACTGACATGGTGTGGAATAGTCATCAGATATTTAAAACAGAGCTGAGAGAACAAAGAAGGGCTTTGTAGTGCAAGGCAGCACTGAAAAACCTGAGCCTCTGCCAGCCAGCTTCCATGGAGTGTTTGCTAATGTACACAGTGGAGTGCATTCCTCTCATTTGATTACATGACAGTTTTATATACCAGGTATATGCAGAAAGTTTTTCTTAACCCTTTTAGTTCTCCACCATTTATAAATCTTAAAGAGACTCACAGTGGTTTCATTTCTGCCATCTTGTACACACACGCAACTTCAGTCACAAAAGGCTGAGCAGGCGCTGTGGGCAACGGGATGGGGATATGTGTGTTGAAAGTCCTCTTATCTGTGCTGCTAGAAACAACAGAAGTAACTAAGCATGAAAGAATGAGAAAATTAATTCACTCCTTACTCATGTTATACTTTTCTGCATATCCCTTGATTTAGGCAGTGAGTATAAAGAGGCTTTTTTAAAGAACCACTATCATTATCTCTCCAGATTGTAAAACGAAGGATGCAGAGACTGCAATTACAGCTCCCACTTGTTAGACCGGTGAGAAGGGAGCCAGGAACTCCCTGTTGGCTAATGCCACATTCTACCACGTACTGTATTACACAGTTTCTACTGCAAAATGAGGATAAACTTCCTGGTGAAGTTCTTTAAGATCTATGCTAAAATGTGTTGTCTGTAACCAGGCAATGCTCTGTGCATTCAGGCAAAAGGACCTCTCATTCATACAATGTGAGACACACAGATGGTGTGCAGGACCAAGGCCTAAAGTGCAGGCATTCGGGTGCTTTAGTGCCAAGTAGTTGAGAAAGGCAAAGTATTTGTACCTTACCGTTCTGCTAATGCACGAAGTAAATTTCTTAGCCATAGTTATAATAATACGCAATTACATTTTCAGAAGATCTGCTGTGGTGCCTTTCATAAACTCTAAGCCGTAAAAACTACTAAGTTATAAAGTTAAAAGATGAACTACTGTTAATTAAGTTAAAAGAACAAGAGAGACACTGAAAGAGATGTTTGTGGTTAAAATCCTCAAGACCCATACTGTTGCCTGTGTTTTTAATGTTGGTAGCTCATAGACCAGCATCTAATTAAGCCCACAGAACCTCTGCAAAGCATTTAACTAGGAATTATTTTCCTGCTTAGCCACCCAGGGAAACAATCAGGAGATGAAAGTTAAAGCGTCTTGCCCAACACTTGTGTGTCAGAGGTAGCATTAGAATCTATGAAGTTCCTACTCCCACACTCCAAGTACTTAACAAAGCAGGCTTTGCCTCATAGGTAGAGAAGAAGCATTTGGGGCTGGTGTCTGGAATCAGATGGACAGACAGAAAGGAAGGTGAAGGAAGGGGAAGTTTGTTGCAGTGGTGGAAAAGAGTACACATGGGCAAAGCAGGCTGGTGCAAGATGAGCGAGGAGTGGGCCAGACAAACCAAGCCACTGATTTAAGCTGCCATAAGTCACTCAGAGGTTCATATCATAGTGAGAGCAAATTCAAAATAGGTCCCAAACCAGATGGGTGTGCATAAAAGACTTATGAGAACAGCGATGGGAGTACTGCATTTTTGTACACATGAGCAGGCAAACTCTTGCTGGAATATTTGTATGTGCTTGAGTCTGTAAAGAAGGAGGAGAATAATTTCCCAAACCAGAAAATGCATGATTAGATACCACAAGCAGGTTAACCGAAAGATACAGACAAGAAGCAGCAGATATCCTGTTTCCAAACTAATGGTATTTTCTGTAGAGAATGACAGAAAATTTGACATATTGGTAGAACTGACTTACAAAATGAAAACACTTTTTGAAGTTTCCATTTAAACACTGATAGCTCTTTAAAACTATTACTAGCTGTGAGATCCTTCTTTGGGTGACAGAAGAAAATGTTACATTTCTAACAGTATAACGGAACTGTAAGCATCACAAATGTTCTTATGGGAAAGTCAGATGTTTCATAAAGTGTATCGCAGATGATACATTCAGGCAAGCATCTGTGTCCTGTTTCTGGAACTGTGTGTTACTCTTAATTACTTTTTCCTACTGTTAGATTGTGTAACTTGGAAATAATGTGACACTTCTGAAAGAGAAATATTTTCTATTATGGAAATTCATTTTGTACTATGAGAAAGGGGCAGGAAGTACTCATATGATAGCATTTCTCAGCAGTCTTAACTCTAATGATCACAAAATACTGCTGTCTCAGTTTAACACTCTGCTGCAAGCGAACGTAAAAGACCAAGACTCATCTCACATTCCTTCTCCTCCCAAAGGGTCATGATACGCAGAGACACTTCTGCAGGAACACAGGCCCACATGGCTCAGTTATCTTTCCCATACCATTAGACATGTATAAATGTGTGAGAGACAGTACCCTTGGATGCCAGGAGAGCATTTATGACACCTGACTATATACTGCCTTCACTTCACAAACTGATAGCACTGTTTCCCAGCCAGCTGAATTCCTCAGCGCAAATAAAAGCCAAAGAAAAACCCTGCTGCTTAGTCAAACACAAAAAAATAGAGGTGATGCTGGCAGAAGAGACGAAATTTTAGACACGCTAGCAATTATCATGCTGTATCGAAAGAACAGACTGCTGTCACAGTGGCACAGAGCGTCAAGGTCTGCACACCTCCTTGATGCAGGACAGGCAAACAACTATGAGAGACAAAAAAGCGCTGATCTAGATGGTGACTCTTAAGGAGCACAGCCCCATTCTGATGTCCGAGGCCAGGGACACATAAGCATCCAACTCTGAGGACTGGGATCACAGTCTTATGGTACATCTTTATGGCCTCAAGCTTTACTTTCGGTAGTCACTGCATTTGGGATGATTTGAAGAGATTTGAGTTCACTTTCATGCAGTATCTTGCTTACTAAATAACAAGCCACCTTCCCCATCGCAAGTGACTGTACAGATTACCTGGTTCAGTTTAAGGCCTTCAGGTCTTTTCAGGGAGATTAATACAAGGATTTTGGCACATGAAAAGGGATGAATCTTCGGAACTCCCCTAGGAAAATGGCTAACGGTGGTCATCAATTTCAGTGTCTTTAGAAAACTCCTTTGCTCCTTTACTCCTGTAAAGTGCTTTTTAAACAAAAATTAACATGGATAACATGGAGCTGTACACAGTTATCTCAAAGGAGAAAGCAGAAATTTGAATGAGAAATCAAATTGATTATTAAAACAGCGAGTGTGCTTTATATTGAGGCCAGAAAGATAGATAAAACAGAGAAACATGGCCGTCCTTTAACATGTTACTTTATCAAGTTCACAGGCTCTTAATAGGGGAATATTATGATTTCTCAAACATATTCTACAATCAAATATTAAATCTCCACACCCATTCTGCGAATGGCAGAAAATAACATATATATCAGCTTTCCTTTAACATCACATGTGGCTTACACAACACCAAATCCTGCCAAAACATCCCTGGTTGTGCATCAATAAAGTAATAAATGCACAGCTCTAGGAATGGTGTTGGTTACGCTCTACATGGGAATCAGCAGAAGGAATACATAACACTGTGGCTTTTTGAGTTCTACGAATGAATGGAAATGGCATCCTTTTTCCCCGTTCTCAGTGGAGTAATGGAACAGTAGATAAACTGTGCAGAACCACAGCTAAATATTTAGAACCCACAAGGAAAAAGTCCTTTGAACAAATCAAGCTATTTCACTTACTGGCTGGGAACGAAGAGAGAGACAGAGGGTTTGTTATTGTTATTTCTATTTTTAAATACGTACGAGATGCTTAGATACTCTGCTGATAGGGGCTCTATAGGGACCAAAAGAAAGAAGAGTAGGATTTTTTTCCATGAGATTCCTATACCTTTGTAGTGAGAATCAAGGCTTCAAATTTTAGCAGCACCTTTTCCAATCAAGACATCTGGAAATGTCTCAAAACTATTTAAAAAAACAATGGAAACACTGCAATATAAAACATGGCCTTCAGGCCATCTGGAGATCTGACGACTACTTGGAATTCCCAAGGATTTCCTCTAAAATGACTGTGTTCCCTATCTGCTCCTTGTTCATCATCACACAGTTAACGTTTTTCATTTAAAGAATGCTCAAAGAAGTTTCTCTGGCATTAAAGTATAAAATATAGGCTGACAAGGAAAGGCACTTAAAAGTTTTGAAATCTTTCGGAATTCATTATGTAATTATATTATTTAATACTCTTTACCTCAGTTTTCCCACCTGTAAAATATTTTATTGTTCAAATACATTTACTTACCTAGAAAGACTACTATAAAGCTAATGAAAATTTTAAAATGTTTAAAGAAGGCTAAAGACTATTAAGACTTTACAGGATGTCTTCGTGCCTTAATTGGTAGTGTGTTACCTTTTCAATATATACTGGGGTTTGCAGCTGAAAAATCATAATATCCTTTCTAAATATTAATTCATGACACCTCACAGTCTACCAATAAGATTTAACTGGTACATTCTCCACACTTTGGATTGCTGATTACTTCCAGTCACACCTCGCTGCTAATGCCTCAGTGATGAGGCAAGGCACCTTGAACTGGAAGTCATCATCTGATGTGAATCCAACTTATTGTCCAGAATGTATGTTAAATTTCTGCAAAATACGAAAAACAGTAATCAAAAAAATGAAGCACATTTTTAAGGTACCTGCTGTTGCATCTGAAAGCAGCTTTGCTCAGAAATCAAGTCTGAGACAGTCCCATCACTTTGCATTTCAGCATTTTTCACTGCAAGATAATTTTACTTGCATTAGCTACCTGAGCTTTTAAAGAACATTTGGGATCGTATCACTGATCCTGTTTCATGCCCAGATATGTTCACTGAGACAGAATATACCGCGGGTTAAGTGATTTTTTTGAGGCTTATATAAAACACCACAAAGCAAAGCTGGGGTGAGGATGCAGGAGTCCTGCCCCCCACCCTGGCAGCGCTGCATGCACGGCGAGCCAGCTGCCATTCAGTGCTCCAGTGCTAGCTTAGCTTGTCTGGCCCGGCAGTAATGAAAGGAAGAAAGGATTTTTCACTAGGAATTTGGAGTATTTTCTCATTATAACCAACCAGCATGACCAGAAAAAGAGCCCTGATGCAATCTGTGGGCCTAGTTTCTCACTCCCCCACTGGGATGGCCTGAAAAGGCTGCTGGGGACGTAAGTCCCACTCTTCCAGGAGAGGGGAGGGAGAATGTGCATAACCAGATCCTGTCCGTCATGTCTGGTGTCCTGCCTTCAACACTGCCCAGAGCTTCACGGTTCAGGGAAAGGCAAACAAACAAACAAAAAATCCCCCCTGCTTCCCCCTTGCAGCGCCCCTGGCCCATAGTGCTGTAACCAAGGAAGTGGCCCATCCCATTACCCACAGCCAGCCTTTCCAGCAGACCAGGACAGGGCAAGGATAAACTCCAGCAAAAATCCCACCTCTGATCTTGTCCTTCAGGCCAAAACTAGAAAACAGGGCAGGACAGGCATGATCTGATATCTTAGGGACAGAGAAGGACCAGAGCATGCTGGGGGGGAAGATGGCAGCCTGGGGGAGGTTAGTGCACGGAGTGCTAACGTGCTTTTCACCCGGCACTTCAGCTGGGTGCCCCGGGTATTGATTACTGCCCTCCATAAGAGCAACTCATTGGAGGGGGATTTTTTTCTTTCCTCACATGGTCTCCCTCGACACTAAAGCTGCAGCGGAGGGGCCTTCTCCTGGAGAAGGCACAGCAGGAATAATCCCACTAGGTCAGGAGGGAAGGGCAGAGGCTGAAGGGCAGGGAAGGTCAGCGCTAGGCACACACGAGATGGAGCTGCTAGAGCGGGCAGAAGGTCTGTTTCTGGCTCCCCCAGGCCCTCCTGCCAGAAACTTAAGCCGCACTTTGGGAGACCCAGGGATAGGGCTCATGGTAACCTGGAGTAACGGGCAGCTGATGGCATCTGTCCCAGGAGCAGGAGCTGCGGGAGGGAGGAGGGGGCTCCGCACTTCATACTCCCTGATGCGACAGCACAGCCCCCGTGTGTCTGTGGGTTTTTGTGCAAGAAGTTGCGCTCAGGTAAAGAGAGAGGAGATGCCAGCTGAAACAGGGCAGGGGAAGTGAAAATGCCGTCAAGTTGTTGCTCGCTGCGACGCATGTGTGCACTTTTTTCAATAGAGATGAAAGAAACAATGCAAAGCCCCAAGACAAAGTTGTGCCTGGCTGTCACAAGTCCTCAGCTGTGTGTTCCACTTGGACTGACTTAGCTTAATTCCTCTTTCACACATAGACACAAGTCAGCGTGGGTCTTCTGCAGTTAATGGAGTCGCACCCCTGTACAACAGTCACAAGAGACAACCTGACCCACCATGTGACTCTAGGTCTCGGTCTAACAGGGATAAAGACCACCATGTATGTCCGCTCGGCCTGAAGGTGCGCTCCTGACACTCCTTTGGGCTTGCTGTGACCCTGAGAAGGTGCTGGAGGAGCTAGGGCGGAAGATGGGTTCATAACACCCCCTGCATATGCCCAGGCCTCAGACAGATATCACTTTCAACTCCAGTCTGACGCATGCTACTTTCCCCTCTCTGCCACTGGATCTTATCCTTTCCCTTTCCCTTTCCCTTTCCTTTCCTTTCCTTTCCTTTTTTTTTTTTCTTTTTTTCCACTTAAACACAAGTAACTCTGGAATTCAGCTTTCCTGGCTGTGATTACATGACTTTGCACAGGCCAAGCACATAGCAGATTCATCCTCCCTCTCTCCTGCCATCTTCACCTTCCTTCAGGCCCTTTCTTTGGCTTTGTTGTACATCACGTCATACAGTCTGCTTTCCACAACTGCGTGAGACTTTGGTCATGGTGAGATTCAAGGCCTTCCTAACAGTTCCTACACAAGCCCGTCATTGCTAGTAACTGAGCACAAGACAGAGAAAGCAGGCAGCATTTTGCCTGAACGCCATGTTTGATCTGCCCAGTAGGAGAGGCCAGGCAGATGGGAACATAGGCTTCTAGTACCAGATCATGCCAGTACTCTGCTTCCACAAGTCAACTCATTCAGAAGAAAGCAAAAAAAGTTAGTGTACCTAGCCAGTTGTAAAGTGGGAGTAGACAGAAATATTCCTCTCCCTCCTTCCTCGACAGGGCAGCCAAAGATACGCTGTAACATTGAGAACTTTTTTGCCATGAATTTGAGCCTCCTTTCTTTCCCCATCTGATCTCACTTATCTCACCATGGTTTCTGGCTAGTAGCAGGGAAACAAGAATTTAATTTAGATATGATGTTTGGATCTGGAAGCAAACTTTCTTAGAACACAGAGAGGCTTGGTTTCATGTGTGTTTTGATTTAACCCATTATTATGCTAGATGAATCCAATTAAAAATCTGAATACATGTCTGACTCTTCCAAAAGTCAAGGCTCTGAATCTGTTGTTTCATCTTTAGCAGAAAGAGAAACAGAAACCAGATAAAATGAGAGAAGAATAAGACAAGGAAATTTACAGAACATTTTCCTGAGAGCAGCTGCTAAATCTCACAAGAATGTGCTATCCGCAGTTTTGGAATATTACCTTTCCACTAAAGATACTAGAGGTCCTCATTATGAAAGTACTGATTTCCAGGATGTAAAGCTGGGACACAAGCACTTCATTCCCAGTACAGCCAAGCACATTGTGATTTTTCCCTATCATTTTTGTCATCCAGAGAGAACTACTCCTTTTTCCTGAAATTAACCCTCTACCTCCGATGAGGATGCCCAAAGGAGCAAGTTGGCTGCACAGAACTGGGAGGCTGCACGGGCTGAAAGAGGAAACCATGAAGAACTGCCTTTCTCCTCTGAATGTGCACAGGCACTGCTTATTTTGGGCACCAGTGACTTAGGATTTGAAGATATTTGCTGGCATGTATTTAATTGCCATGCTTTTTAATTACCTCTCCCCATGATGGATGAGTTTTTTTGTTGAAATGAGGTCACAGTGTTTTACCTTTTCCTCCCATGCTGGGACTATTTGCTGTGTCAGTTTGTGCAGCTTAGAAAAATACAGGCATATCCTCTGAGCTGGGGCCTGGCACCATAGAGCAAAGCCGACTTTGGCTCCATCCACTTGGCAGCTAATGAAAGTCGGGAGCCGCCGTGTGCAGGTTGTGAGGGTGCAGAGAGTGCCCTCCGTCACGCCAGGAGGAACCACTGCAGACCCCTCTCCCCAGCCACAGGTGACGTGGGGCAACTTCGGCCTTCAAAGTGTAAGGTAGGGATGTGCCCTCACTGGGACCTACCTCTCCGTCCTCGCACAGCTGTCCCACAGTGGAGGGTAAGAGGGACCCTGGGATCATCTCTCCTGTGCAATTTCAGGGAGAAGCAAGGGCTCTGGCCCTCTGTCCCTTGGCAGCACCACAAGACAAGCCTGCTACCCTTGTCATTGCTGTCATTCCAGCCACCCTCTGTGGTTCTGGATGTGTGCTCAAAGCCACACTTCTTGACCTCTGCTTTCTTTTCAGTTCTCCTCGTCATCTGCACAAGCAACTCCACTCTTTCAACAGCAGTTCAAGTAAATTTAAAGAGAGGGAGGACACTGCTCATATGTACCCAGCCCAAAACGTATCTACCAAGCTCTAGAGCCTTAAGCCAGCTGGCCTGGGCAGAGTGGAGAGGGAAGGAGCCCTATGCCAATGCCTCATGCCTTTTTTCGAGAGAAAAAAAGCCTTTAACGTGACAACACACAGTGGGCACCACCTCCCATTTGCACACAACCAATGTCTCTGGCCAACTTTGATCAGTGCCTGGGCTGGAATGTGCAAGGTTCAGTGTACGGTCAGACTTGGTCACTCAGCCTCCCAAGTCAGCCCTGGGAGAAAAGAAAAAGCCAGACACATCCATTTGCTGCTTTCCCCAATCTGAGCTTGACAACCACTTGTGACCTCCCCCAAAGTCGGGCTGCTCTCTTGTCCCTGGCCTTGGCTGTAAACTCCAGCATCGTCGTTACTTCCATTAGAGCCTCCTGCGTCTGGTCTGTCACCTTCTGAGCCTGACACTGGGTAAGGACGCACCGAAGAAGCACTGAGTGAGGGCCTCTGGTTACGTGCTAGAGACCCAACAATTCATCGAGCCCCTTAAAACCAGGAGAAGATATGGGAAGCAAGCAGGAGTGCTGCAGTAATATTGTTTGTTCAGACCCGTAACCTCTTTGACTCTATAATATCAACATGGTGAAGACATCAGATAAAGAAGTGGGAGTTTGATAAAATAACTCCTGTCCTTGTGAAAAATTGCTCTCAGTCCCTTTGGAAGGCTCTCCCTGGAGTTCATGGGCATACCCTGATGTGTAGGGTGTTCCACAGCTGTGTCTGCACCCTAGTGCCTTTCTTTTTTGGGAATTAGAGCCTGGAGAGGTCAGAAGCTCCAGTCACACCAAATGAAGCTGTGGCAGACAGCCTTAAATTATTAATGTCTTTAAATACTAAATGCACTCAGGAACCAATTCAGCCTGCAGCACACAGGCTACGCATAAGAAGGTCCCAAAGGGATTCCAGAAAAAAATCTCACTAAGGACTGTGAAGCAGTAATTTTGTTTGCACTGATATATTTGTCTCTCTCTTGAACAGAGGATACACACGATCAGGAATCACTGCATTTGTAAGCACGTCCACTCTTTTCTCGCTGTTTCAATCACTCCTTGTCCCTGGGCGAGACATAACTGTCCTAACCAAATCTCCATTTTATTAATATCTGACAAGGTGGTCTTGAAACCTGGGAGAAGACCGACACCTTTCAGTTATACGGCAAGAGCATCATACC
Source organism: Pampusana beccarii (assembly GCA_013399365.1). NCBI lineage: Eukaryota > Metazoa > Chordata > Aves > Columbiformes > Columbidae > Pampusana > Pampusana beccarii. The sequence continues at coordinate 164,526 of VWYH01001416.1, forward strand.
TCCAAATCTACAAACTGACTTGAGTAAGGATTCCAACGCTGTCACTGGAAAGAGTGCAATTCATTAATATAGCTCTGCTATGCACACTTTGATATTTATCTTTAACCACATCCCTTTAAAACTAACCTTACTGACAGCTTGCTTCTGTAAGCTTCCATTTTGCTATTCATTTAGTTTCATCCCCCTACGGCTGTGGTGGCTCCTACCTCTGGCTCCCCTGGCTCCACACCACTGCCACAACTGGCCTGCAGATAAGTCGGATGCTGTGTTAACAGTTTGCTGTTTTCATACAGCTTCAATTTTGTTGCAAGAGGAACTGATGCTGATTTTTGCTCCTGTTTCAACATTTGGCAGAAACGTGAAATTCCGCACGTTGTAGGAAACAGGAAGAAAGTTTTAACTTCAACTGCTTAGGATGTACATGCACAAACAGCACACTCAAAGTGCACGGTCCTCCTGTTTATTTCCTCCGCACCTCGGTTTTTCTGTTCTCTTTCTCTGCTCTTCCGAGAATGTATCTCTTTCACTTCTGCTCATCTCTCTCCCACACCCATAGGCAAGCACTGATTTGTTATTGCTAGGTTGCTTGCGATTACAGGTCTGGATATGCTGGTTTATTGCAGGGTTGTCCCTGGCTTGATAGGCTGTTTGCTGTTTTGTTATTATAGTGCTTAAGCCTCATTCTTCCAGTTTGCTCTCTTTCACATACACACACACAAACCGCCACACCATATTTATTTTGAAACGGCAAACACAAAAATCGACTTGGGCTTTGGAAACAATTTGAAAGGCAATGAGGGAAAAGGGGGTTATGGGCCCTGGAAATGCCAGCCCCCCGCCCCGCCTGACTTCTCTGAGTGTTTGCCATTTTTTCTGTGGTAATGGAGTATAAAGCTCCAAGTGCCGCAAACGCTGCGTGTCTGTTTGCTTTGCTTGGCTGCAGGAGCCCAGGCACAGCATGTTCATCTGGGAAGCTCTTAGCTGGGGTTGGGGAAAACGGCTGGTCCCTTATTGAGACATTGACAATAGCTGTTACAAGTTAGATATTGCTCCCTACAGCAACAGGCAACAAACAAGAAGAATTTAAATACTCTCAAAATTATTGCTGATGTATTTACGCTTATCAAATATAACAGCGGCCTCCCCCCTCCCCCTCAAAATGTGTTTCAGGTCCCTTCCAAAGAGAGGGGGATTTCAAAAGCAAACCTACACCTATCCTTGCAGCAGAGAGAATTTCCGCTTTCTTTTGAAAAGTCCTGTGTATACCTCCGCTGCATTCCTTCTCCTCCCCATCCCACCAAAAAAAAAAAAAAAAAAGGGCAAACTTCTGGGCATAGCTTAAAAGCCACAAAACTTCCTCCATGTGTGTATTCTCTAGCTCCACTGCAGATATTTGGAGTTACATAAAACTGGGCAGTTAGTGATTCTGGCAGCTGAAAAATTACAAAGTTCAGGGGCTGAGGAGGGCGTGGGCCAAGCTGAAGTTTTCCAGAGCGCCGTACCAGATGGAGCGGAGGAAAAACGCTTCTCTCTCTCGAGGCTCAGGAAGGCGGAGTTAGAAGCTCTGAACCTGAAACAGATTTCAGGGAATGTTCTCCATTCCCTGTGCCCTGTGAGCCCTGGTATCGGCCGTGCTGGTTATCAAGGGTGGTTTGGACATTAAAAATCAACAAACGTGCCTTTCTGCATGTGGCCATGCAATGCTTCTACAGTGATGCCGTGGAGATTGCCGCGCTCCACTCAGCCCCCATTAGCCAGAGCTGTGCAACCCTTCTCCCTTATGAACCCATGGCATGTTTCCGTGTCCACCGGGACGGTTGATGCTAAGGATGAGATCAAAGTGCATCATGTAATAAACTGCACAAGCTACCGAACATGCTCCAAGTCAGCACATTGACACTAGAAGACGGTTTTGTGTTAGAACGTGTTTACTGGGATGATGTTAAATTTAACTGTCACATTTAAAATTATGTCAGAAAACAGCTAACTCCTAAGATCTGGACCTGAAACTACCCAGGTAGAAATGGTCATGCTTTTTATCTACTCTGAGTGCTGAACATTGTGTTAGTTAACACATGTTGTAAGATGCTGGAATTTTTCAGTGTAAGTAGTCCCACCTGGGTTTTAAAACGTCCTGGCTAGTCGGGCTTAATTTTTTAGCTCTGGACAGGATTTTAAAATACGCTTTCAACTGTGATCACACTAAGGACAAAATAACCTTTAACCATGTTTTAGTTAACAAATACTGGAATATTGTGTCCAGTTTTAAGGCAGACAGTACAAGAAAGACATTGGCAAGCTGAAATGAAGTCCAGTGGAAGGACCGAAAAATGGTTAGGGGTTGGAGGAGGTGCCATGCGAATAGAGGCTGGGAGAACTCGAATTCTTCAGCCTAAAGAACACTAAGGCAGGAGACTTTTTATAGGAAGACAGAATATTTGAACTTGATTATTTTAATGAAAATGCTGATAAGGAAACCAAATTTAGAGGCTTTACAAAAGGTAATGTGCCCACTAGGATCTCGAATAACTCACTTCACATGAGCGAAAACCAGCCATTTGATTTTTGATTCTCATCAGCATCTGAAATGGAAATCAGCCCCAACGAGCTCAAGAGGAGACATTCTTTATATCACAATACCAACTACTAAAAACAACTGGTTCACTTAGTATTAAGAAGAGAAACTTGTTTTAAAGACTGAATTTTCTGCATGGTGTCATCAGTTCTGAGTGAAATAGGTATGGCAAGGTCCACTCTCTTTATCTGTTTATTTCAAACACACAAAAGACAAACCTCTGTAACTCAGCATGGAACCACTCATCCAACTAAATAAAGTAACTACTTATGTGCTATGCGGTCTTGGTCAAGTCACTCACATGCTTACCACTTGAGATTATGGTTCTGCAGCAGTCTAAATTAAATTAACAGTTGACTTAAGTGGTCCAGCTCTGGCTATGCATTCCCATTCCTCCCTTACACCCAACACAAAGCTGTTACACCGTTCACCAAGCTGTTTCCCTTATCTTGGTCAACATAAAGCTCACTCAACAAAAAGTCACACATCCTTTTGTACAAGCCAGGATCACAATAACAGCTAAAGCTATAGGTAAGACGTACCATTTAACTCCACTTTTGCTTTTCATTTTACATAGCTGCAATTTTCCTTGGGTTTAGGGTTGCTGTTTTCTTTGAGAGGAGAAAGGGAAGTTTTGGAAAATTCAATAAAGTGCTCATTCTTATACACAAAATATAATTTCAACACTTTTTTTTCTGTTACTGTCAGGTCACATTCCTTATGAAAAAGCTGAAAGTAAAATTAATGAAATTCAGTGAATGCTTGCCAGAAGATGTTTGCTTTATAATGAAAACACAGGCATGCCATGACAATACTTAGAAGGCAGAAAGCATTTTGGATACTTTTTATATCTTAGAGAACATTATGTAATTTGTTCCTTAGATGTTTTCAGCTACCTTAAAAAAAAAAAATCAGACATACCAAATAAAAATTATGAAAATGCCCTTTTCCCCCCTGTAATACAGCCTGTAGGATCCCGGGTTCTGACCCTGGTGAGACCCTCAGTCTGGCAAGCAGCTCTGGGACTGGAAGTCGCAAGCTCCAGCTGCACCAAAGCTTGCTCCCTCTGTGCTGGAGCCCCCGCGCAGACTGCAGGGATCTGCACAAGCCAACTTCTTCTTCTCTCTGTCTGGGATCTGGCAATGACCTCCTACAACCTAACTGCTCTCCCAAGCAGCCTTTCTCCAGGCTCTGTGTCGATCTGGCAAACGCTTCTAGCTGTAAGGAGATGAAAAGAAGGTAAGGAAAAATAGGAGGAAAAAAAAAAAAGCAAGCTCTGCAGATGAAAGTCTGAGGCAGTGTTTTCCTTTCCAAAGTGCTGCTACATTCCCATAAGCTTGTGGTTTCCTGCATTCTGCTGGAGGGCTTTTTTTTTTTTAATCCTGCTGGTGATATCTGAAGAGGGAAAATGTCCAGCACTAACAGGAGGCCTTTTGTTCTATTCGTTTCTAAGTGGACTTTAACCCAGTTACTACAGACTGAGTCACTGTAGAAACAAATAACATAAAAGTTCTCTGTTTCGTCCCCCTGGACAGTTCAGGGACGTGTTACGTTCTGTTCTTCCTCTCCTGCTTTCTGGAAGCAGTACTCGACCTGGCATTACACTGCAATAATAATGAACATAGTTTATGGCTGTTCTTTTTTATATGTCCTGGCAACACCTACGGAGTTGATAATCCAATAGAGCCCGCATTTCATTAACAAAATAAACGCATGAGGGGTGTATCTTTGGGTAATGAGATGAAATTATACTGGAGAAAGGCTGGCTACCAGACACCAGCAAGATGTGAGGAAGTGTGACACATCTAGGTGCATGTCTGAGCTATTTTGGTACCTTCTCAAATCTCAAATCTCTTAATGACTCACAGCAAACAACTGCTTGTCTCTGAATGTGACTGTAAAATTCTTTTGCCATCAGGCTGAATTTTAGGCTGAATATGAGGGTTGAATTTCAGTCATACCTTGCAGTTCTGTTGGCTATGACAAGTTATATTGTGTCACCATATATCCATTTTAGGGTAAATAATTTATTTAGATAGATCTAAAAAGAATAAGCATCCTATGCATAGGTCTGAGGTTCCCTGGGCTTGGTGATCTCTGGCCGCTCTACGAAGTCTGCACAACAGGACTGCTCCTCCTCTTTCACCCTTTCTCTCACCAGCCCACCTTCCCTGAAAACCTTTTTAACTCTTTAGTGTTCCCTTATCTCTGAGCTCTCAGCACTGGCAAAACACCTGCCTGGTGTGGCCGGCAAGCACAGAAGCAGGCTATGGGCTTGCTTTCATCCCCCTTTTGTCCCCTCCCTAGAGCTGCCTACTTGATTGCTTATCTACAGCCATTGTGTTGGTTTCCCATGGCCCTCCTTCTGGTCCTGGGTATTCCAACCCGTTTTTGAAGTGGGCAAGTTTTATATTGGCAATAGGCCAGTAGTAGGTGGGCCAGAAATACGTTTTTCAGCTGGGGAATAGGCACGCATGCAAAGCTAGGACAGCAACAGACAGCGACACTTAGCAGAGAGGATTTTGTACAAGAACATGACCTCACCGTGCTGCACAGGGAACTAAACACAGCAAAGCCAAGACTCTTCCAGGCCATGGGTGTGAGTCAGCAGGAGTTTCGCATGTGGCTGGTATTGCACTGGGCATGGGAGGGCAGAGAGCACAGAGCCAGGGCCATCCCGATGCCAGGGCTGGTGTGCAGAGTCAGGACTGCAGCAGCACCGTGCCAGGCCGCCTGCTGCCCCCCCTTCCCTCTCCCATTTCCCAGCAAGCTTGTCATCCTGCGGCATTCCAGGACGGCATGCCTGGCACAAATGGCACACGTTCCCACACCTGCTCTGAGCTGTGCGGAAAGACTGTCCTAGCTGCTGAGGTTTGCTGGAGGACAGAAGTACTTCAGCCATGGCTCCTTTCTCCTGGTTCGATTTTTTGTGCCAGTCTTGCAATTCCACAACACTGAAACAGCCCAGAAACTGTTGGTTGACCCCTTTTGCTCTACCAGAACCACTAAGAGTAAAGGGCTTGCACAGCGAATGAAAAGTAAATACGACCTGTTACCCTGTTGACTTGACACTCTCTATTCTGTCCGTAGGAGCCTGTCAGTCTACACAAGCTACAGCATGAGTTATGAAAAAACAAGTCAAGTGGTCAGCAAAGGCTCTGTGATCTTGGTGCTACTTATCACCATTTTTCTTACCTAACTTTTCCTTTGGTTTATTCTGCAACAGCCACAAGAGACCCAAATATGGTCTGGGTTTAGCATAATTTGGGAGCATAGGTGGCTGCATTACCTCTTCATTATTACGGTAGCAGCAAGGACACAAAGACAACCTCTTCTTTTACCTTGTCCCTTGCTACTACAATATCAGGGATTCACTGGGACGGTCCTCACATCGCTTGGGCCAATGGAAAAGATGCAAAAGAAATTCCATCCCAACTAGGGATCTGGATGGGTTTCAGAGGCTGTCAAGAGCAAGTAAAGAAGCAAAACATTCTGAAGTTCAGATGGCAGATTCTTTGGGACAGTTTCCAAGCAAATGTATGTTCATTTCTTGGCTGAATACAACTTTAAACAGAAATTAGAACAGTGAACATGGGGAGAAATCTGTGACCAGCAGAAGCAAAACATCTGGTTTTTTTACCAGAGACAACTGAACTCCAGATGTTGTCAACATCACATAATTCTAGAAGTGCCAATCTCCTTGCGGGTTGCCCTGAGAAAGGTCATGTCACTGAACTTTTGGTGACTGAATGGCTTTTGTACTGGAAAATCCACTCCCAGATGTGCAGTGCATGCTGGAGTTCGATGCAATTTGTTTTGCTATCAGATTAGTCAGAGGAGAAAAAGAGATCTCAAGGAGATATCCTGCTTTATGAGAGCAAGCTGGTCTCATAGATCCTGCATGAGTTGTGCTTGTGCTCATTCCTCTTGAAACCTGTTGAACACATTTGTTGCTACAAGATGCCGCCCCGAGCTGTCAGTAAGATAATCAAATACCTCTACCTCAGCCTGGTCAGTCTATAGGAATGGCACTCATCAATGTACATACAGTTTACAAATCAGAACCAATGCCGACACTGACTTTACCTTCCTCTGAAGGATGTCATGCTACTGAGAGAAGTCCTAACCTAAGTGTATGTTGCAGCATTCCTTGCCAGCAAACCGCGTAGACAGAAAGGAAACATTTGAATCTCCTTTCAGTAGAGAGTTCTTTCTCAGTTTGGGGCAGTAAGAACTGGGCTTCTTGGTTCCAATATCAGTTCTTTTGCCTCTTAACCTTTGAGTCCCTGACACTAGTAAAATGCTGACCATCAATTTTAGAAGCACTATAACCCTCACATCACGTGTCATCTATTTCCCTTCTCCATTTCACACACAGAGCCTGTAGGTCATGTTTGTGCATGTGACAGAGGGAGGGGAAACAGATGACACACGATCTGAGGGTTACAGTGAGACTACGTGCATCTGCCTTGGGACATGATGGTATGGCACAAACAAATGCAGTGTGTTCGTATGACACGGAGGCACATGACTGCGCATACCACTGGGGAGCTCTGTGAAGATGTCAGTGGAACTGATTTTCTTTCCTAAAAGCTGTTCTCCTTCTCTTTTTTTTTTTGGGGGGGGGGGTGGGGTCACAACACTACTATTACTTTGCAACATAAAAAGATTCTCAGTGAAGTCTGTTTTTTTTTGACACTGTAGCTACTAGGAAAGCTTAAGAATTTTCTGCGTATCATCTGATGCGGAGTCAAAATGTGCAGCAGCAATATACAGTGCACATTATATACTAAACTGATTAGAAAACGGGTTTAAGCAAGAATAATATAACTTATATCCATTTGCCGTTCAAGATGGGATGCACAAAAGAGTCTGTCACTTAATGCAGTAGGGTGATCAGTGGGTCTGCCTGGGAATGTACTTATTTACAAAAGGGCACAGTATAGCTTTAGAACTTGTTGGAGTGACGCAGGCTTAAATATGAGTGTGCATATGAATTGCTCTATTTTATAACTTGGAAGTTGATCTTTCTGATATATTCCACCCTCCAGTGACCTTTTGCTCAGAAATTAACCTGATCCAAACACAAACTGAGCTTCCCTGCTTCATCGCTATTACCAACAGATGTTTTCCGCCTATTTGCACCTAGTGCAAAGCTTCGGTTACCTTTGTATTTTTATAACAACTGAAGTAAGTTTATGATGAGTTTTACTAGTTGCTTACACCAGGCTGTACTGCCTACATTTAGTATATGGTATGATCAGACATGAAGTTTAAAAAGATTTTGCATCAACAAACAAATGATAAAAAACTCCAGAAAGCAATTTGAGCAGAGGACTAAATTTCTGCTAAGACCTTTGGCAGTAGATTCATTGGCTTCCAGCTGATCAGACAGACTTTCAGGTCCTTGCTGGCTTTATTCTCAAGTGATCTGAAGGCATTTGGATAGTGCATTCTAAACCAATTGGTTGTTTTCTCAGAGTCTACATAGGGGTCGGGGAGAAAGGGGAGTATCTTTCTTGCTAATGTTAGCCAGACAATGGCAGCTTAACTGTAAAGCCCCCTAAAAGAGAATAAGCCTATTGTGTCCCCAGTGTGTTTCCCACATTTCAAAGGCCACTAAGTAGCACCAGCGTCTTTGCCTCTGGGTTACTGAGAAGATAGACTCTTATGCTTATTAAATGATGGCTTTCCCTAATGATTTGAAACAAAAAAGGCACACACATACAAAGCCAGAGATGTGCACATTTTAGGCTTCTCCTGCCACAAGGTCAAACACATGAAAAGACACAACAAAAAGTTTGGCCCCGAGATCCCAGAGCAGACCCACTTGCCCATCTCTCCCACACTGGCCCTTACTCCTTTTTCTGCTGCGAGAGCCCCCTCATTCCCGCACAATTAAGCGCAGCACCAATGGCATTTCTGCTGCCTCTCCTTCCACTTGGCTTCACTGCTGAGAAAGGAGCTTGTTCGGTGGGAGGCGGGCGCTGCTGCCTGAATAGTCTCTGAAGCATTCATTATCTCCCGCCTAATTACATGGCCGGCATAGCGGTGGTGTTGTGGGAACATTGCATCACATTAATCAGCAAGGGGATGTGCCAAGATGAAAGGGTCCCCTTGTGTCTGCTCTCTGCTGTGGAAAATGGGCAGGAGGGTGGGGGAAGGAGCAGGGTATTTATCATGGCGAGGGAGGGAAGGCACAGCGGGTGCACCTGAGCTCAGCCTGGCCCTGCCGCCATCTTCCCAGCAAATAAATACACTTTGTGTTCATGCACGGTGATGGACTGAGAGCTCCCGAGTCTGAAATCCTGTATCACAGCCGAGGTACGAGCGCAAGGTGGCACGCACCCTGGTTGCTCCTGGGATCTAATCCCCCATAGCCTGTCCTGCTCTCGGAGCAGAAATGGGACCACCTGTTTGAACAGGCGGGGATTTGGCTGCAAGCTGGCCACAGGGCTTCACGGAGAGTCACTGTCCCTCCAAACACCCTCCAAACACACCCTCCTCCAACAGTCAAATGTTAAACAGTAGCTGTGAAGAGCCTCCTGGATCAAAGTCAAGTTAGTACCCAAAAGCAAAAGTTCCATTTCCCAAAGACTGCTGGTGAGAACCCCAGTTCACCCGCACAGTACAATTTTTAAACGGACTCTTGAAATCTGAGAAGAGATCTCATTTCCTCCTATCTTTGTCCCACTTGCAGGGCATTTGAAAGGCTTTGTAAGGCTTTGCATAGATGCTTCTCTGTGTGTTGGGGTTGGGGGGAGGGCTGAGGCATCTACACTGTGGCTGTTTGGCACCCTGTAAAATACTGGGTCAGACTGGAATACCAAATGACAGTCCTTGGCTGAGCTGCTTACTGCTGTGAGATGCAATAGCAGTGCTCTATAGAGATAAGGAAAAGTAACGGAAAAATGAAGACACTACAAATGCAGTTCTTTGCATCAGTTACCCTCTCCCGTTCACATTTGATTCCATCAATTCAGATCATCCCCCTTTAAAATCCCGCAAGGAGTGGCAGCAGCTCATGCTCGGCTCTTCCCGTTTCACTTCCTGCAGGCCGCCTGCCCGTCACAGCTTTTCCGCACTTGAGCTGTGCTGCAGGTTGACTTCAATCGCTTTGAGTTAAATGTTTCTTGCCTCCAAACGCCACTGTTTCTGCAATGCATCTGGCTTATTAACGCAGGCTAGTAAAGCCACTTTGGAAGCAGATTCACTGAGATGCAGATAAGTTTATGCCACAAAGTAGGTGTGAATGCCAGCTCCTCCTGCAGTGACTGTTGCCAAGTCCTCCCACTGGTATCCCATGCTGTTTTGTGGACAATTGGGGCAGGCTGCTTATCTGTGTGCCACCTGTTGTGCTGGAGTCACCCTGATCCAGTGCCACCTTTCTGTTCAGATACTGTTGTGGAGTCAGGTGGTGTTATTCGGGTTTCAGCACACAGAGAGCATTGCTTATGTGACACCAGACAGTCTGCTACTAAGAGACTTGACTTCATTGCCCTCTGGTGAGAGGAGTATATACAACAGGGACTATCAACATTTTTTTTTTTGAGGGAGATCAGTTGGGAACTGCCTAGGTTACAAGTGGCGACCAAACTGAGGAAGGGCAAACTTCCAGTTAATCTTGTTGCATATAACATAAATTGAGTGTATGGAGCAGGAGGGAGCATTTGATATAGGTCAACTCCAGATATCATCTCTTCATGCTGGGCTTTTAATGCCTACAGTTTTTCTCTGGTTTACCTCCGATTCTTGATCTTCGGACACAAGAAGAAAGAATGTCCACTGTGATACAGAAGATGTTTAAATCCAGCATGGCGACTGCATGGCCAAGCAGCTCTCTTCACCCCACTACCACAATCCCTCTTTTGTTTTCACTCTTCTTCCAGTGCTAGAGATCCACAGTAGCAAAAAACATCTCAGGTTTGTTTCCACATTTTCCAGGCTTGAACAGAATCCTTCCTCTGGCTTTTGGGCACACATATCCTTTAAATAAATAACTTTGAGAGCTGTATATGCACTTCTGAGCTTCTCTCTCCTGCTCAGTCTTTGGTTGACCATCCTGTCTTGAACACAGGCCCCTTGGTACTTTATTAACCTTTCCCTCACACCACCATGGCAGTGGTGCTGTAGTCATCTCCTTCTCAATAGAGGCCCAGGAATTCCACAAGATGGAGAGCATTTTGCCATGCCACACTTACTTAAGACTGGGAAAAGCCCATGGGACTGGAATCCCAAGCCAAAGACAAAGCACAGTTTTATCCCCAGTGGTATTAAGGTTACTATCTGAACAATAACTAGCTGTCCTTTTTGTCTCACATTTGCCTGTCAAAAGTGAGATACTAAACTTTGATCACTTCAGGGTATCCTGTGCTAAAACTGGACGGTTTACATTGAAGGAAAAGAGCTTGAGAAAAAACATAGTGAAAACGCTCTTGTCTCTACCAGATAGATAAAAAGACAGAAGCAAGAGGAAGATGTCCTATGGCATGATACAGGGGAGACAATGACAGGAAAATGTGTCAGACTTTATAATTATTGCTAATGAGGTTAATCTAAGGGCAAGTAATCCTGTGGGAGAACATGGTAGCTCTGTGATCAAGGTCTTCTCTGAAATACAGGAGCCTTCTGCAGCCCTCGACCCCTAACGCCTCTCCCCTTCTGGGACATGCAGTGCAGAAGTGTCTCCTTTCCTCACGGAGCCACCCCTGGAGTGTGCAATCAGATACTCCTGCCCCACAAAGGCCGTGCCTTATCTGCTGGCAACCTGCACCCCACACAAAGAACAGGTTTCCCTTCTGCTTCCGCTAGCTCATGGCCGCAGAGGCACAAACTGGCATGTACACCACGGTTTGTTTTGGAAAGCGCCTTTTCACTTGTGTTTTACCACCACTGCCAGTTATTCTAGGACTTGAACTTCATTTTGGCCCGTGAGGCAAGGCATTGGAAGAACCAAATGCAGGTGTGGCAAATAAAGAGCTCTAGGAAGAGGCCTGGAGTAAAACTCAGTTCGGTTTCCACCTCCTCCTCTTTTTCATGTCCCCCTCTCGCTGCCACACTTACTGTGGCCATGCAAGACACTCCTGCAGCAAATTTTCTGTAGTAAACATGGTGCAAATCATAGAGTTTCTTCCAGTTTTGGGAACGTGTCTTTGAAACTTTTTTTTTTCCCCCCCCCAGAAACAGCAGAAAGGTGATGATACAAAACAATCATGGGAATTTCTTGTTTTGGCACAAAACGTCATTGTTTCTGAAGAGGAAAACCAACACTGTGAACATTCCCTGTATCAGCAGAGGGAAGGAAAATGGGGCAAGCGGCTGCTCCACCCAAAGCTCTCCAGCACTGAAATGGAAGTATCTCCAAAAGTGCAAGTGCTGCTGAGGCACATCTGCAAAGTCCACAACTAATCCCAAGCACAGATAGTTCTGTTTCCTAGTTCCACCCCCACTCTTCATGTGACAGCTTTCTTTAAATTCCCATAGTACCTCTTTCTCACCTCTGGTCTCCAAAGAGAACCTCTTTTCTCCCTTGCTTCTATGCTTCTGTTAACCCTGCTTTACATATTCTATTCCAAAAAATAAAATCAAACTCCAACTGTGTGAAAAAAGGACTCAAGCTATTTGACGGTAACTACAGCATTTGTGCCTATCTCTCACTGGTGCCAAAGGTGAGAGGCATTTTAGAAATTCAAGAGATAGATAAGATAGGGGAGGTTATTTGATTTGGTATTTGGCTGTACCATGTTTCTGAAATACTGTGCAGCTAAAAAAATGCTAAAGGTCACAGGTTTTTTTAGGTAAATTAAATAACTTATTCTAAAGCGATATGCTCATTCCAGATGCAATTATCATATTTTTAACACTTTACTGTAAGTCTCCCTTTAAAGGTAGCTCTTAGCCAACAGCTCAGTGGCTTTTTTAAAGTAAGTAATTTCCCCCCCTCCACACTCCACACTAACACCAACAGCACTCACAGGGAAATCCCAACAGGCAGACTGTTATTCAGTCCATTTCTGCATTTCTAAGGCTCATCGACCTTTCTTTTGTCAGATAAAAGCTTCCCATCTCTTTAAGCCCTTCATTCTTGCAATAGTCCCACAGAAAAGTTGACATCCTTGGCAAGGAGAGTGAAAAGCAGCTTGTCTGCCCTTCCCAATAGGCCAGGCTGGGGTTGTTTTAGCTTGTTTAAATCTCCCCCTATTTATATGCTAATGCTCTGGTATCAGCAGAAAGTATAAACAGCGTTGTTTACAGCTCCCTATAGTCTGTGAGCACCAAGCTGCCAGGAGAATACTGTGTACTGGGCAAAGAGATATATTTATTGACAATAAAAATGGCCACTTCTAAGACTATGAGAAACAAAACTGAACTGTAAAAATGCAGCATCAGCCAACAATATAACCATACAAAGGAGGACTGGCAAAAAGCCATTAGCCAGAGGGTCAGTCATAGGTCCTGGGGAGCTACAAGATTTCATATTTAACAGGGATAGATCTGGGGAGACCTTCAGCACAGAGACCTCTGAGAAAAGAGAGCATCAAGTTCCTTGGCAAGGCAGTTTACATGCTCCATTTGTTATTATTGCAGATTTTTGTTAGTGGATAATGGCTCATAACTTGGCTCGTAGCTCTCTTGGATCCTGAAGTGAATTAAACTCTCCTAAGAAAAACAGCATGGTCTAAAGGAGCAAGCACATGAATTCTTGAGTGCAGATCTTGTTTCTCCATTTTGCTATGTGACTCTCTTCACTAGTAGAGCACAAGGCCTTAAAAATAAGAGCAACAGCAAAACCAGGCAGCAGTGAGGATGTACACCAAAGATGTTTAAGCAATGTCAGGCTCTCTGAAGACATCAGGGCACAGAGCTTGTCTCTTCTCTGCATCAGCTGACAAAATGCTGACAACTGCAATGACATTCCCTGTTCAAAACAAAAGAAATACCTGCTCACATCAGCAGTGTCTTATCTTCCAGTAAATAAAAACTAAAAAGCCTTAAAAGAATCCCTGTCTACCATAGTGCCTACCGTATGTAATTCTCTCACAAATGCAATTACTGACAAAAGATGCTGGACTGCCTCACCTGGCAATCCTTACAGTATGGTTTTCTATTGATAGACAGAAAAAGGCTGGGACAAAGTTTGGCTCGCATTCTCCTGCTGCATATATATTTCAGCTCTCACCAGGTGAGATTCACCACTCTACTCCCAGGAGGGAAAGTGCAAGGGACTTCAGTGGGGCCTGAACCCCCACCAACAGTACTGAACTCCNATGCAAGGGACTTCAGTGGGGGCTGAACCCTCCTGTGAGTTCAGGTCACCCAGGCCAGCTGAGCCACATCCGGTGCCCCCACCAACAGTACTGAACTCCTGGGGCTGGGTGACCAGTCCAGCTGTCTCCTCAGTGATCCAAAGCCACATCACACCCAGCAGAACCACCGTCTGTCTTGCTGGGCAGTCTCACACAAGGTGCCAAGAAAGGACTAAGTCTTCCCCTATCCCTCACAGTTCTGCAAAACCGGTGCAGAGGCACCTGGGTGGGATAATGTGAACTTGCTTGGCTGCGAATGGAGAACTAAACATATTCTGTAAATAAAAGGAAGTCATCTACTTGGCAACTTTATATCAGCACTAAATTCATGAAAGGGTAAAATGCCAAGAGAACCACTTGCAATGACATTGTGCCTGGTCAGAGCAGCACAGTTACAAAAAGAGTTTGAGGTGGTGAACAATGAGAGTATTATATTGGCAAAGATGTGCTTTTCTTCCAGTGGGAATTCAGTTGCTAAGTGCATCAAGAGGATTTACAGCAACCCTTTGCTGTAAGAACTAGACATAGGCCTGTATGAAAATCCCACATTTGGCTGGGGCACACTGGCTAAGACTACTCTGTGTCCCTCTAGTAGTGTGTTCCTGAAGAAGGAAACAGCTATTTCTACTACTACAGTATGTCTGAAATCAAGTATCAAGTCTGGTGGTGCTACGCCCAATTTTCCAATGCAGAAAGTTTCTCTGTCTCCCCAGTTAATCTGCATTTGGCCTTGCACGTACTACTTACATCGTCTTTTTAAGAAACATAATCTAGCCAGTTTTGAGCTTTGAAGTTTTGCTGTACAATGAAAAGGGTTAAGTTTACTAAGACTGCACCAGGTGCCCTGCATGCATTACACTGCTTATTTTGTGGGATTACAAGTGCTTATCAACAGCGCAAATAAACCAGCCCAGTGCATTTATTCCACTCAAGACCATCTGAAACTCGTTCATTTCTAATAATTGTCAGCTAAACCACTAAGCCAGGTGGTGATCGATGCTTGTTGGAGCTGTTTGGAGCTCTAGCAGCAGTTTCTAAATCTCCTTCCATTACTTAATATTAATTACTTTTTGTTGAGCAGCACCCGTAAGAGACAAATAAAGGCAGCCCCATAGTAAAGGGTTAACCTTTAAGCACAAGGCATATCAATTAAGACCACAGTATGAGCAGTGAGAGACCGTCTTGAAACTGAAGCCAGGAGCTGGGATTCTGGTATTTGTATTTTTGGCATTTGTATCTGTAAGAGGATAAAAAGGCATATGAGTGTTTTTAAGGGTAGGTGGGTGTTTTGGTCAAAGAGAAGGCTGACGCACCTAAAACTACGAGAGAGAACTGTAGATGCACTTCTTGGAGATGCGTATACAGGAATATTAATAAAGAAAAGGCTAGAATGTAGTCTTACATAATTCATTGCTGCTGGGACATGGGCCGGGAGGGAAGAATGGAAAAAACAGTCCATAAAGATGCCAATAGTCTCTAAGTAGAAACATCCGTTGAAGTTTTAAAACCGGCCAGGCCTGCAGCAAGCTCAGCAACAGGAAAGCCTGCAGTTGATCACTCCTGCCCTCGTCAGCCCCACCAGCTCCCACCCCTGGGATCTGCGCGGAGCTTGGAAGATAACTGACACCATGAATCAAACACGGCTCCTTTCCTACTGGGGAAAAGGGGAGGAACAGAGAGTCAGGATGGGCGTCCAGGGAAGATAAACGATGATTTGGACTGGAAGTATTCAGGACGAGTTACAAAAGAGTAAAGGAACATGCGAAGGGAGACCCAGTGGCTTACCCACTCTGTCCCAAGGGGGCCCGTACACCGAGTTTCCATTGCCTTGTCCAGTCTAATTTTAAATGTCTCAAGCAAAAGGCCTTGCTCCCCTCAGGAGGCTATTGCAAAATCTCACAAATCAACTTTGCCTTTTACATGACTGCTTCTTCCTTTGTGATAGTTCATTTAATTTTCTTTGTTTTCTCTTGATATTCAACAGTGCCCTTAGACATATCAGTTCCAAACAGCAATTTCTTCTTCCTGAAAGCATTTGTTTCCCTCTGCTGTCTTCTCTCAAGGAGCTATCTTAAAAATATCTGTGGAGGTTGTCTTTTGTTAATCTCTGCAAGATCTGCATCTGTCAGCAGGGAGAACAGTTCTGTTGGATCTTACAAGGATCAATAAAAGGGGGGCCTCAGCTGCTATATTACAAGAAAAATATAAATTCGCACAAGTTCTTACAAAGGAGGATTTGGAGCCTTCCTTTCCCCATCTCCAATAATTTCAGATGCCAATTTTGATTAACTGGTCATGATAAAGCCTCTTAAAGTATATAAACCCTTATCCACAAAGAAGGCCAAACTTCAGTCAATGACAATGAAAATTTTAACTGCTAGTCCTTGGATGGAGATTCCGTTTTTATTTCAAATCCAAAACTCCAGCAGCGTGCATTATCCATGGCAGTGGGCAGCAATCTAGCAGTGAATTTCTGAATTTATAAAGGATTCTATTTTAGAGTTGGTGGTGACTGAAATACCATGAGAACTGTGTTTCATTTCTCAAAAAAGGGTAATATTCAAGTGCTTGGGATTTCAAAAATATTTACCCTGCACTTTTGAAAATCTAAGCAAAATCCTTCCCCTCCCTTAAACTAATCGCTAACATTTTCCTAGCAAGCTTTTCTATATAAAGTTAGACCAAAGGGTCAACATATGGCTTAGATTGAAAATCTTGCTGTGAAATTACCCATGCAGTCCACAACCAGCACCTCCATAACAATAACAGGAATGAGCAGAATAGTGGTTAAAGTGATCAGATGTTCAAAACCAAACTCTGCAGTTTTCAGCATTCATCAGTTTTCAGATTTTGACCTGCTCTAGGTCTGCACTCGAAAATGGAACGCAGTGATTTGCTTCCAGGCCCGACTGCTGCCAATCCTCAGCACTGAACATCAAAGCAAGCTTGCTGCCCTAGTGGCTCTCTTCCAACCTGCCTGGCTCTCTGCTCTTCTTCTCCACCTTTTGCTTTTTTCTTCCATTAGATTAGTAGCTTTGAACAAGAAACTATGGCACTGTCTGAAGCTCCACGGATTCATTTATCAGTCTTTCTAAGATCTTCTCCACCCTCTCACTTGCTTTCTGGCTGTCTTTATAAACACTGTACCAGAGAAGGACTTCTTGATAGTGAACTTGTTCATGCTTCTAGCTATGGAGCCAGTCATCCTTACTTAATGTCGACAGTGGTACAAATAACATTACCAGAAGTAGTGGTACTAGACATGGCTTTTTCACGTCATGCAGCTCAAAGTGACTGACCAAAAGGTCTTATCAGTCGCTTGGTTTTCCTTTCAGGTGTGGGGCAAAGTTTTCACACTGCATGTGAGGCACCGGATGACTTCAAAGACTGAGAAACACAAAAAGGCTTAGGAAGTTTCTTGCGTCCTGCTATTCCTCCTGCAGATTTCTAACCAGTCTCAACCAGCTGCCTACATCCAATCTGGGCTCATGAAACCCCAGTTCCCTGCAGGTCCTCTGGCAGCACACAAGAAGGGAATGGTCTCCAACAATGCAGGAGTAAAAGGAACTTTTAACTCAATGTTAAGCCTCTTAAAAAATGAGCCGAGGTTCCTCTGAGATTTTATTAAATCTGCCAGCCTGAGAAATACTGCCCAGTGGATCAAAGACACAATGCACCCTTTCTTAGCTTGTGTTGAGCTCTTCATGGCTCTCCAAAGGCCAGTAGGACTCCAATGTCTCGTTAGGTCAGTCGCTAAATACAAGGAACCCAAAAATTCACCAGAGACCAAGAGTCAGGATGGGACTCTGCCATCCCTTCAGGAGCACGACGTCTGACCCTTTTAATTCATCTTCACTCCCTTCTCCCCCCAGTACACTGAGAACCACTCACTGTTGCAGATGTATAAAACCCTGCCATGACAACTACTAAAAAGGGCAACTCCATGCTGGCATTGATCCTGCCTTCATCTCACTGCATTCATTGTCTAGGAGAACAGAGGCTGGATTAGAAGGGGGTTTAGAGTGCAACCAGGCAGTAAGATTAATAACTGCTCTTAGCTTCATTCATGATCAATTGAGTGTGTGTGAATCTGCAGAGGACCTTCTTCAAACAATCAGTAGGGATGGTAGTGGCAGTCATGGAACCAGAAATCCAGCAAAGCAAATTTCTGTTACAGAGCATTTCTTAGAGGGAAAAACTGAACATTTTGCTGTCTCTTGACTAGCAAATATCACTCTGTTTGCATAGATCTGCTAGTATTTACCGCTAAATCTGTTACGCACCCTATCTTACTCCCTTATAAGTCCACTGACTCCAGTGGGCACACAGGCGAGCCTTGTATGAAGGAAAGTTTGCTATCAGAAATGCTTTCAGTTGCACACTTGAAATGTGTCAGCTACTTTGTAAACAAATCAAACACCTTGAAGTCTACAGTATAATATGTTTCACCAGAGTTATCCCAACTTTATCTCCTGCAAGTAAATATAGATAAATCACAAGGACTGTCTGCTTTTTTTCTGGAGGGGCTAGCGGTTCCTTTATGAATTCTTGTGTATGTGAATACAAGATACAGCACGCACAGAGGTGACCACCAACAGGTTTCCAATGAACCTTCATGTTGCTAAGACCTGACTGCTCAGAATTCAGTAGCTGCTAGTGTAAAAGTGAAAAATTCAGTGGCATGCAAATGAAAACTGCCTATGTTCTACATTCATCACCTAATTCTGTTAATATCACAAACCTAAGTATTTTTGTAGCACTTTGACTGGTTGCTTACAAAGGCATGCAGTACAAAGAGTGACCCCAGTGTCTGTGCATATGCAAGACTTTTGGGGCACTGCTCTCGTGGGAGCAAAGCCATGTAGGAAAGGCACATGCTGGGTTTTGATTTCAGAATATAGAATATAAGATAATATTCATTTCCAGAGATGCTCCTATTTTGCATTTGTCCAACACTTTTTATTCTAGAAAACATCCAAGTAAAGAAGACCAAGCTAGGCAAACGAATGCCTATATCCATACTGAAATGGAGCCAGAAGCAGCAGTTGGCCACCCAAGACAGTACTACACAGCAGCTTAGGAAAAAGGTGGAAAACACATTTCCCTTTATAATGGCCAACAATACCTCGCAGGCATGTCTGTGCAGCCGTGGAATGCTTGGAGCCAGGCTTGAAAAACATGGAGCCCTCCAGGAATTTTGCTTGGCCTGACAAAGGACAAGAGGAAGGGCATGTGGTTGATTTGCCCTTACCACTCTCCCTAACACGTCCCGTAACGTGTCCTGCAGGACCAAAATTCTTGCTTCAAATAATGGAGCGTTACCTGAATAGTCATCCCACAGTCTGCGCACAGCAGTTGGCTGTATTCCCAAGCATTTAGAAATTGGCCATCCCCATTTAATTGAAACAGCAGGAGAATTTATGGAAGCAAAATTGAATTCCCCTAACTGATAATTGAAAGATTAACTTCTGGAGGGAATGCCTTGAGATTTTTAATGACCACACACGATCAGGACCTTGGTTTAATATCTCATCTATCCATGTAGTACTGACTAAAACAGTGTTGATGGTAGAAAAAAGGAGAAAAGGAACAAAAAAAACATATAGGCCTCTGACATCTGAAATATGGTGTAAAGAGACCACTACAGCAGCCCCACAACATGTGGCTGCCCAAAGAATTTGTTATTGATTAAGAATTCGTACTGGCATCAGTGAGAAAGAGTCCAGGAAAAACAGAGCTGCTCCATCATGTTTTAAAACAAAACAAAACAAAAAATCCCACAACCCCCCCCATAGGCTCTTCTTTTCATTAAGCCAAGTGCCAGTGGCTTCTGCAGACCTCAACCAAGATCGTTAATAGTTGAACTTGGACTACCTTTATGGGACCACCATAAGAGACTCATATTCACTCTTCACAGTAATTTCAAATTCTGTTTCCAATTTATGCCCTTACCTCCCCAAAAGCATTCATGAAAAATACACTTCGGCATTAAAGACAGACTGTAGCCCTTCACATCCAACGTGATCCAGCGGGGCAGGGGACGGGTGAACCTGGAGCGGGCGTCACCGCTGCTGCAGGCTCCCAAGCCCAACCTCGAGGCCCAAGGCAGCTCAGTAACTTCGAAGTGTTTCTTTCTCATGACAAGGCTAAATGACTTGATTGGATTATTTTGAATTAGACCTTGTTCAGTGCTGCCTCTTTGGCAGTTTTAGCCAAGAACTGACCATGGAAATATCCTTTTTTGTTGATATGAAAGGACTTTGCTTTAGGATTGAGGCACACCAGCCAGAGCAATAAGGAGAATACGGAGCAAGCTGCAAACACAGGCCTTCAAGGCTGTCACACCAACATTCAATTCACTTAAAAAACAGTTGAGAGAGACAGATGGTAAGGTACCTAGGAACGCTGATACTTCTGAGAATGGGAGTGAGACATGGGTCATTTGTAAAAATAGGAGAAATAGGGTCTGTAACTTCAGCAACATTCAATTTTTGTATTTAAAAGGGTCCTCCGAGGCTGTAGCTTTCACGCACGTACCCCGGCTTTCATAGGGAACATGGGAAAATAAGCTCATTGTGTCGGAAGGCCTTGAAAGGGAAAGGAGGCTTGCAGCAGGATGGGAGGAGGGGAAGAGCTGGAGCCCAGCTTGAAAACGCATGGAGAGAAATCGAAAACAAACACATACCTACCCCCAGCATGCACAGGCGCACACATGCAAGCCCTAAACTCTGACTGAACTCTGAAATCGGAGACTGAGCTGGTTTGGGAGCCTCTGCTCACTTTTCTTCTTCTCCTTTGTTTTTTTTTTTTTTTAAAGTTTGTTGGTTTGTTTTCAATTACCTCCTCTTCTATAAGGAGGAAAAGAAAATCAGCAAAGTTGTGTGTATTATGTGCATGCACATGTGCATGTGTGTGTGTCTCCCAGGCAGCTGGGGAAGAGTGAGCTGTCAAAAGCACAGTCCAGCCTCTTCTTGTTCCTGGTGAGGATTCTATAAATATTTGGGAGCTTGCATGGGATGGGGTGGGGGGGCTGCAGGAGGGAGGGTAGATAACTTTTGGGCCCACACAGCACAGAAGTTTTGAAAGCCTGCTTTTCATTAGCATTGCCTAGCAACCAACTCATCTGCTGCAAATCTCATCACGCCCCAGCAAAGCATCCACGGCATGCTAATCTTTTCATTTAATAGAAAAGCTGCTGTAATCTTTCTTCCTTTTCCTTTCTAAAAGAGCAGACAATAATAATAATAACGATAAAAAAAGAATCCGGCCCTGCTCCTCCCGCTGCCCTGCACCCCCCTCCACTGCTCGCGTTGATCCAGCACTTTGCCGAGTTCCCATGGATGACCTACATGTGTGTGTTCTGGCTGATAAGTCCCAGCTGCAGAGACAAGCTTGGGTCGGTTTTTGCTTTTTGTGTTGTGCGTGCTGGGAAGGGAGGGAGGCGAGGGGGAGGATTTTTCTGGCTGTTTGCTGGGAGAGGAAGGAGGCAGGCAGGGCTACAGCGCTCAGAGTCCGAATGGCTTAAATGGAATCTCTGGCTTCAGATACCGTAACCGAAGCCTCTCCAGCAGACTGGAGAGAACTGGTTTGTTCTGGTGTGTGCGCGTTTCTGTGTGCGTGCGAGAGTCCGGGCCCTCGCTCTGTCTGCAGAAGAGCGAGTCTTGCTCTGTCGCTGATGAATTCCATGTCCAGCCAGCTGCAAAACCAGCCGTGCTCTGGAATCTCCCCGGGCTTTGCCCATCCTTTCACTCTGAAAATATCACGCCTAAGGGCAGGGGAAGTGGTTAGGACAAAATAAGACTTGACCTGAGCTTCTGCCCAGAACCGAAACCAAACGTCTGTCTCTCTGGATTTTTGGCGTTTGACAAAGCTCAGATAATTTCTCTTGCCACCTGCCCATCTTCAAGCATGTCTGGTCTTTATGGTTCCACACGGAAACACTAATCTATCATGAAACAGGCCATGCATACAGCTTCTGAGCTGATGAGAAGCAGGAACCTGAAGACCTGCAGAAAAGCACATTTCCAGATACTCAGCCCCGTTTTTACAGACATACATCCCAATGAGCAAGGTCTGCACTATCTCGCCCTTGGCTCTTTCCTCAGCCTCCTTCCCCTCTTTCTAGTCTCTGTATTTCTTCTACCTTTTTCATACTTTTAAGTGTTGCTGAAGATGTCTTCTCCTCCCCACTCAAAAAGAAGTCAGCTTCTCCAAAGTGCAGTGCTGGGGCCATCTCTCATTCTGCCTAACACCCTATCCCATTTCCCGCTCCTTGAACCTGTGAACCTTGAATGTAACACACCTCCTCACTCCTACCCACACGTGACGACTGAGAGCATACTCCTTCATAAAGAAAGATGTTTCCTTTCCCCCTCTCTAGCATAATGCTGGAAGCGTTCCCATTAGTGAGGTGCTATAAAGATGACTGCAAGATCACAAGGCCATACAACAAATATTAAGTCACTCGGGACAATAACGTTGTTATCACACCTAAGGAAATGACAATGGGGCTATTGTGTAACGGACCAGGTAGAGATACTACGAATTTCCTAAGAAATCCAGATTAAAACTGGAGCAACGTGATGCCTGGGAAGTAGTAAAAGTTACGTAAAGCTGGAAAGCATACTGAGATTGTGGAAAATGGTTCAATGTCACACTGCTTTGCATTCTTAAGCAATGTCAGGGTGAACAATTCATTTTCAGCCCTACTCGTACCAAGTCCTATTGGATAGCCTCAGTAACAAGACTTTTGACAGCCCAGCTGAAAGAACGGCTGTAGGGCCAGGGGAAAAGACTCCGAGGAAGTTCAACCAATCTCAGCTACATCTTCTGGCAGCCACTTCAAAAGGTTTCATGGAACAGAGTGCCCACAAGCAGATGAAATGAGACCCTTCATGCACCATTTACTGCACTCGACAGGGAAGAATTGCCAGGTTTTGAAAAACACACCCACCTCCTCTCTCTTCTCTTCTAAACAACTTCAGTGCTACCAGCTTTGGCACTCCTGCAAACGCTTTCAGAGTCATCAGTCAGGTGAAAATCCTTTTCCCTATACACACACTGGGCTTGAAACCATTATGGGCTGGCTCTGCTCCCATAGCCAGCTGGAGACAGAGGTGCTTCAAATGCATTCTACAGGAAAGGAAATACAAACCCCACCTTTGCTGGTTTTTAATTAAAAAAAAATCTCAAGCCTCATTGGTTCTCAGGAAAACATAGAGTTGGCTCATGTTTAAAGTGATAGTGTGGAAATAAAATTAGTGTCTTAACAAATTACTTTCCCTGTGTTACTAAGAGCTCTAACAACTGGGTTGTTCACTGTAAAAATAAGACTTCCTGGTCACTGGAAGGCAGGCGTTTTGGACTCAAGAGAAGACTCAATTCAGCTATGAATTGCTTCTTCTTGCTAGGAACTTGCACCTATCTTTTCATAGACCTGCATTTCTTTGAAATCAATTCTGAGCCATTCCAGCGAGAGTCAGCTGCGTTAGGCTGGATAAGAAGTAACAGATAGCAAAGCAATTGTGCCAGATGGCAGAAAGCAGCAAGTGAGGAACTGAATGCTACTCACCCACATGGCAGATCATTTGCTGTGAACTGCCATCAGTGTAGAGATAGAAAAGGATATATTCTTGTGAGTGGAAAATAAACTGGAATGGAGACGGGATTCCTTGGTTGGGGTGTAAACTGCGATTATCACAATTCTTCTGTAGTGTCACAGTGAATAGAAATTAAATATGTGACAAGCCTCAATCCTCTGTAGTCCTTGCTGAACTCATACGCAGGTTTCAAATACCCCGGCCTCACTGGCATTCTCATTAGCAAAATGAGCTGAGAAGCCAAAAACTGAATGAACATCCTGCAGACCCTCAGAGGATGGGAAAGGACTTAAAGGTTGTAAAACATACTATTTTTTACTTTTGTCAGCATAAAGGTAAGGAAACATAACTGCAAGCTCCTTTTGTTAATACTGAATTCAAGTCTACGATATATACTCCTTACACCTCTACTGGAGAAAAAATCCTCAAAGAGCAGCAGCAAATTATCTGTAATGAGCTGTGCTTGGGAAAGGCTCAGGCCTAAGCAAACCATAGATCCTTATGTGCATCAACTTTTTTCTTTCTTTTTCTTTTTTTTTTTTTTTTTAAGCAAGTTGTAACAGCTTCCCTGTAAGACTTACTCTTGCTTGATAGTTGTCATGTTCTTACAGTATCAGTAAAATGACAGCTCCCAATGAATGGTGCATAGAAGACATTCACATTATTGGACAAGGCTGAGAAATACCAGCTTTCATGGTTTTCTGCAGTTCAAAGAGAGGAAAGTTTGTCACATTGGCAGAATATTAGCTAAGGGAAAGAAAATGTGTGAAGGCAGTTAAATAAGGTTACACAGGTGCCACTACTTCAGACTGTGGAAAAAAAAATTATAATACATGTGAAAGAAAATAATCTCTGTAACGTTTGAGTCTTCTTACTGCAGGGATAAAACCGCAAGGCTGCTTTAAGAGTGCTGCCCTCCTTTAACCAGCCAAACATCACACTGACATTCTTTAGTGACTTGTGGTTTGGAGAGACTGCCACACGCAAAACCAAGGTCTGCACACTTCTTAGAACTATAATAGAATCTATTTGTGTATGTTCTGGTAAACTTCGAGATGCAATCAAGCCAAAGAAAATTTTACATGCTAATAGATCTCCCTCTCATGATAAATTTTATAGTCTCGTAAGATGATTTTATCGTTTCAGGCCCCTCACAAATCACGAGATAGTTTCCAGTTTTAGGGGAAAGATGAGAAGAGTTTAAATGCTGCCAATATCAAAACAGAGCATTTCAGAATTGCCAGAGTGTGATTGCTAGAAATAGGTCAAACTCAAATTACATGCACAAGTCCTCCAAAAGTTTAAAGAAACTTAGGGAAAAAAAAAGGTAAAAGTAAAAAGGTGGCCCTACCATGAACTCATTTGTACTGAAGAAGTAGATACAATTTTACCAAAGGGATCTTTAAAATACGATTTTTTATTTAGATAGAATTCTTGCCTTATCGTTCACCAGAAGTCCCCCTTGCTCTAGATGGAACTACTAAACTGCTTTTTTCAGAAGATTCACAAATGAGATGCCCTTAATGTTTCTAAAGGATGGGCCCATCGGTCAAAAGACATTTGGATTTGTTGCCATACACGGCATTTTATGCAAAATTTATTGAGTACCAGTTGTATTAGAAGGAAAATCCTAGAGCCAAAGTACCAGGTTTTAGTTTATTGTTGTCAAACACTTATTAATTTAAAATGTCAAACTGCGTGACCTCCCAACACTCCGTCAGAGAAAAACGCTGGCATTTTAGGGTTCAGGCAGCTTTGGATCTGAGATGTATACTTTTATAACGACTGCTTGCACACATAGAAACCACACTATTCTTTCTAAAAGCAAGAGGTGAATGAAGCAAGTATCTTTTCAGCCAACTGCTATGTAAGAGTGAAACAGCAAGATTAAAAAACCTCAGCGCACATTTAAGGTCTGAAGATGAGTCCCTTTAAGATCTATCTCTCTACACGGATCTCCTTCTTATCCCACCCTAATCTTAAACCTCATTGCGGCTGTCACTCCCACACTCTTTTGCTTCAACAGTTTCCCAGCCCATCACTGTCGTGGTTCTACTTTTCGCTGCTTCCCGTTCTTATTCCTTCAGGATCCCCAGAGGGTTACCATGAACCAGGGGATACAGCTTAACTTCTCATTCCCTAGTACTGCCTCCCAATGACCCAACAGTTCCTAAAGGCTAGAAAAAGAAATTTCAAAAGAAAATGGAGTCAACCTTATGCTGGAGCATACTTAGAATATCACTACCTGCATAAATTTTCCTGTGAAAAGAAAAATTCTTCCCTTTTTTTCTCCTAACATCCCATTCAGCCATCAATAATGTGCAATCTGTACTCAAAAATGGAGCTCTTAGGGCTTCTTAAAAAAGAAGAGTTGCTTTCAATCACTTGTAAGACAACCACTTTTTTCCTAACTCAGTACAAACTTTTTGAAGAAACTTTCCATCAAATCCATCCAGACCCAAGTCCCTTATATAAGCATTTTTGGCTCAAATGCTATGGTAAATTATAATTAGATGAAAACAAGACTTTATAATGGAAACTGTAAGACAACTGCAGCAATCATGGTATGACTAGCTCTGCTTGTCCATCAACAATAAGATGATATCAATTCCAAATGCCTGACTGACCAAACACATCCAAAAGAGCCTTAAACTCCTTAAAAGATCACTTAGGACACATCGACATACCCAGATGCTCCCTGCTGCCTGGATAACGGGCAATTCCATCCCTATATCTGCACTGATCATAACCTGTGGGCTTCCCTTGGAGGTCACTGTCTGGGCTTTCATGCATCTACAATGCTTTTGTTGTAAATCCTTTCTGGTTTAGTGATATGTGCTTCTGTGCTTGCAAATACATCTACCCACTAACTCCTTATCACCCTCCTTTTGCCAGGGATTAAACATAGCAAAAGCAAAACCAAACCAGGATTGCTCGATCAAAGACTTCTCATTCTGTTCTGCCTGCAAATTAGTTTAGAGTTGCTGAAAAAACAAAAAGCCCTAAGAATGCTGGGATCAGGAGCTCTCTAACAATAAAACACACATGATGGATGACCAGCAGCACAAGCTTCTCTCTGTCAGTGCGTGGCCACTGAATCAGGAAGGCTAAGGACAGGAATGGCGTATGGGCTCTGGCCGTCCAGTCTGGGACTTCTCTCCTGGCACCGATGATGAAGCTTCCAGGCCTGACCGCGGTCTTCCTCTAGTTAACTGCAAGGAGGAGCACTGACAACTGCAGGGAATACCCCTGACTTTCATCAGAACGACGGAAAGTGGGAAGTTCTCGATCCTGTCCTGGGTGTGTTCACTGCTCTGCCATCCTGTACGTCAACACAGAGCGAGGATCCGTCATGGAGAAGCAATCAAGGTGACCAACAGCTTTCTGCTGGGAGGGGAAAGAAAAGCGCTACAGCAAACAGAGCTCTAAACCCTGCTCTTGCCTCAGACTTCTTCCAAAAGGCAAACACCTTCAAACTGCCAGTTAACCGTTAGTAAATATTAGAGATGAAGTAGGTCAATCTTCAGAGCAAAATGCCTAGTGTAAATCTGCAGACTTACACTATCCCACTGAAACGGAACTCCTCATGATGTTAAGCAGCCTATACAGCAATTAACTTAGGACACTCTTTAAAGCGGTTTAAAGAATGTATAATGCTTCACCTATACAGAAGGTCCAAGCTGTGGGGAGAACTACATTTGTAAGTTGCTATGAAACACAAGTTACCAAATTCAGAAACTGTCCTGGAAACAGCAGCAACCAGCACTCCCTTAAGGGGAAAGCTTAGAAGAACTGATGAACGATTATCTAAAGATGCAGTTCTATGGCACCTTCAACCGATCTCAGCTAAGTGGCCTAAAAAAAAATCCTCCAGGATTGTTTTTCAGCCAGTTTAAGCCAGTTCATGCAACTATTGAGGTCAGGAAAGTGCCAGTGCCAGAGGAGAGGGGGACACACGGCTGGGAGCTGCATGAGCGGCAGCACAGCAGGCTGAGCAGTTCACACTGCTACGGAACTCAACGCTGGGAAAATGCAGAAAGAAACAACGTAATCCACTTTGCAAATCACCACTGAATTTAGCCCATGAGCTTCTACATGTCCATTCCTCAACGTCGGCTTTTTCAGGTATTTAAGAGAGATCTTCCCTGGTTATGACAGAGACGACTTGACCCTGCCCCACTTATTTCCACCGAAAGCAGCTGGAAAGAAATCACGCTGCTTTTGGTCAGCAATGGCAAACAAGGCAAAACCAAGCAGAAAGTGAAGCTGAAATGAAGCTGTGCAAAGGCATTCCACAGAATTACAGACAGTAAACTAGCCTGAAGAGAAATGGCAAGTGGAGTCCATTTGGATATTGATCTGAAACCTGCTTTCTTGAATATTCTGCACAAACTGGGAAGTGGAAATGATTTACAGTGGACAAATCTCCTGACATGAGACAGATTGAATATTGGCACAGTACTGGATAGAAGCGGATGCTCCTTGAGTTTTAAATTAAATCAACTTCGAATACTTTAGTAACTTGTCACATCACTTTAAACCAGTGGTTTGAGCTAATGCACCTTTACCCTCCATCCCAAAACACATTGGGGAGCGTACACACAAACCCCATCCACGGCCGAGCGGTTGGAGGTGGTGACAGAGGACCATGGTAAGTCACTGGGCTCAGTGACGCCTTCCAGCTGGGTCTGGAGGAAGGAGGTTGTCCATAGGTTTTGACTTCGTTCTTGTTTATGTAGGAAAATCACACTGCTTTAAGTAAATGTAAAGTTTATATCAAATTTACTTAAACTTTTATTGCAAACCCTTGTGTAAGCACTTACTGAAATGTAGCTTAAATAGATGTGGGTGTGGGTGTGGCACAAGTTCCAGTAAATCTGTTAAACTGACTTAAATTAAACTGGTGGGATTTCCATGCGTTAACAAATCCTTTGCAACCCCGTGAGGGCAAATTCTCCCATTATGTACATACCCAGTAAACATGTATGCAGGAGGACTAAATCACTTCAGAATTTAGCTCTGCACTAAGTCCAGACCAAGTTTTAAATTGTAACCAATTCCAAGCACCAAATCACCGCAAACCTCATATTCCTTTTCTGTTATTCCCGGGGAAAACATACTACCTGAAATATGGAGAATATAAAACTTTCCGTCCTCACAATCCCTGTATCTACTTTCCTCAGGCTTTGTAAAGAAATATGCAAAAAACCTTGGTCTCCTGGTGCTTCAAACGGTCTTGTAAATCTCAATATCCTGCCTGCCCCAAAGAATGGAGCAGAGCTGGCTCTGGGTCTGGAGGAGGAGAAAGGAAGTGCTTGTAGGCCTGAATACAACCAGCACATACAGCAGGTCTAATTCTTGTCCTATCAGCCTTGATGCAGTGTGTCCTTTTCCTTCAGCTACTTTAGATAAACAGGAAAGGAAAAGAAAAAAAAAAATCAGCGCGTGAAAAAATACAATCCAGTTCGGAAAAAAACCGTTATTGTTAAGTGTTCTAATGGTGATTTCAAACAATAGCGAGTACAGTATGTCATATGAAAAACAGGGGTATCGCTAGGATAGCAAATCATACCAAAACTAGAAAAAAAGAGACTTTAAAAAAAATCATACTACAATAAGAATAGCTAGTGATTCAGATCATTAAGTCTCTGCAAACGGCTTATGAGTAACAAAGCCTGCAAAGTGGTAATACTCTTACATCCATTTTTCTGACAGGGACGGTGCTTTACAGATAGTTAAAGAGGTTTGCAAACAATCCCTGAGTGTACCTAAGCTGCTGCCTAGCAAAGCCTTGAATTGCGCTGCCTTCCTCTAACCATTAAACCATTCCCAGAAGTATTCTTCTATTAATGCCTTCATACACAAAACCAGGTGAACATTGGTTGCACAGTAGGAGTAATCTCTTTTGGCACCCAGTGTCACTTCCAGAAGCCCAGTCAACTTTCTGGTGTGAATGTGGAAGAGTTCATACCACTGAAAGGGCTCATTCTACAGCCTAAGACTATAAAACATACCCTTTCACAATGATTTTTGTACCTTTGGTGAAGAAATCCATACTGACAATAGACACAGGTTACGACACCAGACCCTCCCACTTGAAAAATTTTGTATTTATAAATTTTGTGTATAAATACATTGGACACAGTAAGACAAACCATTAATGAAGGGCATAGCTTCATACAAATCAGTGCAACTCAATGATGTGATGAGAAAATTCGATTTCATCAGTTTAGTCTTTTATCAGTGGGTTTTAATAATTTGTAGCATGGACATGAGGGAATCTCAGGAGACACATTCATCTGTTTAGTTAAATGAACAGATCTCTTCCTGCAGTATGATGCACTGTCACAAATAATTAGCAGAAATATGGAAATGGATATCTTCCAAACACTTCGCAGATGCTAACTAATTATCCCACACATTTTCACAAAGTAGTTCGATATTATTAACGACTAGCTGAAAGTGTTTACCCATGTTATCCATTGTCACCCAGTAAGTCCAGAGCTGAGCGAACATTAGAACTAAGAAGCTCCCAGTTTCCACCAACATCTTCTACCCATTAGACTGTGCTGCTTATTCTCACTCTAAAGGAGTTAACCATGAGTAAGAATAGAAGACTACTTGTATCTGAGTTACCCACTAAAACTCC
This sequence comes from Pampusana beccarii, assembly GCA_013399365.1. Classification (NCBI taxonomy): domain Eukaryota; kingdom Metazoa; phylum Chordata; class Aves; order Columbiformes; family Columbidae; genus Pampusana; species Pampusana beccarii. Next base: position 194,655 of record VWYH01001416.1, read on the forward strand.
CTCTGTTCAGTGAACCGTATGGGAATGGGACACCATTCCAATTCTTAGAGAATGCCTGTTCATATCGCAAAAAACACCCTTATAAAAATTGCCAATAAATGAGTCTCTAGAACTGTTATGGATGGACTGGACCGGACTGACAATACTCTCTTTTGAGCTCGTTCTAGTTCTTCTACAGAAGGGACTGTGACACACTATTAAAGCAAAAAGAAGAAAGATGCTCTGGGAGACATCCTGGAGGATTCGGAGTTGCTGATGCAGAGTATGTCCTGGTCAGGTGATGTGGTCCCAGTTCTCTGCTCATGCTGTCCCTCCACTCCCAGTGCTGCTGTACCGGCCCCAAGTGTGCTCTGCCACTGTCTGGGGTTGTTTGTTCATCCATTTAGTCATAAATCAAGAGCCAATAAACACTTTCACCTTCTTCATTCTCTGCAGACAGCAGAACTTCTGCTCGACTTCTTGGCTCTCTCCATATATCAAGGCTTGATAGTTGAATTTCTCTACTTGCTGCCCACTGCTGACATTTTCTCTTGCAGCTCTCACCCTGCTCCTGCTTTCTTTCCTTTCTTTCCTTAAACCCAGTCGACAGCACTACCTTTCTGGGCTGTGCCCTTTGGCTGCAGGGGCAGTGAACCCCGTTCCCAAGGGGAAGCTTCATGCCCCAAAATGCAGGTTAGGTAATTTAGCACTTCTGTGAACTAAGTATTGTCTTTTCAAAATATTTTTAAAAGAGAACTTGTTCACCAAAGAACAAAAGACCGGGAAGGTTTATAACCCCTAACAGAAAACAGCTGCTTGAACATAAAGCTGGGAATGTATTGATATTTTCAATTCAGGCTCAGGAGAGTGAGAAGCAAGAATACCAGCCTGCAGGCTGCTGCTCAGACTTATCTTTCTGTTAATGAAACAGTTTTTGCAAGAGAAGTGCTAGCACAACATTAAAAAAACCCCAACAAAATACTTCCAGAAACCCTTTCATGAAGCTTAATGTTTCCCTCTCACACTCCAGACTACAAGGACAGGCTGCAACCCCACACAAAATACTGCTTGCCATTATAAATCAATCAGAGGGAAGAGAAATAAAGAGTTGATTCTGTAGTTGTTCTTTATTAATAATCGTAAACTGAAGTGATATATTAAAATATCTACCAATTCTCTAAAAAAAAAAACCCACCAAACCCCAAACCTGTGAATTTTGATCATTATGGGAATTTTTGCGTCTCCTCTCTTGAAAATAACATGACCCATGGCCCATTTTTCAAGCTAGGTTTCAGTCCTCTCCAGCCAGCTGTCAGGAAACCACAGAAGGTGCCTGAAAGAGCACAAGAAATGGCTGGTTCTAATCTGAAGGAAAAAAAAAAAAGTTGAGGAACAAGGCAGCTACTTGTGGCAGAATGTTATTTTTTCTTCAGTCTCTGCCTGCATATTTTCACAACATGTGTACTCTGTTACCCCGTCACTTCCCTCTTTTCCTTGGGTAAATATCTCTGCTTTGGAATAAAAGAAGGCCCAGGGGTGCTACTTGTAAGGACTGCACTCGCCTTGATATGTTGTTTTTGAACTGAACACATACAATGGACACATTTCAAACTTGGACCTTTGCCACCATAGATGTTGCTTTTAGTTTAACCTTCTCAGATGATGTGGGGAGGCTGGAGGTAAGGAGAAGGCTGGGAGTGGGGTCATACACTCCATCCTTTACCAGATGTGGGATCTCGTGGGAGCCAGGCCTGATAGCCCACACAAACCCCTCTAAGCACACACCAGGAATGCAAACTGACCCTCTCCAAGTGCCGAGTATTCGTAAAATCAAACACAAACCCCAGGGAGAAACGGATGACTAGGCCATACCTTTGCCATCAAGCTGCTTAGATTGAAAAAAAAAAAAGGCGGTGTGATTAATACTTTATTTTTTTTAAGAAATAATTTGTTTGCAGGTTATTTGTGAAGAAGGGAATAAATTCAAAGGAGATTTCCCCCCATCTTCGCCCTGTAAACTGCATGCCCTGTGAAATGCACTGTTTCATGTATGTGATTCAACTTATCATTCGCAACCCAACAGATGGACTGGACTAGATTAGACATCTGTTCTGTAGAAGAATTAGATACAGAATTGGGACGTAGGAAATTCTGGATTAAACTGGCTCAAAGACCAACCCATGCTCAAACACTAACCCGGTTAAGGACACTGGGTAAGATACACTTTTCAACATAATTCTCATGCATTAAATGGCAATGCAGCAAGAGGTAGGGGAAGGACAAAAGTTGGCAGTGGGCTCACCCCGCAAAGGCACATGCCAGGCTGCTTCCAAGTGGTCCGTGAACGAGCCTGAACCCTTGAAAGCTGCCACGTGTACTAAGCAACTTGGAGCTGGGAAGAGCTGCCAGTGAGGCTGAGGGTAGTACTCAAGCAAAATGAATTTGGGAACAAAACAAAGTATTGAGCAGTTCCTGAAAGGCACTAGGGAGGTCAGGAAGAGTTGAGAATTCTTTCCACTAGATAGTATTGAGTCCAGCTCTGCAAACTATTTTTGAACATGTATTCTACATGCGTGGGCTCACCTAAATTGATAATATATCCAACTTCATTTGATCTCAAACCTGGCAGCAGATCACCTGAAGAGTCATCCTTCAATGCTTGGTCCTTACTAAACATCTCTTCCTCACTGATCTCTCCAGTTATCCGAATCTGATCCCTTCTCTTTCTTCCAGAACTAAAACAGCTACTAAGGTCTTCTCTTCCCCATCATTACACCATAATTTCGTTCCTGGAATGTCCCCTTTTCATTCTTTCTTTTCTCCTTGATCTCCCTGACATCCTTCACTAACCCTGAACAACTTCTCCCTCCCTACCCATTCATTTACCACGATGCTATCCTATCCTCAGCTCTACAGCTCTAAGGAGTAACCGACCCCTTGCATAGAGCACAGATAAATCACAAACTTTATGGCTGCGCACATGGTTACCCTTCCCTTTCTCCCAGCAAATCCCATCCAAAGAACCATTTCTCCCTCATAACCAGCAAGTAATTTCCCAGCACGCAATGGAAAAGATTGGGCAGATGATATTTAATTATCTATTTACATCTTATGGCTGTTCTTCCATAACCTAAGTATTAGACAGCTTTAACCTCGATAACCACTAAAGCTCCTTGCAAACCACACTGGCACACTGTGATTCTCATGTCACACATTATGCTCCCTTTCCCAACAGCGTACCTCATCTAGAGCATGAGCAGTGATGTAGTTGAGGGAGAAGGTGCTGTTAGAGAAATGCTATAAATGGGCATATACTGGAGCAACCACTAGCATGTGTTCCATGTACGGAGATTGAGCCAGTCCCTTGGGTAGTCCTGAGACAAGGGGAACAAAAATAATCTTTATCATTCACTTTTTGCAGTGTAGAGGGATACAGCGGACATATTCTAAATCTAGTTTTTGTGTATCAAACCAGAAGTAAAAATAGAAAACTCCGTCACTGTTCAGTTGTTCGAGAAATCAACATTTTCCTCTCAGAAAAGATACAGTAATGAAAATAGCCTGTAACTTGGAACCTAGCAAGCCCTAGGGCATTTTAGACTCCAGAACCCTGAACGTCCAAAATAGCTCCACAACGGACCATATTTTCCAGAAGTTGTGAATTTATATGTATACACAGACCTACGATCCGTGAAAACTCCAAGAGAGGTTAGGAATACAATAAATTTAAATTTCTGCAGCTCCTTTACTACCCAACTGAACTACCTACCTTATTTAAGTTGGTGTCAGGTTTTTATCCACTACTAAGATTCAAACAGCTCTGGAGTAAAACATAGCAGTACTTTGTAGGAGCCAAGCAGTGTCATGCTGCAGTAAAAAACATATAAAGGAATCTAATAACATTACAGGAGGAGAATTTAGGTCCTACGTAAGGTAAATGAACGTCAGATACATTTTGGCATGGAAGGGCTAACAGAGTTTTCACCTATAGCACATGTGCTGTGTCCCCGGTGCTACAGGAGCCAGGTCTAGTGCAGGAGAAGTCCCCTGTCCCGCTGGGTTCCCTCAGGAAAAGAGTTACTATGAAAAGGTGCAGAAAGCTGCCTGGAGTGTGGGTGAATGAGCCAGTACCCCTGGCACTGCTGGAATCCTCTGAGACAGCTTATCAGGTGAAGTGACAGCAGGACCAAGGCTCCGTTTCTGACACTGCTGCCACTCAGCCCAGCAGCTGGGCAGCAGTCCTCACCAGGCTGACTCTGCAGTGGGAGACTTAACCCGCGAGGATAGGTAAGAAATCAAAAGGTGCAAGACCTGCCAAATCGAAAAACCTCGTAACATGATACTAGCAATGGTATGTGTGCAGTAAAGCAGAACACCACCACAGACAGCTAAAAAAAGGTGTTGCCATGACCTGATAACTTCAGATAAAACGATACGGGCCCTGCTGCTGTGTGCCCCATGAAGAAAAAGGGGACTCATACTTCAACTCCACACTAGTTCCTTTCTCTCTTTTACATACGGTGTCTTGTTTCAACTTGAATAAGGTCACCCTGCGAAGAGGGAGAACACCAGAGTCATCTAACGAACCTCTGAAATCCACTGCTGCTTACTAGGGGGGGCCAAGATTTCAAGACATAAAAGGTAAAATAATTCCCAGTGGGTCTCCTACAAACATCTTTGGTGTCTGTACCAAGCGGTATTTTGACACCATTCCTTCCTCTCTCCTTTGACTGGATAATGAGCTAGGAGGAAAAAAAAAGTACCTGTGAATACCAATATACACGGAACCGTCATAAATTCACTTCCCGTCATTCCAACAAATGAGCCCCCCCTGGGAAGCTGTGAGAGGGAGCCTTCTCACAACAGCCTGATTATCAAAAGTCAGTTCTTTCGTGAAACACTCTAACCTCACAGGGACAAGTACTGTAATAATACAGAAGTATCATAATAGCTTGAGCACTTTAAATTACTTTTGTAACTTGGGACGTGCAGGGCACATTTCTGGCAGGCTGGGTCCCAGTGATGCTGTTTGTATCTCAGTATCACTTGGGAATTACCCTGAGCTTGAAAGATTCATGTGCTGTACAAAGTCAATTTTAGAACAGAAATGTGATTCTCCAGACATCAGATTTCAGACACTCACTGCATCCATCATAATTTTAGTAAGCTGGCTTTTTCACTGCCTTATTCTCTTCAGAAATATAATGCATGTTATCTGTTACAGCACTACCCAGCATTTCCAAAATTTTTTAGAAATAAGCTACTCATTGATTTTTTTCTTCAGGGCTTGCCATAAGTCTAGTAGGCATTTCTGTCAAATTCCAGGTTTGCCTTTCACAGCTTTCCATCTTGGACCTTTTCCATTTTTGCAGTTTTCAGATCCGTCCACATTTTGCAGGTATCTGTGTGTGAAGGCATCCTACATAATAACCTGAAGAGGTACCTCCTGCTCATGTTTTATTTAATTCCAGTCTCCCTAGAGTTTCTGGGGCAGCACTTTTGCATGTCGGTACACCAAGCTAACCTCACATTTATCCCTCTCCTAACCCTAAAAAAGAAACTGCCCTTAAAACCACGTTTCATTTCAGCTGTATCCTTAAACTCCAAACTCTGTGAAACTAGAATGAACTAGTGCAAATCAAACAGTGCTCTTACCACTTAGACCCACCCTGCAACCCTTTCCAATCAGGGAATCTAAAATTACCATATTTACAGCATCTGCAGCAGAGCCAAGTACAAAACAAGATGAATAGCTGTGACGCACGAGGCAGAGTGTGGAAGTATGCAGCTGGGCCTGCAAACAATATAGGCACTCGGCGCTGAAGTCCATCTAATGCTTTTCACAGACCAGAGTGACTAAAAGGGGAAGGAGGGGAGGGAGGAGAAGAGAAATTCCAGGAAGATGAGTGAAAACACAGCAGAAATCCCAGGCTGCTTCACTAATGGGTAATTGAAATGACTCACAAAAGGTCTAGTAGGGAATTCAATTAATTAGGGACGTGACTGCGCCGAGGGGAGGAGGGAAAGAAAAGAATGCCGGCAATACAAGAAAATCACTCCTCTCCATTCACTTAAAAAAGGGCTGGGAAGAAAACCACAAGGGAAGAAAAAAACAAGTTTTTCAAGGCAGGGCCTCTACCCCTTCTTATGCACAGAAAGAGGCCACAGTCAAACCATCCTGATTTAATGGGACGAGACAAGGACAAATAAGCCCATCCCTCTTGCCTCCCCTCCTTCAGCTAGATTTCTAATTAAAAGGAAGGAAAACAATAAAATTTGATATATTAACTACATCACCATTAAGGCAACTCGTAACACGAACTTACTAGGACAGGGCAGAGGAATGACGTAGGATAGATTAATATAATGCTGCTAATAGCATCTCTCTTTCCAAAATACTGCTGCTTATTTCGTGTGACAATGAGGGGAGGGCAATAGGAAGCAGTAGGAAGATGAATAAATGAAAAAAATGTGGGGACAGATGAAGGAAAAAATGTAATGCAAGAGAGGGAGAGCAGCAGGAATGGGGACCCGCAGGAGGACGGGAATTGGCAAGAGCAGGGAGACAAAAATAGAAAAGGAGTGGATGGAGAGAAGGTGAAGGGAAATGTGGCAGGGCATGGATGAGAGAAACATGAGGGGGAAAACCTGAAAAGGAGGAGAAGAGCACGAGTGGGAAGGGTCAGGGAAAGAACCAGAAGTTTCACAATCAGTCAGCAGTGAGGCCTTGCTGTGATGGGTACATGGGAAGAACAGCCTTGATTCAGCATCTGTTGACAAATACTGCTTCTGAGCAAGCCTCGGAGACTAAATTTACACTTGTGCTAGCTTAGAAATCCCGAAGAGTGTGCGATCTAAACTCGCAGGCCCACAACTGACCATTGCTGGTAGTGGAACATCAGGGAGAGAAACAACGACCGAGGCAAGTGCTCACTCCTGGGATGGAAAGTGGGATCTGTAACCTTTCAGAATAAAGTTACCGAAGCTTGAAACCTAGCTCTTGTTAATTCTGACTTGGAGCTGTTATGGCCAGGCTGACTGTTCAATCGCTTTACACAAAAGAAACTCATGGTCATTGTTTACCTTAGTGAATCATGAAGAGATCTAACAAAAAGCACATAGTAGGCCCTATCGGGTTCAGCACTGAATGCCCTCTGAAGGCTTAGATATGCTCTCACGCTCAAGGATCAAGATACTATCTCTGTGAAAGGCTGGCAAAGTTTGCAATATGCTGCATGTTTGGGCAATTAGCTGAGTATTTCTGTTCCCAGGGCTGTCAATCTGACATCTTTGCAAGAAAACATATAAATCAAACCATATTTCCCTGCCAGTGAACTGACCATTAATGTCAGCTCCACTGTCAAATGACTTTCAGAAGAGCAAAAGACTTTTTATAAGCTTTATATTTACTGTAATAGAGCAAAGAAGTTAAGACACTGCCCAAAAAAACAATTCTTAGGCAGTCGAGACATACTGGACAAGAAGGAAAAGTACAGGTAACAGGAACGAGTATCTTTATACTAGTGTAAACACACTAGTGTCTAGACACAGAGATTGCACTACTGTAGCTACATCTAGGCTTTCACAATGTTTTAAGTTACATTAATGAAAAAGTGAATATACAGAAATCTCCAGCTGATTCTGAATCGACCTTCCAACACGACCCTAAGGAGCACTATGCTGCTGCAGGAATCATCTTTCAGAAGAGGTTTAAGGTTGAGATCCAAATTCCTACGGGCTGGTTTAAGAAAATAGCCCCTAGAAATTTTGCAAAGACGCTATTGTTGGTGCTCTGGACAAATGTAAATGTATTCTATTTTCAACCAGCTGGGCTGGTAGTTTCTATGGAAAAGGACTACAAACCCTGGGCATTCAGTGCCTAGGTGCCTGTGCAACAATGTGATTGTCATACAAGAATTACAATACAGCTATAAAATGTCAGTTAAGTCAGGCAGCCCCAATAGCAAATTCAAGCTGGGCAGCCAAAGCACCACTTGACACAGTACTTTATTCGGCTTCAAAGCTCCATTCTTTTCAAATTCTCTAACATGTCTAATGAAACAGACAGTGCAATGTGCTCAGAAGGTCATCAGTTTCTAACCAGAGCGCCTCCAAGATTTAACAGGGCCTCGATTCCATTGCCAATATAATTTTGTACTTTTTACTGCATCTTCATCAAGTTAGACTCCTGAGAACTGCAGGCAAGGTCAACATGTACCTCGAGGCTATCTGGATTCTGTTAAGCCAGGCTCATGCTTTTTGTCCAGACCCTCCTCTCCCTTCCGTATAAAACACTCACGAGAAAATAATAAAAAAAAGCCTTCTCTTCTACAAAATTAAAATAATTAAAATAAATTCCTTTCATCTCTCTAATTAAGTACCATCCTGTATTTAGTCAGTTGACAGCACCAAATAATGATTTTTCTGTATTCCACAATGTCATCCCTCCTCCCCGGATCTATTCAAAGCCTCTTGTACATATTTAATCACTCCTAGCCAGGCCTGGCTAATGAAATGCAGGGCCTTGCCCTGACCTGACCTTGCTATTTCTATTTTGGCTCAGCACATCCTCTGCTAGTTGGTAAAAAAAAAAAAAAANAAAGAAAAAGACTTGTTTCTCTCTTGGACTTAAAGGTCCTGTTACTGGCAGGGGGTATGGTCAAGGACACTGCTGAAAACTGAATGAATGACTGTGAACACTGCTTTGCAAAGCTACTGCAAATCCAAAAAGGACCACAGCAACTTCAGTGCAAAGTTTTTTTCCCCTTTTCTCTTTTGCTGGCAAAGACTGGTGGGCACTGTTCATCTACTGGGAATGGCTTATGGCTAGATAATTCTGCAAGAAAAATGGACTGCTCAAATTGTTTGCAGCACTCTTTCATAAAGCACTGGTATTCATTCTATGGTTTTGGGCACTTACTGCAAATAAATTTGTTCGTCTTGGTTTTCCTCATCTGCCCTTCCTATTTGCCAATACAGCAATTTAAAAATATATTTTCCCTTTCTGAGAGCTCATAAAGAAGTGTGATCCCATTTATGACCGCTTAGGAAATGCTGGATGTTGGGTTAGCTCTTTCGTCACATGATGTTGGTTGCAGGAATTTATCAACACACCAATCACAAGTCAGCAATGTTTCCAGTGTACAACAGGACAACATTTACATGGTGATTCATGTGGTCTTTTTAAGTTGAGTTTGTTTTCAAATGGTTTATGATTTTGTTGGCCATGAGTTTTGGTGCTCAGTTTGACATACTGAGTTGCTGGATGACCCATAAACCATACTTGAAGTCAGGAAGGGCAAGGGACATCTTTTTATTCTTTGTGTGTACACAGTGCCTTACATTGTGGAGCTCTGGCTACTGAATAGGGGTCACAGATGCTATCACAAAACAGCCAGTAACAGCACAAGGATCTTTAGGTACTCAGACTGTCAGAAAAATCAGGCTGAGTGGATCAATTCACCATTGTTCCTCCAATTATCTCTCAATGGAGGCACGCCAGAGAAAACGGTGCTGAATAAGATGAAGAAGCCTTTAGCTGGTTGCCCAAAACTAACACCCTGCATCCCATGAAGCACTCTCAGCCCCAGAAGCTGTCTAAGGACCAGGGATAAAGCCCATATTTCTAATGGCCAGAATCAGTTTCACAGGTCCTTATTAGCTCTTCTGCATGCACCGGATCTGACATAAAAAGTTAGATTTAGCATTTATGAGTCCAGTAGTTTCTCAGCTTAACTAAAACAAACAGGTTCAAGTTGCAACATTCTGTTGAATAGAAGCAATAGGACATTTAGACACTGCTTGAAGGAAGAAATGTTAAAATCATATTTGCAGTCACTAAAGTCAAACAATACAGTTGTGTCACTTTCCTCCTAATACTGTTTATTGGGGTTTGTTTTAGTCTGGTTTTCTACATAGAGAACACTTTTGCAATCACATTTTGTATCCCAGTGTATAACCTTTTCAACCACTGATTGTTTTCAACCAAGTCTGACAAAGCATAGGGGTTCTCAAACATACGTGAGGTTACAGAAATTCAGTGACAACAGATGACTGAGAGGAGTGCACTTGTAAATGTCCCTGGCTGGCTTATTAAGTTGCCAATTATTAGATCCCATTGAATCCACAGAGAGGACTTCTAAGTATGCCAACTGCAGAAAAAAAATTGTAGATACAGTCAACAAATCACAAGGTACAGATCTGTACCAAGCCACACTTTATTAGTTTAGGGTTCTCACAGGTCTGTCAGAGCTTCTAAAAAACCTGGAGTTGTCTGTTTCATAGAAAAAAATGGGAACACACAGCTTTCCACTACAACACCTGCAGCTGAGGGTATGCCATCCTGAAGCAAGCAGCCTTGCTTTACTGTCCCACCTGGTTTGACATTGGGGCCAAATTGCTGTAACCACGAATGGCTAGAAATAGACACAGCCCCATGCAGTCCTTCATCTCTCTTTCACCCAGCCTTGCTGCTTCCCTTACGCTAGTGCTCATCTTTCTCCACAAGAAGTCAGTTCAGGGAGCAAAAGTGGCAAAAGGCTAACCCAGAAGTAAAAAGCGAACATATTTCTGAGCTCCCTTAGACAACTCGCTGGGAGGGCTGATGAGCACCACAACTGTTGCAAAAGCTGGCCTTCAGTTGGCCACCTGCTGGTGACCATGAACTGGGAGATCAGCATTCCTACAATCTGAAACCTGGCTACGATCTTACGTGGCCACAGTTAAACATCTGCACCTGGTGATCCTCACCCAGCAGAATGGCTCCTTGGGAACACGCACTAGGCAGAACCACTGGGGCCAACTCCAAGCAAGTAACAAAGCTTTGTGAAGCCAGACAAAGCAAGGCAATATTCAGTCACCTTTCCCCCTCTGCAAGCAGGTCTCCGATCCACTTTGGGCCCAGCCCCACCGGGGCTGTATGAAACGGAGCCACACACATGGCATGCTGTTGTAGAACAAGCACACTCACACTTGCTGTCTGTGTCCGTGGTTTCTTTGTGTTGCAGTCTGCTGCGGGCATTTTTGTCGTGATTTTACACTACAGACATGAACACCATTAAGTGCTGAGTCTCCCTTGCTCACGCTGTTCCTGGTGTTTGGCAGAGCTGGAGAATCCTCCTCAGGGTGCTCCTTCCCTGGCAGCTCTGGCGGGATCTTGCAGTTAAGCCACATCCACACAGCTAAAACCACAGAACGGAAAACCAGTTGTGAAATCCAACTGTGTCTGATCTGCCTCGGTGTTTGGGCGGCCTCTGCGGGGTCAAACTATTTGACTCCAAGTAAAAATACGATTTAGCACAAATCACCAGACTAGGCAAAAACATTTTTGGAAGGCTTTTTTCGACCTACTTGTAACAAACAAACTTGGGCCACCACCTATGCATGCCAGAAAAAATGTTTATCTTACTTAGCCAAAATTGAGCAAAATAGATTTTTTGGCAGCATGGACAAAGCTTTAGGCTTGACTTTAAATAAAGTCCCCTCGTAATTCCAGTTTTCCATTCCTACCCTTTGGAGTTCCTCAGATGGTTCTCTCTCCTCAATGGCTTTTCAGTTTGGGTACTGTCCTTTATTTTTTTCTCCCTTATGGTTATTTTCTTTCCTTTAGTTTTTTTTGCTTTTGCTTTCTTTTTATCTATCCTGTCTGGTGGAAACATACTAAAAGACTTCCTACCTCTACCACTCCTACCTTTTGTTTGCCAAACTACTTTCCCCTGGCCGAAGGTATATCCTTTGATACTCCTTGGTTAAGCTTCTAATGTATTAAATTATTCAGAAATGAGAACCTTAACAGTGGCCTAAGACCACTGTTCCAAAAAATACAAGGATTTTTTTATTTATGTATGTCTTACTAATACATACATATATATAGACACATGTATTTTAATACTCTCACTGCTTCCTCAAAAACTAGCACAGGAAAGATACATGTAACGAAAAATGGACTAAAGTGGGACTTCTGAGCAAGACAAGAAAGTAGACAAAGTCAATGGCTTAACAAGAAAAACTGGAGTCTATGATTTCCAAACACACTGGACTTCCATCTCGTACTACAGACTTCATATGTTTCCCATGCAATGGACCTCAGAACTCCTATTTATTTACCATTAACAGCATGAACCACTTATAAGATGGCTTACACTCCAAAAAGTCAACAGGGAATTTTTCAGCATTCCAGATAGACCTTTCCAAAATTTTATTTGAATTTTTTAAATTCAAAGTCAGAGTGTTCACAGTAAGCACTGTATGCATTGCCAAGGCTAATCAGGCTAAACCACGTGAAGACCTGAGTACTATTTATTTTCTGCTGAATATGTTTCCTAAAAATTGTCACACTGTCTCCAGAGACTTTAAATGACAGTGGCAACCAGTTGTCTTAGGGATGACAAGAAGCAATTCTGCCCAAGCAGTTGTTCAAGAGAGACTCCCCAGGGAATTCTTTTAAGAGTTCATAACTGCATGCTTTAGCAAGCGCCTCCAAACATTGCCTCAGACTCACTTTTTGGAATACATGAGCACTTGAAATTACCTCATGATAAAATTGTCAAGGGATCATTTTGGCATTTTTTAATTGAAAGCAGGTCACACACACAAAAAATTGTCCATGTTGAGAACGCAAAAGCATTTGGGAGGGATATGACAAAGTCATTCAAGCAACACTGAGTGTTCAATTGATGCTTAAAAACTCAGTGCTGCCCAGAAGAAGAGAAACTCTGCCGAGGTAACCTCTACACATACTTCACAGTCACATCAGGATTGACTCCCAAACACAAAATATGTGCATATACCATGCTACTAACTGATCAATGGCTTCTCATCACAGGCTTAGAAAATATCATGAAAGGTAAATGACATCTGAAATATATCAATTCTCATGGTCAATTTATCAACAGTTCCAGAAATAAGGCTTTGTTTTGGTGGGGATTGGTTTGGTTTTTTTGAGTTCAATTGGAAACACTTCAGCAACTGCATCACTGTTACTCTGATGTGTTTCCATAGTGGCTCTCAGCAGGTTCAGACAAGAAATGAGAAGGCTGAGATCACTTTCTTGCTTTACATGTTACTGTGAGATCCAAGTCCTTGCTGGGTCAGAAATCACATGGTGTATTAAGAGCTTAAGATTAATTCTGGAGATTTAAACTCCTGTTTTGACCATAAGCCATGAATGGAAATGGGCTACAGAAAAAATAAGTTGGATGAATCTGGGCCATGGAATAACAGAACTTCTTAATCAAGGACAAAAGAGTGACTTAATTTAAGTGCCAGATATGCTTTTACCATCCTGTCAAGTAGATCACACCACTACCTTGTTTTGGGAATCTGACAAGAAATTACAATATTAGTTATTTTATATTAGAGGAGAATCTTTGCATGGGTCCATGTAACTCCACTCATGTTGGCAATTTCTATATTAAAATGCCAGGAATAATCTGCTCCATTAAAGAATGGAATGAAATCCACTCTCTTCAGCCTGGTTTGCGGAGTCCTTTTTTCTTCTTTATGATGTAGCTCAGATTTAAACGTAAACTGGCTATTAGATGAGAACTCTGCTGTCCATTACCAATTCCTGAAAACTTCAACATGTTTTCATTTCTTTATAGTCAATACTAACCTATTTTTCTATTGGGGATAAAAAGTAGTAAAAGCAAAAATAATATCCAAGCCAATCCCCAGCCTTCAGAATACTGCACAACATGCAGACGACATCCTATACTCAGGTAATGTATTTCACTAGATGATAGATGAAGAGAGATTTCATATGGTATGTAGGGATGCAATATTAACATCAAATACATTCCAACTCCCTTATCTAATCTAATGAGCCATTTAACAGTTGATCTATCAGGTCAAGTCTTTGAATCAGTTTTGTGCCATGAGAGTAAAAGATGCCTCATATTTAAATAATAAACTTTTCGACAAAGGTGAACTTGATCAGTAATAAAGATTGTTTCCAATCAATGATCTTCAAAAGGTCTCTTCTGTTTCTTTCCAGATGACTACACAAAACATCACAGTACATAAAATACCTTGGTCTAATCTGCTGCCACTTGTTTTCCTCTTTGTCATTATTTCTCAAGCTTTATGAGATACTTTTGTAACTGTTTTGGGCCTAGAGAAGGCATGCCCTTGCTTTCATATGGAAACTGTTAGCACTTTCATCCTTCCACTGCCAGAACACACACACGCATAAAAGCTGGCACATTCTTCTCATCACGAAAGTTTAAAAAAAAAAAAAATCACAGCTGCAATATTAATAGCAAACATCGTCTGGTTCATGTCTGGGTACACTCAGGTGAGCACTGATAAGTCATGTGTGAGGTTCTCATCCACAGCTCTGCCACTGCAGCACCAATCCCAACACGCCTCAGCCTCTATTTAATGTTGTTACACAGCTCAGCCCTGAATGGCTTCTTGCTGATTCATTCCTCTACAGTATTAATATATACATCCCTTATTATAGTTGGCAATAGCTGGTAGATGCTTTTTGCAGAAAAATAAATATATGGGCCTTCATCTCCCCCCAAAATCTGTGACTTCAGTACAGATAGGCAACTATGCCAAATTCTGCAGCAGCAGTTCCTCCAAATGATAACTTTCAGACGTCATTCCTGAATATTTGCAAAAGATGTGATTAAAAAATCTATCCTAATTAAACTGTTTTGTATGTCCCCCTACATGTTGTACTAGTGGTTCAGCAATATATATAAAAAATCAAAGTACCACGTTAAACAAAACTGTCTATATTGTGCAACTGTGTCCCATATTAAAGTAGGGATCTCTATAAGCACCATCCTGGCCATCTGAGGAGGCACATACTCTGCCTGATTTTTGTCTGGTCTGTATGGCATTTACTGCATGGGGAAATTATTACGAAAACAACCCTCACACCATTTTCAAGAGTGGACTAATGTTAGACTTTAAAGCCATAATGCTGAGGCAATTCATAGTATCTTCCCTCCCAGCAGTGCAAGTAGCGCAGTTCTTCACTACTTGCCACGCTCAGGCAGTGTTTATGGAAAGTCACTGCAAACCTTTAAGGAGCTCCCCAGAGCACTCACCTCCAAGTGCACAGTATTCCCAGCACAAAATTAGACACTGGGGACACGCATGCCATGGCATTCACAGCAGGGCTTTACAGCACACTCAGTTACAGTGTGCTCAGCACAATAACGTACTGAGAACAAAACATTTTAGCAAGAAACACTGAAGAACACCAAGCAAATGGCATGGTATCTTTGGACCATCACCAAAGGACCAGGTCTTCATAATATAAGGTAATATGCAAAAATAGAGCTTCACATAAACCGTAGGAATGGGAATGCGTTGCTGGACATTAATGAAATGCTAACTTTCCTAGCTTGGGAAAATTCACTCATTACTACAAAGCCATTGCTTTGTAGCTTGATTCACCAGCAGAGAAGGATGCCTAAAGAATTCCTTATAGCTAGTAAGCATTTTATAGGTTCTTTATAAAAGTATTTTTTTAAACATGCCAGGTTCAAATCTAATGTGCAATCCTATGAATGTCTAATTAGTTTTGCATTCTTCCTCTTCTCACTTTCAAATTCTGGTCTCCTGGACAACCACACAGCAGCAGAAGAAATTTCCAGTACTTCAGGACATTTTTGCAATTACTAAACCTGGTTCAAATGACTCTACAATAACAAGCATTATCATGCATAATAATCAGCTACAGGGAAGAAGCTTTGGCCTAAATGATCAATATTACTTCAAAAAGAACAATGAAGATTGCTGCCTCAAAATGCCCCCACGGTACAGACCTGTTGCAAATTTCCCCTCCGTAGCCTGCAACAGTGTACCTGAGATAAAGGGGCACGGCACAGCAGAGCTGCGCTCTGAGATCTCGCTCTTCCTTTGATGTAATTAGGCTGCATCATGGTCCGTACCTCAGTTTCTGGTAGCACAGCTTACAAGAGAAATGCTCTAAAGCAAGAAACAGACAGCAGTGGAAAACTACGCTGTGCAACTCCTGGTTTGTAAGTCTCTTTGATTTATATAGATGGAATTGCAAAAGCCCCCCGAACCTGGGGTTTGCTCTTCTTGCAGTACCACATTAACATCTTTAAAGAAAATAGCTGCCTTTCCACATGCCACCGTGGGCCAAAATCAGCTGCCCGTCCTGATGTGAGAGACCAGACTCAAGCACTTTGCCTCTGTCCTGAGCCCCTGTAATGCAAGCAAGCTACAAGGGGACGAGGCACCACACTGGATGCTGCACTTGAAATGCCTGTCCTCTCCTTCTGGCACAGAGAGCACCGCTGTTCCTTTTTAAAAATCCCCTGATCTTAGCAAGGTTTGTTTTTCTAACTGGTTCCCAGCAACCTCTGGGGGGTTCCAAGCCCAGAAAAGTAATTACCGCATTACTTTGGCCACAGACACAATATCAACCTTGTTAGACTTGGCCTGTGGAGACAGCCAAACACCTGCTGCTGCAGTATTTATTTGATAAGCTTCATGGTTCGCTAACATAAACCTGATCCTGCTGACCTGCGGGAGGATGAAAAGGAGCCGGGGGAAAGGGTGGAGCAGGTAGGCGATCTCACGGCCCTCCAGCCCGGCAGCTCACAGCCCTCGCTCCCAGCGAGCTCCCATTTCTCCTCGCTTTCTTCTTCCCTGGTGAGAGCTTCAGAGAATTGGTTTTCTCCCTGCAGTTATGCAGGCAGATGTAGAAGGGGCTAGGATTCCCATGCCTTGTGACGGATTAACTGACAAGTGCGGGATCAATACGGGAATTGTTCTAGCTCTGGCTGCATCTGTAGCCTTCCAAAGCAGACAGAATAGCTGCACACACTCTGGTTGGCAAGGTGGTGTGTGCTCTGAAAGGCTGGCTTAATACCAAAGGCCATTAGTTAACAGCAAGGGGGGAAGGAAGGGCTGCAAATCAGTCAAATCAACAGATAGAAGGTTGGGGAGAAAAGCAGATGTAGAAAGAGAAGCGCAATTTTTATTCCTCAAATGACACAGTTTTCTTGTCCAGTACAAAAAAAGGAAGGTGGGGGTAGGGGAAAATGAAATAAGGTTTTGTCCCAAACAGGACCGTCTTTTCCAGTGGATACTGCCAAGCAATATTTGAGGAAAAAACAGAAGCAGCAGGGGACATAGCAGGAAGGAGAAAATAATCTTCCCACCTATGGTGCTCGATATCAGGAAAGAAACTTATTCTTCTGACAGGCAAGCTTGCATCTTTCTCAGCCTCACCTTTTTCTAGGCAGAGGGCATCAAAAGCAGACTTTTGAATCTAGAAAACCAGGAAGAGGTTTTCTACATGTCCACTTCCATGTACCTGCTAGTTGTCACTTACATGAAAAGGGGCTGACCTCAAGACAGTATATTGTCTGGTGTACCTCTGTCTGTGCATGTTGATAATGCATCTTGGAGATCTACAGTGTGATTCACCCACTTGGGAGACAGTGAGAAGCGGATGAATCACTTTGGATGACATCAGAGCCAGACCAAACTTTTATATAAAACTTGGCAAAAATCTGAAGACTAAACCTCTGAACATGTGTGAAATTGTCTACATGAGCATCATCAATCTTATTTCACCTTGTTCTCCAGGCTTAGAACTTCAGGAACTTTATTTCCTGATGGAGAAAAAACGGAAAAAAAATCAAATAATATGCTGCAAGACATTTTCTGGATAGATCTAACCCAAATCAAAGCAAAAACCTCAAAAGAAAACTTCTTTTGTAGAACCTCAAGCCCAGTTTTGCAGGTAAGTGAAATTCAGATAACGAATGATAAAAATCTGAAGTTTTGGGCTAGTACCAGCATTCCACTTTTGTATCACCCTTCACTGTACAGGACTCAACAGCATCAAAGCAAAACGCTAAGTACACTCAGAAAACCAGCATGACTGGATTCTCAGAGCTCTACTAACACAGCCAGCTGTTCTCCAATTTCTGCCTTTATTGACTAGACTTTTTCCCTCTGAACAGTAAGAGACAGATTTTTTAGAACTAAACTAAGGAAGAGAAATAAATAACCTGATAACATTAGGAGACTCTTGTGAAAAGGGCTGCATGCAAGAAGACAGAGAGTGTCAGTGAATGTGACCCACGCTGGGAAGCCTATATTGTTTGGAAGCCTGTGGGTACAAAAAATCCACAAAATAAGTGCTGCCCAGCATGAAAATCTTGAGAGCAATGCACAGTATGTCCAACTCCTGGAAAATGCACCAGAGTGAGCCACCTTAGTTTCCTTGAAAATTACTGATGACTGAAGCCAACAACTCCATTCTTCCTCCACCATTTTGCTTCAGGCTCTACGCCAATGTTCACCACCAGGCTAAATGCAAACCAAAATAACTCCAAATGTATTGTTTGCTTACCAGGCAGTGGTGATAAGGAAGAACTCACGGTCTGTTCCCAACAGCTGCTAGAGAGACCAGCAGCAAAACTCCCAGGCTTGGAGCTTTCTAAATAATAAAGCCATCTCATTTCAGAATTTCAGAAAGTATTAAGAAGCATCACAGGTAATGTATTGCAATGACTATGAAGATCCTACTAATGGTATTCCTGTAAAAAAACTATTGTACTTCAGGATGCTCCTCTGTATTATTCTGCCTTTTATTCCTAAATCTACTTTTCAGACTGTGAGCAAATGTACACCTTGTACAGCAGTTTCTGCCCAAAGTTTCCCCAGATCATTGTACGTGCTGAAGTTCCCTGAAGGTTACACGTTTCATGGTAAAGTACCGGTAGACTGTTACAGTAGCAGGAATAGTTTTAAAGAGAGTTGAACAGGTTTGATAGCAGCCAGGGTCACCTACTGCTGGTTACCTTCTGAGAAGTGGCACCCAAGGAGCTTGACCAGATAGCTGAGCAGATCTCTCTGAAACCACCCTAAGCTTGGAGCACAGCAAGGCAAATGAGAAACAACGACGACGGCTGTACAGCTCACTCAGAGCATCCCCAGGAGAGCAGCCATATGCTGACAACGAACACTGAAGCTGAAAGGAACCAAAATTGTACAATAGCTTCTTAAAATAAATCCTCCCAACAGGCCCTGCTTCCTGTTCTGTTAACAGCCACCAGACCAGAGAGTGGAACTTAACTGTGAGTCACGTAAATGCACGTGTGCTCAGGAGCACTGAGCTCCGGGTGCCTGGGCACGTGTGGCTGCACACGCTCCTGTGCGGCCAGCTACAGGACCACGAGAAGAACACGAAAGCAGGATCTCTCTCTTGCCATTTGCTTCCTCTCTGCAGAGAACTTTATGTAGTTGTAAGCTGAAAAACTGTGAGCTTTTTCCTCTCTACAGGTAAATGTGAGCAAGCGCTGCAGGCCCTTGGTAGCACACGTGGGTATCTAGAGCTGAGCCTGGTACAGGTGCTCAGAGGTAACACATCACCTTTGCTGTGTCACGTCCCTGGGAATCTCCAGGATCAAGACCTTACCACTGCACCATTTTATATGACAGGGAAGGATCAAATTGCACAGGGTCAGGGTAGAATATCCAGGTAAATTTTTTTTCATGGCAGCTGACTATTGCACTCTCAAATCTTTTCTCTCCCTCTCAAAAGCATATTTCTAGCTTCATGGTTGTGAAGACAACTTTTACATCGTGAACTGAGAGTAAGCAATATAGCAAGTTGCCCAAGTTTGCAAACACACTAAAACAGGTTTATTGAAAATAACTTCCACATCATAACTTGATGCCTTGAAATGACTGTATGAACCCCACTCTTCTCCCCAGAATTTTTTGTTCAAACCTATCTGGTTTCTTCAGGTTTGAACCAATGGAAGAAAAAGACTGTGGCTTTTTGTTATGTCTTGGGTTAAAACCTATTGAAACTGGTAGATCTAGCACTACATTTCCTTTCAAGCTAAATAAGGCTACAGTTAAATAACTCTTTGTTTAGTAATTGCTAAAAACAAAAGACTGCAAAAAAACCACAGGCTATGCAAGGTCTGGACCTCACAAGACAAAGGGGTTAATGGGAACAGAGGCCCCAAACACAGCGATCATGGCAATGAGTAGTGCTGCTCTGCTTCTGAAAGTGCTGGGGATTTATATGGTATCTTCGTCGACATATGAAGCAGATCCTAACATGAGGCTTACTGTAAGCCAGTGTTAAGTACCTAATTTTTACTACATCCAACTAGTGTAATTATTTCTTTGGTATTTTGCTAGCTGTCACTCAAAGCAAGTGGAGAAGTAAAAGCTTAAAACTGTCTGGGTTTGGGTTTGGGGTTTTCTTGGGGGGAGGGGGGTGTAGAAAATGTGAAGAACAGGTTTCTTCTTAAAGAAAACCATCCAAAGCCAGCCAAAATGAGTTTACTCTCTCAGAATACTGACAGGTTACATTGAGCCTTACAAATAATCTCTGAAACCCATTAAGCAGGTGAAAAGGACTTCAGTTGCATCCCTTAACCACACCTTATCCTTGGCCAGGTCCTAGATGGTTAATTATTTCCAATTATGCCTGAACAAAGTTTTACCCATTTCTGTTGGAGTCATCAGCATCTAACATGTGTAGGTGAGAGGGGAGGAAGTGATCAGTCTGAGCGTTAGACAAATAATGGACTTACAGACAGAATAAAAGCAAAAGAACAAACCGAAGTAACTGAAAAGGACAGTAGGCCAATTCTCTTGTAGCAGCATTTGAGGAAGGCCTAGAAGAAAGCTGGACACCTAGCAGTACCCAAAAGCCTTTGGGTCACTTTATTTCAGCTGTATCATGCCTTAAGTTTTGGCAAGGAAATGCCAAAACTATGGTCAGGAAATGATGAGAAGATTTCCAGTTCTTCACCTTGATATTCAAGTAGTCTCTCACAGCACCAGTACATCAAATCAAACTTGATTTATCCTTTAAAAAAAAAGAAGTCTAATTCCCAGAAGCTCTGCAGCACCTCTGGCCTGTTTTCAGAGGACTGTGGCACACTGGAGATTGACTGGGTGCTGAGGGGAGATACAGCACATGTTCAGGAGAAGGAAGGACTGCACGAGAATCCCATGGAAAAACCATGTCGCACTCAACGTAGTCTCCAGATGACTTGTTATAAATGTGAGAAATTATTTAAGTCAAGTAAAGTATACGGGATTATGAGTTCATTTAATCCTTTGCTTGAATTGACTCATAAAGCAGGAAAGCCATGAAAATGCAAAATGGACTTTGGAAAATACACCCAGATAAAGATATATAAAGCTTTCTGGAAAACTGTGAACTACCTGGATTATCAGGGCCTTTAAAACTGTAGAAATGGAGCATCCTGCATGTAATAGTGAACAGTTCAGTATCTCTGTAAATTAGAAAAGAAGACGGAAAACAGGACACGGAGAAATTCTATTGTCCACTATTGTACAAAACCGGCAGGAATTAGCAGTTGAAGACAGATATCTTCAGACCTCACTCTTAAAACCTTATTTCATTTTATATTACTCATTCCTAGGGCATATCTAAAAGAGCAGTGAACAACTGATGCTGATTGTTGTGGCTCATTTGGCAGTCGGCAATAGATGTGTACCCTGCATGCACTCATTTACCGTAACAAATATTTGCACATGGGACTGAAGCACTGGGAAACCATACACCCACAGATATTGTCTCAGTCAATCCTTCCCTTCAAGGCTCGGTTCCACTCCCTCCTCCATCTCAGTCCCTCCATTAACCTCCCCATTTGCCTTTTAGTTTTGCTTCGATTACGAGTTATCGTCACTAAGCACATGAAAACTGTAACCAAAAACTGTCTGTGCCCAACATAATCACTCAAATAATTTCCAGCTAATGATTTACTGTTTGCTTCAATTCCCCACCCACTGTCTGGTCTTTTTAGAGCAAAGACGTAATTTCTTGCATGTAGCTAAAGGACTACACACACCAATATGACTAAGAATGCAATTTAAAAGATTGAATGTCGAAGAAGACACTTGGATATTTTCCCTTCAGCAGAAAACAGTATGTTGCTACTTCAGTGGCATAAGGCCGCTATGCCCAGAAGAAGCTAAGAACTGCCTTCTGAGAGGGCCATGCCAGTGGAAGTACTTTTGGCTCAACATGCCCATGAGTCTGCCGATCTGATTCTTCAATGAGACAATTCACTGTCTGTTTCTGGGGAGAGAATGAATGGAGGAGTTAGATCAATTATCTGAGAGTCTTCAGGATACACTTTGACAGATGATGAAAGGACTCTAATATGTAATTGAAATATCCCGTACCAAAATACTCACATAAAACCTCAGCTGATTACACACAGGTCTGAGCTATCTCAGAACTTCAGAACAGGAATTGAGTTGTTTATCAGTGAAAGCCAAACTTCTCAAAAGCTGGCTGCCCACTACAGAGCCTTTGTGTTGGGTAAATTAGCTTCAGGAAGAGAATCAAAATGAATTAAAACCACATGGAGATCCTCTCCCTTTACCCCTCTCTTCCCCTTTCCTTTCACTATATGAATCCCCTCACCAGGAGACAGAGGCCAGTTCAGTCTAATTTAGTCCAGTGTTTTTGTTTCCTGAAGTCTCAGTCTTGGGCTGAGTCCATTAATAGGCTGCAGCTGATTTTAATCTAGATGAACTCAAGACTTCTCTCTTCTTTGGTTTTAAAAAGATTACAAATTGTGTGTTATATAAATAGAGGGAAAAGGGAAAAAGAGAACCAGAATGAGTAAAAAATCTGCTCTCCATTAGCTGACCTGCTGAACAAGCCTGTGATTCAAATAAAGATGAGAAATGAGGGTTGTGGGGGGAAAAATACACAAGTAAAAGCCCTAGTGATGCAGCACCCAGACACACTGGTAAGAGGAGATGCAGTAACGTCTGATAGCTACCATTAAAGACAGAAGAGATATTAATGAGACTCCAAAAGTGGCAAACCAGATGCCTCAAAGACTGTTCTGATAGGTTGCAGCACCCCAGTTAAACTTAAAATCACTTTGATTAGCAACTATGACCTCTTTGTATCTTATGTCTCTCTGGTAGCTAAGGTGGAATAAGTTGGTCTTAGACTCGCTCCTTGTAGATACTTGTGGGTATAAAAAATGCCATGATACACAGGCGGACTTACTCAAGTGGGATGTCTACAAAGGGGTGCTGAACCAAGACAGAGTTGCTCCAGATCAGTGCTGAGGTACATTGGGAGAACAAGCGTTAAAGAAGGTAAATTGCTATGTTGTCCTCTAAATAACCAGTTCTGGGTTCCTCAGGGTAAGTGAAAGAAGAAACAAAGCCCATGCCAATGGGATGCAAAATTATTTCTCCTTTTGTCTGGAAAACCTATTCTAGATTAGCTCTAACAAGTATGAAAAAGAGAAGGCAAACTAGTCTGCTACAATAGGTAAACAGGAGAATTATTTTTGGTATTAATATGCTCAGAGGCTTTAACACAACAGTCTGCCCACCATGGTAAAGGATGACAGAAGAAAATCATGTCCCTGTAGTGCTGTTTCTCATGACTGCAGTTGTAGATGACTGTCAATAAGGCTGTCAGTATTGCTGTACACCAGGACTAATAATTATGGTCGAAACAGTTTTGCCTTATTGCTATCAAACCACTCCATGTAGACATCTTTGTTTCTTCCCCTCCTGTCACGCAGAAGGAAGGAGAGCTGGATGCCATAATCCTCTTCCATCTCAGAAAGGGCAATCTCTTCATTGACTTTCTGAACTGTCTACGTTTACTGTTGTTCACTTCTTAGCACAGCGTGTTTTCTGCGTACTTCACCCTAAACCAATGTTCTGTGTTCTCAGCTCCGGATCTTCAGATCAGTTTTCTTTATTAATTTCCTTGTGTGCTGATTTTCCTAAATAACACATTTAAAAACCTAGAGAATACTATCACGTGATACTGCTAAGGATCTGAAAATCGGGAATGCCAATCTTAAATGATTTTAATTTGGGGCAGGAAGGGGCTGTGCTTTTCATGTTTATTATGCCAGCTTTAACTCTCTGGCTGCTTTATGTCACTCTGGAATGCCACACACAGTCACAGGACAGTGGATGGCTCAAGACTGCATGAATCCATGATTTTTAAAATAATTGCAATAAGCTGCAAATGTGACACATTTTTCTTGATTTTCTTTTCCCAGTGCTGATGCATTAAAAGTTTCCCTTCAGAGGAATCTCATAAACAGCCCATACACAACTGCTCTATTTAAAAATGGCCACTGCTGCTGAGGAGCAGAGCCAAACATGAAGGGACTATGAATATTGAGTAGAGTGTAACTACTCACAGCACCCTGCAGTCACACTCCTGGTGGAGCAGCAGGATGGCAGCAATTTGGAAGGAGAGCTCTTTATAGAGTCGTCTGTAAAAGATTTCTGTTCTTTCACTCCACTTGAAAAACATAGGTAAAAACTGCTTTCCCTTCATAAGAAAAAAGTTTTTAAAAACTTATGTGCAAGATTTTGAGTGAGCTGCACTGACAAACAAAAGATGCCAAGAAACTGGCGTCTTGAGGTCATTATGATAACTCAAAAATCTCAAAATCACATTTGATTCCTCGGAGAATCCATTTTAGAAGTCTAGAAGGTTTTTCTCTGCTTGCTAATGCTGTCATTTTGGGAATCACACACATCTGTTTTACACAAAGAGAGTACATACCTGCATAAAGTAAAAATCATAAGAAGGAAATACAACAGATGTAGTAAAAGTGCGAGTAATCAATAATAAACAGCAGATATGCAGAGAAACAGACAGACAGACATGAGTAAGAGGAATTACATGATCCTGTCAGCTTTACCTGAATACAACCCCTCACACTAAGTCTCAATTGCAATGATAAACATGCCTGGATTAAACTCAGCAATTTTTCATTCCTTGCTAATGGGGCAAACGTAACTTGCAAGGGGTCTGTGTGCAATCACTGGAGGTTTTATTTGTATAACTTTTCTGGAGTTTGACTACGACTATATTTGATTGCATGTGGGTGGCTGTGGGACGGGAGGACAGCTGGATGAAAAACTATGACAAAAGGAATCTTGTCCTGTTTCCTGCCTGTGCTTCATTCACTAATGAGCACTGCTCTGGGTCATTCTCAAGATTTCTTCATCTGTTGTTGTCTCGTCTGCAAAAGGGGCACCCCAGCAGTGGAGCTGTTGTCAGCTTGTCTTGAGAGTTTATTCCGCTGCCTCTCACCCCTGCAGCTGTGTGGGATCCTAAGTGCCTGGCTGTAAACAACGCCATATTTCGTGCTTCCTTTTGGATGACTTGAAGGCCAGTCTGAGGCCAGATGTGTTTGCTGGTGTAATCTGTTTCCCATTTCTTGTAATAAATGCGTATCTCAAAAACTAATAATTGAGTTAGATCAGGATTTATCTGTTGTCTTCTTCAGTGTGATTTGTGTTGGAAAAAGAATGTTAATAAAAGATAGTGAAGTCCTTTCTTCCTGGAGTGCTTAAATGTTCGGCGAATGTACCCCTATGAGTAAGTAACCAAGTTGATGAATCTGATGCCATTAGACTCCTGCTGTTGCAACCAATATCCCTCTTGTTAGCTTGTAAAAATAAAGCCATTTTGCCTCTTTAAAAAGCACTGTTTTGCAGTAACACTGCTTCATTTATTCTTGTTTCTTTTGTCAGATAAGTTCACCTGAAAAAGTTTCCTCCTGGTTTAGCATCTTTACTAGAATTCTTTTTCGAAAGGCTTCTACCTGTCTGCAGGCAGGTTTCAGCTGTCTCCCACAGTTCCTCTCTTATCAAGTCCAGTCCCTTGATTAGAAACCCCATTAGAGGAGCCACAGGAAGACTGCATCTCTCTCCCCATGTCCAGGGTAGCTCCCTGTGAGCTTCAGCAAGCCTCTATCCTGGGAAAATGAGTAAATCACACCCAATTTCATTATATCAAAGAGAAGTCTTTTGATTTGTATTGTAAAATGATATTGAAATAGCTTTCCCCTTGCAAGCAGGTGGAAAGGTGAGGCAGCAGGAAGAACAGCGCTGCAAGGCCTTAGCCTTCCCCATCCACTAATGGCCCGCAAGACATGTGCTGTCACAGCCCAACACCGCTGTGCTCCCCATCGCTCGCTCTATTCTTGCCAGTCAGATCACGGCCACATCCACCCACACTCCTCAGGTCTGCTATAGTGTGACCCTCACTCTTCATTAAAACCTCTGCTCAAGTCTCTCACTGATGCTCCACCAAAGAAAAGCAATTCCATTAGGCATGGCTGTAATACCAGACTTCCAGTCCTCTGGTGTCTGCTACGTGGTCTTTTACATCCTCTCTAAGTTGAAACAATGGTAGACAGACAGATATAAAGGAAGCCATAGGGCTGCCATTTCCCCAAGAAGCCTTTCGGAGAAATGCTCTGAAGTTTCATCCCAAAGGAGGTTTTGTCAAGCTCTCTAGCCCTGAGAGGGAAAGGAAACCCCTTCCACAGTGCTCGGCAGCTCTCAGTACAGATGCATCAAACCAGCACCTACTTTTATTCCAGATAATTGTTCCCTGACAGCACTCAGAAGCTCATCTATTGTCTTCAACTGCACTAATGAATCTTAGTTACTCAGTCAGCCTTGTTAGTTCTGTCCAGCAAATGAGCCACCAGAAACCTAAGTAGATTCTACTCCTTCTGTGCCTTTTTGCTTTTACTTCAACACCCAAGTACAAAAACTGTAACTGCGTACGTAGATCTCCATGACTGGCATAACTGAGGACAACAATTTTAGCTGGCAGGAAAGACACAATTTATTCCATTAAAACCACTCATGATGATATGCGAGAAGGAAAGAACCTCTTTTAGCTTTTAAGAAACAATTTCTAGGGTTAGAAATTAGGAAAACAAAACAAACCCAAAACATTTGTATTTGTAAACTGAGTATACTGGCCGTGGCTTGACTGAGATGGGCTAAATATAATCTTGTCTTTTTTTCTTCAAAGAACCACCACACTTTAAGATGATAGTAACATAAAAAAAACTAAGCATGGGCAGAGTCATTCTCCCTGCTGCATCTATCTGGGTTTTCAGCATCTCACTGTGCTTTTACATCTACTCCTTGAAGTAAAGATCAATCTGTTTTCTGAAGGCTACTTTGGTGGGTGATCTGAGTTCATCCTCTTTATTGATTTTATTTTCCAGGACATTCAGAGTTTTCTTTCCATTTTCTGCGTTGAAGTTAGTGGTTTCGCAGAGCCACAATACCAATAACATAATACGGAACATTTGTTTTATTTCTTCCTGTATCCAGCACGGCTTTTACACACAGACTGATCACCCCCAGAACCACACTGACCATACAAGAAGCGTATCTATTGTGAGCTTGGCTCTAATTCTGCCTTCATCAATTTTGTATATAGTTGATGTACTATGACTCCTTGAAGAATATTCTTACACTTGACTCTCAGTAGTTCAGGGGATTCACGCCACTCTCTTTGTATCCTTATCAATTGCTTCCATTCTGCCAAATCAACATGCCCTCAGAACACTTGCATTTCTCTAATTAAGGTTCCTGCTCTGTCTACGGTGAAGTCAGTAGAGTTTTCACATAACATCTAATCTATGAAGCCACTGTATTATAACAAGTTTGCAAGCAGTCTTCTGAAACACGTCTTACACGCTGGAAAAAGAAAACTCCTTATCTGAGCTAACCAGTAGAATAGACTTGTGAGAGCAATTAGATCCTGGAATTATGGAAACAGACCGTCATAAATGTGTGAAAGCATCATTTTGCACATCATGCATCATGGTAACCTGCGAATTAACAAGAAATCAATGCAGGGATGTGCCTTGAATGTGAAGACAAAGCTGGTAAGTATTTGTGGGCTGCTTTAATTTTGTGTCCAGAAATTTCAAAGCATCATACGCAAGGAATGAACTCTTTATATCAGAACCAAAATACACACACACTTCTTTAAAACACCCCAGCTACACAGCATTGCCTCTAACGGGGTGTAAATCTGTTTCTCCATTGTCTCTTGATACACAGAGATGGCACACGGACTAGACAAAGCTAGAATAAGACTAAGACACAGGCAGGCTAACTTAACTTCTGTGTTTGCAAGGAACATCTTTAAATCATAACCTGAGCTTAGCTGATGACACAATCATTGCCTGAGTCATCTGAAAATCTGAAACAATGGCTCTGAGCATGGTAAACTTTGTCATCAATCTGACAGTGTGCCAGCCTCATGACTTGAAGGAGGGGGAGAGGGACAGCAGGGATTCTGCCACTTCAGCAGACAACTCCATGGGTGGAGCAGGAGCAGAAAAGTACAGTAAGCCTGACTCAGCCTCCAGCAGATACATTCCTGATGCTTCAGCAACATGGCTGAACTTTACACTCAGGACACCCGGTGCCTGTCACACTCAATGAGGAAATGGCATCTCAGTGTTCCTGATGAGGAGCAACAATGCAGAGGAGGAATCAAATGGCAGAGGAGCAGCAAAGCAGAGGAACCAGGGTTTAAAGCCTCACATGACCTGAATAAATACTAGCGCTGACATACCTGATTTGGGGCTGTCATGCAAGGGAAGCCCAGTGTGTAGATAAACAGTGTCCGCCCTTAACCTCCTGAACTATCAGTTTTCCCCGTCTAATGCTGCAGAAAGGTTATGCTGCAGTGCCCTGTGCTTCCTCACATTTAAAGTTAGGGTAGCCAAGGGCAACAAAGACTCCTTCCTCTCTAGTCTGATAGCAGATATCTTCCTTCCTTCTGTTCACATGAAGAACAAACACCGAGTTGAATAATAACAGTAGACGCTTCATTAGGATGCTCTCCTGGGCACCCAGCCCTCCTTAGCATTATCTTACCACTTGGTTTTGTTTTGAAGGAAACCATGAATGGTCCTTTCAATTGCTGTTGTTTCAAGATCAACATTACCTCTACTTCCTCTATTTTCAAGTCTCCTTATTTTACCAACAATATGTGGCACTATGGAAAGAAAAGACACAGAACCACTGAACTGAGAAAACTGCCAGTCTAAGAGGCAAGCAGAAACAGAAGGCCTTTAAACTAGCTTTCTCTGAACTAGTTAAGCTACGGATTCTGAGCATTAGGAAAACAAAACAAAACAACCCCCCAAAAAAACAAGAAAGCCAAAACAACTTAATCCTTGGCAGCTATTGAAGGAAGTGCACATGAGGAACACAGTTTAGGCTCGGAATATACTCTGTTTGAAAACATCCAGGCATCTGATCACAGTTTCTGAAATCAACATCAGCAGCAGACTCCTCCCTGTCACATCTCCTACTTTACGGACAAAAAGGTCTTTAAGCATTGAGCAAAATCCCTACCCTCTCATCTGTAACAGACAGGTAGCAAACCTGATTTACTGCAGCCTTATCACTTGCACATTCCTGCAGCCTTTTACTCTTCTTGGACAAATCATCGTTTTGGACAAGTTACTAAATTATCACTCACTTTTCACACTTCGGGAAGGAAAGGTGAAGAAATTTAATGACAATTGTGCAGTCCTCTCTGGAACATCCAAGTCACGGATAGTCAAGAAGCTACACTGAAAACAGGTGTCGGTGGACACCATTGTTCCAGTGGTGACTGCGAAGGACACCAAAGGGGGACAGAGAGCTCCATCCTCAGCCATGGCTCTTTTTCTGCAAAGATCTGTCCACAAAAGACACTTGAACTGAGCATGAGGCAAGCTGGCCCCAGTTAATGCCACACTGCCAGCTGCAGCCCTCAGGTGGGTCAGCTCATTTACCCCCTCTGCCAGACAGGGACTCGAGTTTACAGATTCAGTCTGTGTGCTGAAGCTTCATGTGCCCTTGAGAGATGCAGCGGGGAGCAGTGTCCTTCCTGAGCCCAGACAGCTGGGGCCAGCTGGAGGGACGCCTCTCTCCCCTCGTGGTCAGACGTGAACCATGAGATTTAGTTCATTTTGCACTGGAGGAATCATGACTTTCTCAGACTTCTTTCTGGTCACTGCTTAAGAACCTTTCCTAGGGCACGACCAGTCTTCCAGATGGAAATCAAACAGTGCTTCAGGCTGCTGCTATGGTAGGTGGGAAGCTAGAGGTCAGCTGTGGACCACTCATTCCCCAGTGCAACCTAATGCACATTCGAGAGAAAAAGGGGGAGCAAACCTGTTTCCCAAGGAAAATAAAGTATTCTGGATGAATAAAAGTTAGCTCTGTTAAACTGCAAGAGAGCCCTATTCAGTACTATTCAGGCTGCAGTGATAAAGTAAGGCCACAAGGCTGTTGAGGAAGGAAGGCTGAAAAGCAAAGAAGAAACAACACACCTTTGAGCTCTGGCGTGCACAGCATGAGGCCCTGCCTCTGTACCAAACACGAAGGTGGCTGGGATCACATTACAGAACTACCAGAGTTCTGCTTTATCCACCTTAATTTGGTGGTTTTGGCTTTTGCTACCACATTAGAATACATTGGCTTGATTTTCAAAGGTAACAAGCACCTACAGCTCCCACTGACTTTAGTGACAGCTGCAGCTCTAAAAATCAATTTAAGATAGTTTGCATATTGAGAAGAACTGCAGGAAAATAAAAGGCCTATTGTGTGGATACGACGAGTTTAAACACTGCTGATGGGTGGTATATGAGTCCCTTCCCTTTTCAAACGAATTTCACTTCATGTTTTGTTTGGTTTTCCTGTTGATGCATCCTGCACCCTCCAGTGCTAAGCTGGTGGGATCCCACATACTCTTCCTGGCATGTGGAGTTTAAAATAAGAGACCTCAGCAATCGGATATCCTCAGCACTTCCAGCTATTGAACACAATCATGAGCACTGTGATCCAATTTCAGAGCAGAAAAGAAAAGAAATATAGGAATATTCTCCCTGTGCTGGTACGGGGCAGACAAAAGAAAACTAAGCAAACAGGATGTTCTGCTCCTCTGTGAACTTCAGCAAATGGCCACAGCAGACAGGATACAGGCTACAAACACACAGCTGCAATGTCTGTGCCTGGCTGCCCAATGCCTTGTTTTGGGTAATTCACTCTAGCACAAATAAGTTACGATGAAAGGAAAAGGTGTAGTGTGCAGTTCCCACCTGGCATGTCTCAAGACTGAAGTCTTTCATCAAACACACGGGGTCCGAAGGAGGAATGTGATGTTTTTGATATGCTACTATGCAGAAGAGTCTCATCCCTAAACTCATGCAGAACATTTTCAGGAGCGTAATGCTTGTTGTTCATGTCACAGGACATCAGCCCGCTTATTCTAAGATTATTCACTCCGTAGTAAGGCACATCCCAGCTGGGGCCTCCACAACAGCACACAGCGTGCCAAGAAACCACCCTACTGCACACTGCTTGATGGCACTCTAATAGTCCCACAATATTTTGTAGACACACCGCTCCTCACCTCTATCTCTGCTGCTGCTTCTTGGGAGTGTACCATCACAGGGCAGTGAGACTATAGGGGAGATCGTTTCTGTAATGGAAAAGCTAGGATGTTTAGATGAAAATGAGATTCAGTGGACAATAAATTAAAATCTTTCCAGCATCCACATCTCTTGTCAAACTGTTAATAGCAGCATTATCTGCCTGTGCTTGCCCTCCCTTCACCCACGCAGCCATGGGAGCGCTGCCTTGCTGCAGGTGAGCCCTGAGGCAGAGCCACCAGGGTCACCCAGGTCACAAACCGAGGCACAGCCCCGGCTGACACACCGTGCTCTAACTGCTGACTAAAACTATGGCCTCTCTCATCTCTGTAACCCTTGGTTATCAATTTGGCCCTGAAATTTAATCTCACCAAATTTTCAGGGGTCTTCACAAAACTGAAGCATTGAAGGGCCAGATTCTGGTTTCATTACAATAGAAGCAATAAGGAGAAGCACTACACCAACCATTAACACTATGTTAAAAGTTCAAGTGAACGTTACAGAAAATATTCCACAGTAACAGCCCAATGTTATTAATTTTAGGGAATGACTGTAATGAGAAAAACCTTTTGAAGTAAAAACCTGTTTGTTGGGAGGATTAATCACGTGTGTCTGTTTCTATTAAAGTACTATATATTCCTGTTCCATCTTATCAAGACAGATTTAAGCTAATACGATAAGATTGTTTAAACCTGCGGTTAGCCCAGCTTTAAAGACAGGGCAAGTCTACACATCAGATGCAGAGATACCTGAGGTTGTTCTAGGTGTGTTAATTCTGAAAACACAGAGAAAGTTTCAAAGAAAAACAGCACGGGAGCCAAAGCAGCAGGAACCCTATTTGCAGAACGTTATCCCTGTGCTAATAAGCTCCCCCTCAGGCAAAGTTTTCTAGTTTAGATGAGGTGCTATTCAAATGTGCCTGTCTACACAGGACCGCACTCTGGAGCCTTCCAGGTCTGGACTGTAGCTAAGTGCTGGATCTCCGCACCGCTCTCCCCTCCCTAGCACAGGGAACAATAAAGCGTCCAGCACTTCCCTTTGGCAACCAGGCTGTACGCTCAGAGACTTCACAAGATTTTAACATGGAGAATACATAAAGTCCTCTGGCTAAAGAAAAGTTGCCTGTACTACCAAGGTTAAATCATTTGGGTCATAGCCCTCTCCTGCTAGCTATTGTTTTAAAAGATAAAATGACACTAGTGATGGCTTTACCAAACATGCCAGAACAGATATAACCTTAGAGGATAGCAAAAGAAATCTTGTTGTGCCTACGTGAGAAAGGGATAAATCACAGTGAGACTCTACTGCCTTTTACTTTCATAAGCTGCATGCAAAAGTGTGAGTCTTTACTCTGGCTGAAGAATCTTCTTGGACAGACATTTTTTTGGCTTCCTATTCATGAATGTGTTCGCTTAAGAACATTAAGTTCATTTTAGGTACATTTGACCTTATTCGACAAATCTGTAGCTTGAAAGATGTAACATCTCCTACGTTAAATCCAGGCAATTACTAATGGAGTCTTGGTCTTCTGCAACAACGTTCAGTTCCCAGAACAATATACTGTCACAAATCACAGATACTACCTCTCATCAACAGACAACTTCATCCCTTATGTTAAAAGCCTTTTGGAAAAGGCCATTTGCTTTAGCACTGTGCTGAAAACACAGGGGAGCAGCCCACTTTGGTCAGGAATTCATTACAGAGAGACTGGTAAGGAGAAGATTTCTCTGAGGTGAGACCATTTTGTCCCAGGAAGCCTACGTCAGCCTTGAAAAGACGGGAATGTCTTTGCAAATACAGATTTACACTCTTCAGCTCATTGTTTTAAGAACACTGGATTAAAAAAAAAAATCAGTTTTGATTCACACTTGAGTAAATGAGAACAAATTTGGCACATTGCTTGCACTAAGGTTTTTCACATTACATTCAGTAAAACTTAAGAAAAACTAAATGCTGGCACTTCAGTTGCAACATGGCAAAGCATTTAGGGACACGTTTGGCTTTCAGTGCAAGAAAGCAGTACTGTATCTTCAGTGTCTTATATACGTGTTCAGAAATAAGCAGGTAATTCAATACTTTGTGCTAAACTGGATTTATTCAGCATAATGTCTTCCCACAGGTTAAGCTAACAGCAAAAAGTATGGCCAGAAACTTTACCAATCTGTTACCTATCTACTATGCCACCAGAAAGGTCGTGTTTGCCGAGATACATATTTAATTCTGTTGAAATAAGAGTTTATTTTGTTTCGACTGGATCAAAGCCCAAAAGGCCTCTAATCTTTCTTTACAATTAAAATGTTTTTCCTCCACCTCTGTTCGGTACCATTTTTAGTTGGTTTTGCATCCGTGCTTTGTTCCTCTGGACTCCTTCATTTGACAGCCATGGGGTTCGGCTGCTCCAGGGAGGCTTTGCCCACGCTGCTGCAGGGCAGCAGAGCAATTCCCAAATAGCCACCTACTGAGAGTGCCCTCACCCAAGCAAACACCATTCCTGGGTGAAGTTTGGTAACTCACTCCCGCAAATGCCATGAACTGGCTGAACAAAAGGATGTTTTTGTTGATGCCAGCTACATCTGTACGGGTGATTTTGCTGGCACTGGGATGATGGGAGTCTTATTTTTTTCACAATCCCCACTGCCAGGATAGACTTAGCCTACAAACCACTCGTGCTTTTTCGCTTTCATTCTTACAAAACTGTTAGAAATAGCATGAGGTTTTCAGTGTCCTGTGGGGAATACAGCAAGAACGGTTCCACCCCACAGAGATCCTAACAATGATCAGTTCATCTTTATCCCTCCAACAGGGCCGGAAATCACCAGTGGCACTGCAAATCTGTTACCATCTCAATAGCAATGCACAACTTTATTCCCATTAATCTGTCTTCCATCCATTCACACACCAAGTAAACCCCTGCTTCATTTTACAGATTATATCCATGTTGCTCCAGACAAAGGTCACTTTATAGTTACAGTTCTTCAATTGAATGAAAGCTTTTGATGCAGTAAATCATTGTCTCTCACTGTTCATACTCACACAATACAATACAAATAATGCTGCCCTTTCTTTCAGAGTTCCCTTTCTACCTCTACTACTCATTACCAAAGCATTTCTTTACAAAATAAAATGAGGCACTTTTCACTTGCTTCAGCCATATAAATTAGTTATAGCACTTTGGAGTCAGTTTGCCATGCTGCACTCCAAACTCAGTCCCTACGTTATTTTAAGGTCAAAAGGAGCTCCTTTCATTAGATTAGTGACAAATGAAACATAATGTACCAAAGTTTCTCTAGATTTAGCTGTTCCTACATCTCTTTCCTCTTAGAACTGTGACACTTAAAACCTAAGACACTCTCTTCTGAGTGCCACATATCTTTTGTTTCTACTTATCAGAAGTTACCTGCCTCAGTAAGACATTACAGGCAAGGTGAGTGTGGTTGTGCACACAAAGACACGTGTGCAGTGGAAAAGAAGGCAGGAGAAAGGGCCGATTAATCAACTAACTAATCATCCAGTCCTGCTGGTACAGAAATCAAACTCTTCCCTTGAGCAATTCAAGGTATTCTGTCCTTTCTTTGGGTAGTGAGAGTAGCCAGTCAGCATGAGGCACACGGGTTTTGAGGTTAAATTTGCACATAGTTGTAACTTTCTTTCAAAAGGAAGAATAAAATATAGCAGGCTAAATCTTAATCTCAAGGACACTCGTGCAAAACAGCAACTATTACATTTAACGGCAACACTGCTTTATTTAGCACTGAAGGTCATAGCAAGAACTGAGGCCAAAAGCTGAAGGCAGACAAGTTCTTATCCGAAATACAGAACAAGTATTTAGCAGCAAGGCAGTTAAAACTTGAAAACACTGTCAAGGCAACTCAAGAACTCAAATTTCTTGATGTTTCCAAATAAAAGTGAATGCCTTTCCAGAAGACAAGATTCAGTGTAACGTAAGTTACCGGGTACCTGAAGAAAACATGTATCATCTACGGGAGGTCAATTTGGATGAACTGCTGATTCTACGCATCTTTAAACTCTATGAAACTGAAAATAAATCATTAGTCAAAAGCAAGTCCTAGCTCACTACTATTATTTGCCTTATGTTTCCAGTGCGTCTGAGCTCTTCCAGCGAAGAGCAACGTTAATCACTTGGTTAAAGCATTCAGCAAAAGTCCCAACAGACTCTCCAGTTGGCAACCAGCCACCGTGTTCCCTGCCGCCTTTTCCAGCACCATGCCCTTGGTAACAGAGGGCATTCACTTAGGCGAGATGGAAGGAGACTTACTTCCACAGACAGCCACGCTACCAGTCGTTACTAGATAGGCCCTTGTATTTATGCCCCAGAATGCTGCTGCTTCTAAAACCAGACTCAGACGATCACTCACAGAATACAGCTTAACACTGACATCAGCTTATTGAGCTTGTGTTTTCAGATGTGTTTGTGCATGGCTAAGAGGCATTTTCTAGTGCAGCTGACCTAACCGAGTATGTGCTACGTTCAGCTTCAATGAAACTGCAAGCAGGTAAGAACAGCCCAGAACCTGTACTGACTGATACACCAGGAACAGAACTACCAGCTAACAATTTCTAATCCAAAATAGAAATTATACAAAATCTTGTGACCTGCGCCCTTAACCAAGTAGATCTAGAGCTTTTTTACTGTTATTCTTCTTTTTGGCAGTATCACTTCACTCACTTTAAATAGTATCTTGAATTAGGGAAGCAAGAGCAAGTCCTTAAACAGATTACACAAGCAGGTAGTAAAACTTCCAAAATTTTGTGGTGCTTAGATCCAGGCTTCTGCCTCTCTGTTTAAGATCTCTACAAAATAGAGACCTGCTGTCAGACTGCATTTCGCAATCACAATTCAGGTTCACCACAGAGTCACACTGTACAGCATGGCAGTACATTACGTGACATTGTATTGCAATGAAAAGGCAACTGAGGCTTTTTTTGGGGTTTGGACTCCACCCTCTGCACAGCACAGAGCATATTGAAGCAATGAAAGGAGGAGACTGAACGCTGACTTTCCTTGCTAAATCTCTGACTGGCCAATCTTGCTTTCCAATCATCAGATTTCATTTCTCTTCTCTGCAAGTGGAAATAAAAGAATGAGTGAATAACTCTATTCTTTTCATCCCTCAACACTTCAAGTTCATAAAAGCAAAGAAGTTTTCTCGGTGGCACCCTTGGGCAGCCCGGAGCTCGCCCTTGGCAATATAAGAGAAGCAGTTCTGCCTTCACTAGGATCTCCTTCGAACAGTTCTGTGCTTGCACTGAGGCCATGAGATGCAAAGATACCAGGGAAACAGAGCTGCGATTTACACTGACAAAGAGGATTTTGATACACTCCTCCAAATGGGCCAGCATTACCATCTTAATAGCCTTTTGCTCTCAGCCCTCTTCCTGAGGACGCTGGAGGTTTTTGCGAATGGAGAACAGTTCCCCTTCCCATTTTAAGTGCAACAATAGCAGAAGGGCTCCTTAAACTGCATCAAATAGCAGCCTGTGAAATCCCTAACTAGCTGCACTGCCTCTCCTGCCGTTTTATTATCCTCTGGCCCACAGAACAAAAGCGGGGGGGGGGGAGCTCCTCCTCATTTTTAGCCTATTCCACACATCCTAATCCCTCAGAGGTGGCAATGGAAATTGCCTGTGGAACTGTTAAATCACACTTTCACTTTGTCTTTCATTCCCCATTCACCCCCACTAATCAAGGAGTTTCCAGCCACATTTTCCGATATCAATTTGTTTATGGCCTGTTGGTTAATGGTCCCGGGATGGGACCCCCTGAGTAAGAAGAAAGAATCCTGGGCATTTCAGCCAGCTGCTGCTTCTCACCAGTTCCCACACCCATCCACTTGTTCCCGTCAGCCACCCTGAATGTGCTCACCTCCTGACACCAACTGAATCGAACAACAAAGCCTGAATGGGAAAGCTGCCTTTGCAATCAGGCTGCGGGACAGATTCTACTTCTTAGCACTATGGGATGTCCCCCAAGCAGCAACGCAGGGATGCTCCCTCACCAGCTGACCCGCGGCCAGTTCTCTTACTGACACCCTGCACCTTGTTTCCACCTTCTCTTTGGAAAGAAGCACCAGCTACAACTCTCAGAAATACTGTAGCCTCTCTTGCGTGAGGCACCCCGCTGCCACTTCCTGCATCTTATCCAAAACAGCCATTTCCAGGGGATTCACTATGTCCTCCTTCCATAGAAATAATGATCATTGAAATCTGGGATGAGAACAGGCAATATTTACTTTGCAGAACTCAAGTGAGATGGCTCACGTGTAAGTGCTTACAAGTCCCCATAAAATAGTCTGGGGTACATTATCAGGGGACCCATGCCCGTGGTTACTACCCATCTTGGAGAAATATATCTAAAATAGAAACACAATGGTGTAGTCAGAAAGTAAGAAAAGGCTCACACCAAGATCTTCAAGCAGCCTTCCAAAACGTACAAAGAATGCCTGATACTGAGACAGCATTTACTTCGAGATAGCCGAACTCGTATCTCCGCTGTTCTTAGAAAAATGGTGAATGATGTTTTAAACATGCACCCCAGAAACGTATGGATACAGTGAAAAGAGCAATTGCCGTACACCTAATACAGTGCTAGACTCCTATCACAGTCCTGCTCCCTCATCATTACATGTTACCAGGCCCATTTATTCTTTAAAGGTAGGGTCCGGTCCTTGGGAAACTATATTCCTGGCTCATAAAAAAGAACTGAAACAAATAAAGATTCTCTCTGAACAAATGTTTTCTGTTTCTGAAACGGGAAATCTTTCCCAAAGTTTCACTAAATTAGTGCCTGAGGA
Source organism: Pampusana beccarii (assembly GCA_013399365.1). NCBI lineage: Eukaryota > Metazoa > Chordata > Aves > Columbiformes > Columbidae > Pampusana > Pampusana beccarii. The sequence goes on from VWYH01001416.1 coordinate 232,702, forward strand.
TTGAGTAGAAAATTGTCTGCCTTCTTTTACAATGACCATAAACATCTCTGCAACTCAGAAGATACTTGAGATAGAAAAGTAGCTTGTCTTCTGCCCTGCACCGAATCAAAACACGTCTAGATCAACTCTTGTAAGCCACCTCAGTTTAAACTAATAAAAAAATTTTTCTTTTTCCTGTAGCCTTTTAAAAATTACTGGTACCAAATAAAGAGATGAAATTCCCAAAATGCCATCTAAGAATACACTGGGTACAGTACCCAAAGGCTTAGGAAACACTGAATGAACCCACATTATCATTATGTAGATGTATCAAATGGAGTCAAAAATGAACCATAAAACATTTTGGTTTCTTTTGTTTTCTTACATTATGTGTCACCAGAAACATAAGCATATTTAGTAACCAGTAAATGTAAATATGTTGTGGGTCTGGTTCAGCCTGTTTAGGGGCAAGAAGTGGGCAATCAGAAGGAAGAGAACTGTTCACATACCTTAAAATGTTTGTAGTGTTTTATGAGATCAGCGGTTCTCAATCACTGGAACCTGAGAAGCAGTGATACTTTCTTACTGCTGCATATCAGAGTGTATCGTCCTCTGAACAAAAAGTGACAGGCACTGACTAGTTTTATTTAGTCTGCTAAACTGATGCAGCAATCAGGGGCCAGGGTGCATATCAAGAAGACAGCAACTCAACAAAATTGATCTATGAATGCTTGTCAGAAAGTAAGGACATTAAAGGAAGATTTATTGGGATAAATAGGGAAAAAAAAGGGAGGAATTGAACTTCCCTTTTTGCAGTGGTCTGAAAGTATGTGATTTAGGACATGGCCACAAAGAACCCTAGTTCCCTGCCATTGTGGCAGTAATACTCAGCTTTTCAGTACATTATCTCATATCCTAGAGAATCTGAGGGTTATTAAGACCATGGGGCATTAGCATTACAATGATGACAAAAATAGAGAACAAATATTAATTTCCTGTATTTTTATGGATGTCAAGCCATTTGCTAAAGAAGAACCATTTATTAGAGCATGTTATTAATGGTAGATGGGTATGTTTCTCCTGAAGAAACCTATCTCATAGGAGCAGTGTTGCCAGAACCACTCTATTTTACCTTGAAGGAAAACAGGGAGCCTTGATTAATAATCACAAGGCCCATTCTTAGATCTATGGGAATACGTAACAACTAATGTAGTATAATCCAAGACAAAATAGTGAATGCAGCAGAAGGCTGCCCTTGTCAACCAGACTGTTTAAATGTTTGGGTTTTTAATTACATATAAACAGCACAATTTTGAACAATAGTTGCTGTTATCCACATTCAGCCTGCTTAAAATACTAATTGCAAAGGCAGAAAATCAATGCTCTGGTCTTACCTTGAAGAACCAAGCCTGATTTCTCAATGGTGTAGAAAAAAGCGGAGAATGGAGCAACAGGGGATTTAGCAACGAGGAGCTGCAAAACAAACAAGTAATATATAAGTACACGTCTTTATAACATACTGATCAGAGCTCAAATCCATAGAATCATCTCACTGGATTTAAGTTCCAGAAGTAGCAAAGCATACTGCAGTAATAACAACACAGTTATTGATCTAGCCCTGTCACTTCTAAGTAGTTGAGGTCTTCTCATACAATGTTATGCTGTCTTCTCAGTGCACTGTTATAAGGATTCACAGGTCCTAAAAAACCACCATCGTGAAAGCAGCAAGCTTTGCTTGTCTTACTGACATCCTGTTAAGCTTAATCATTCCTGCTGGTTCAGGCAGTTGCACTCAGATAGGAAACCATTTTGAGCAAAATGGCAACTGCTGCTGCAAAACGCAATTTTAATTGTCATTATCTGTTCCACAGATATGTTCCCTTGGCTTCACCAAGGACTCTACCCGCCATGTTCCTCCTGCCCCTGGAAGCAGCGAGGTCCACCCTTGGGTCACCACTCCAGGGATGATAACATGCCATTGCAATTACCTGGATGTCCTCTTCTGCAAAAAGAGTAATGACTGAGTCAAGCTTTATTCAAGGATCCTGCCCTTAGAGTTTCAAAACAGGGACTGGAATTCCCTTGGGGTGTATAGCACAAGTGCATTTAGTTTGGCATTCGGGTGTGCTGGCCCTCCACGGGCAGGCCAGAAATAACCCAAGCTGTCTGGCTCCATTACAGATGAACCATCCTCTGTGGAAGATGAGCTGCAGCACTGCTCTGGAGATGAAGAAATGGCCTTGTTGGCAGTGTCAGGGATGTGGGACCTGCAGTGGCAAACTCACACAAGTGTGCCAGGCTTTATTGCTCGGCTGTTTGATTTTTGCTCATTGCTGAGGACTGCTCCCTCACAGCTTGCCTCAAAATAACTCCCATTCTGTCACCTACATGAAAGTGTCATTTTAATGATAAATTTAATAAGCTCTGCCCAGAGTGTGATCAGCACAAAACCACCGAGCTAATGTTCCCCACGTGGGCCCTGCAGAAGGCACTGACAGGAGCGGCTGAAGGGGAGAGCGTGCTGCTGCTCTGCCGCCGGCACAGAGCTGCTGAGCAAAGCTGGAACACGGTCTTCCGATCAGCTCTTGCACAGCTAGAGAGGCTGGGAACGGGAAAACAGCCCTCCCAGTGGTGGCCCTGCACCCTGGAAGAGCCTTCCCGCCTGGCCCGTGAGGGCAGGGTTTGGGCAGGCGACTCCCCCTCAGCCCTCGCTGATCCCCTGCCTGGTCTGCTCCAAGCCGAGCAACATGGCGGAGCCTGAGCCGTGCTCGCTCAGCACAGAGCAGGCCACCGGCCGCCTTCCTTCAGTGCACCCATTTCATCTCGCCCCTGCTTGAGGCCTGCCCAGCAGTGTGCTGTGGAACTGTCATCTGCTTTCAGTGCCTTAAGTTCCAAAGATACTACAGATCAGATACTCAGATCTGGTCAGACGCTCCACCCTCTCAGCCTAAGACAGGCAGCCCTCTGTTCAGATATGTCCAAATACAGATTTCTTAGAACTACAGACAGTAACAATCTTATTTCCAGAGGTGTGGGGCACCAACAGACCCTGCTGATTTCAAATGGAGTAAAAAAGCCACATTATTTTCTAATTCTGCCAAACATTCAAGCACTCATAAGGCTCACTGCACATGAATTTGGGTTGGTGGTGCCTAATGATCAGCAGAGAAGCAGTGAGCAGGTTTGACAAAAGCCAGAAGAGACTACAGCAAAACCAGGAAGTTCATGCTCACCAAAACTGCTCACATTTCACTGAAAAGTCAGACACTATGGAATCACTTCATAGATATACAGGACTGGGACATTTATTCCTAAGTGTAAGATTAACAATATCAAGCCCCAGAAGTTTGAGCTCTGCAGTGTCCTTCTGTAACTGGAAGATTTGGCAGCAAATTCTACTGCAGAATCAACACTTGTGTGACTTTCCTATAGCACTTTACATGCTAAGAGTGTCTGTATAGTAGGTAGGTTTCATTTGTATTTTTACGTAGTCTGCAGACAGGACCATGCTTAGATATCTTCCAACTGTTTCTCATCTGATTCTGATACAGGCTGGAGAAACATAAATCCTCATATCTGGTTCTTCAAACATAACCATTATTACCCACAGCTAGCTAACACTTTTATGGGTTTCAGAATTTAAGCCAAACATAGTCTCCCTTCTTCTCCAGACGGCAAAAAATAAAGACAAGCACATAAAGAGTACAAATACAGCCGGAGAACACCAGACCAGTCCAAATGCCAATGTTTTCCTTTCAGTCATATGAAGCTGGCAAAACCACCACAGGATGCGATACAGCCTTTGTGAACCACTCCAAGTAGGAAAACTGCTGTGCTTGCACTTTCCCCTCTTCCATGGTAATCACTGTTCTCTCTGGAATGAACTTCTGGAGAAAGGAGGGCCATGTCACATCCCATGTCTGTGACGCGCCTTGACAAAACCCGAATTCCCTTGCCTGTCATTATCCCATGGGACGCAGCAGGAGGGGGATGCTGCCAGGAGGAAAGTCAAGTGGAGTGCCTCCCGATGCTTCGCATGCTCCCCCAGCTCTGAGAACACGAGGGAGAGGATGGGAGGGGGGAAATCTGTGCAAATGCTCAGCGACACAGAGGCCCACAACAGCTGGATGTTTGACCGGAAAGGCCTGAAGTGAAACGCTTACAGATCAGATGCCTAAGGTCAAATTTTTGGCATTCTGTGCAGCACTATGCACATAAATACTAACCTATACACATATATATATGCGCGTGCGCTAAGCACATTCATACGTGCAAATGGATAGACATTCGAATAACCCTATGTACATTCTGTTGCTGCATTTTTATGCAGTTGCAATATATGTATAGCTAAGTATAGCAATGAAAAAATATAATAAATCATGTCCTTTCAGCAGCATATCACAGGGCCCCTCTGAAAGGCTGCTGCAAAGTTACATCTGAGGCTCAGAATTAGCTTTCCTTTGAGTGAAACGGGAACAGCTCAGAATATTCAAATGTATTGCTTTATTTTGAATGCTTGCTTACTGAAAAAAAAAACTTTTAAAGTATGACTGCGTATTTCACAACCAGACAGAGTACATAGAACTCTATTATAACACTGAATTCTACATTAATGTAACTTAAAAAACCAAAGTAAATACGTATTTAGATTTGTGTTTCAACCAAAGAGAAAAACCTGTAAAAGGTCATTGCAAACCATCCTCTGGTTGGAATAGGCAACACAGAGTAGGTTCTTACGTATACACAAGGAACTTATAAAACACAGAAAGAAATACATGTCAAAACAAAGAAAATTATGTTTTGGAGGCCAAGAAGTAGAAGTATAAATCAAGGATTACCAAAAATCAAGATAATGCTGACCCTGGAAAGATTATTAACAATATCAAAAAGGAAATAAAAACTGGAGTTATACGTAAATTACATTGGGATAGTGATTAAACATATTCTAGATATGAATGAAGAAATAACCAGTTTTCAAAAAGCAAGATGATGCTGAAAGAGAGGAGAAGGCAGATAATGGGAATTATCTATGTTATATAGATATAAAAATAACAACTGAATGGAAAGAAAACTCCAGCAGCCTACCACATTCAGTAGAAAACTGATAATCTCTACTGAAAAAACACTGTAAGAATCAGCATGTGAATTTAGGTCTGATAGCATGTGTCATACATCTATGACATTGAAGATGATGCAACATAACTTAGAAAGAGCTTACATGTTCCTCAAAGGGAAGACAAAATAAAGTGTAAACTGGTGAGCTGAGGCCCACAATCTGATTTCAGTATCATGCAGAGCTTTAGAAGAAATTTTGAAGGGAGGAATAACTAAAGACTTGGAAAATGAGATAAAATGAAACATGGAAGCCATGCCAGGCACAACCGACATCCTCCTCTGAATTTTTTAGGAAAGTGAAATAAAGTGGACCTCATCTGATTGCATCTCTAAAGCTTTTAACACTGTTTAATGGGAACTGGTAATGAAGAAAACAAAGAACAAATGTGCAGCTACAAAGACATTTTGGCTGGAAATTTGAAAGTTTGTAACCATCAGTAAAGTGAGATTCTGGAATAGCACTCAACTCAAAGAGGCAAGGCTAAAGAAAATTCTTTGTTAAAAAATCTTTTCTGAATATATTTACAAAAGGATAAGAAGCAGTGCCTGCAATGCATTCCATGACCTACGAAGTCTCTTCAAGTCCTATGTGCATCCTAAGAAGCATCGAAGCCCTGCCAACTCATCTTTTATGCTGATAGAACTGACAGGGTTGGAACGACACATACTAACAATGCCCCTTGATGGTCCATATGCAAGTAAGGATCTTTGTGGTCAATAAAATTAGAAAAAGTTGCTGGTTTTCAAATACAGAAATTATAATTTAAAGTCTTCTCATCTCTATCTTCTGGTGAGCATCTGCACCTCTCCCTCAGATTGTAAGCAGCTACCTGAGGATATGGAGAACACAAGAGGTCTTCCACGATAATTCAAAAGAAGACAACTCAGGCAGAAGAAGCATTTCTAAAACTCACATAAATTTAACTATATGTCTTGCTTCAATTCTAAATCAGTCCTGGCCAAAATCTGGAGAGGATACAGCTGCGTAACAAGCTGAAACAGAAACCTCTTTCCACAGTCCTGCTTTCCCAAACTTAAGATTAATAACCTAAATTTTCAGTCCAACATAAAGGAAAGATTTCCTTGATTGGTTTTTCACGTCAGGAAAAGAAGGGAATATACACCTCCACTAATGTTCCTGACATATGTAAAGGGATTTATTGCTTTGTTTCCTACCCAGATAAGTGAAAGACACGCCTTTTATACCAAGCACTATTTAACCAAAAAAATCAAAGATGAAATCCTGGCCTTACCAGAAATTTATTCCAACTGACACTTCACTGCAGTCAAAATTGCACCAAGAGAAGTACACATTTTGGGATGAGCAAAGAGTAATAGTAAATAACGGTCTAGAGAAGTTAAGAGGCATTTATTTGCTAAAATGATTTATTAAATGGTAAAATGAATAGAAAATCAACACAGAAGAAAGATGGAATGGTACTGTGTCTTTGAAATTCATCCTATCCATGATGCTTCTGGAATGCTCTCTATGAGCTTCTGGAATGAAACATAAAAAGCAGATGCAGTTATTCTTATACTGCTGTCCTGCTAAAGTGTGAATGATAGAGATGGATGAGAGAAGGAAAAATCAAAGCTGTTTTAAGTTTTGCAAAGTCCTAACTTTACAAAATGGTCAAATCTTAGTTTCCTTTCCTTCCCTTCCAGCATCACCTTTCCCTTTTAGGAGGTTTGTAATAATTATTAATTATTTTACGACAAAGCAGAATAAACATTAAACAACTGAAAAATTATTTCTGCCACGGTGCACATTAAGAACACAAAGGTACTATGGAAGAGGAAATACATCACCTTGACGAAAAGTGAATAGAAACTGGATAGATGCCATGAGATTAGATAAAGGAAGATAAATGGAGACAGGCACAGCAGTTGAGAAGCAAAAGGCTAGAGAGAATTGATGATGACAGCCGAAAAACTGTGCATTAAGGTTTGTTTTTTAATTAGGGAAAGGACTTTTATTAATACAGTTTATTGTTTATAAGCTTTATGAGGGAGCCGAATCACAGAAATCGATTGCAGAAGCCCAGCAGAAAATACTAATTATTGGGACAACATCCCCTGTCAATAGCAAGGAAAGTGATAAATTGGAAAATGTATTTGTTGGACTTTCAGAAGTAGTCTGATAACCTGAAATAAAGCCAGTGTCCTGCCAAAAAAGAAAAGTAAAGAAGATGAAGGGGACAGAGTCTTATATTAAATTAGTTATGAAAATGCCAGGATGATAAACTACCTAACAGTGAAATAACAACATGATTTTGACTGAGCTATGAGCTCTCACGCAGTAATCAAAATAATATTTCATAATGGAAAACTAAGGATGTTAACAGAAGTAATGGACTAAGATACCTCAACAAAACATTTGAGAAAATCAGCTGTATTAAGATTTAATACCATCATTCCCATTCAGACTGGAAAGACATTCAGTTCCCTCCTCATTTTTTTACTGAGACTATTACAAGAAATTAGTTCTTAGCAATGACTGAGGAAAACGAGTGAAACCATTGGAAGCTTCTTTTAAAGTATGCCAGTTTCTTCTTCTCAGTGAACAGATTATCCTCTTTTTATTTTTTTCTGTGTTAATTTTTTCCTTTGATTTCCTTTTCTGCTAGATTTACTTTATCTCACTGATAAAACGCGCATACGTGCACTAAGGACTGAATGAATAACAAAACCACATCTACAGCCAATAAGTATTTTGGAATGCAGATCTGCTGAGGAATTACCAAATACATGAGACCTGTGAAAGAAGTCTGGCTCTCACTACGCTCGCTGCCCTTACTGAAACAATGCTGGGACTTTCTGCTAATCTGCATTGTCCTATTGTAGTAAACAATCATTGCTGGTTGGTGCATTTCAGAACTCTTCAGTTAGACCACGTTAGCTCGGCAGAGCGCAGCTGAGAGCCGAGAAGGGAGCCTACACACCGACGGTGTCATTCAACAGGGAAAAGACTGTCTCTCAAGGCTCAGTTAGACTCACGTAGTAATAAAATCAGTGCTAAGCTAAACAAATCTTTCCCCTAATTGTGCCAAATGTCTGGGTGGACAATCTTCGTGCCAGAATTTCCCTTCTTATTGTAGATTAGAAGGGTTGTTTTTTCAGCTGCAACAGAGCCCAGGAAAAAGCCAGTAAGGAAAACAACAAAGTTGATCTTGCATCAGATATCCCAGCAGACCTCATAACTGTTTTTTCTGCCCTCCCTTCTGGTTCTTCTTGGGCCCTGTGTGCAGGAATTTGATATATTCTAGAAACGAAAGCAGCAGTCCTTCTTCTGCAGATCATTTACTTTTGAGCAGGAACTGTGACCCAGTTCCCAGGGCCAGCTCTGGTTCCCAGTCCCACAGGTCCCGCTGCCTCCACCCCACCAGAAAGGTGCCCGAGGGGAGAAACAAAAGTTCTCTCACAGGCACTAATGCCACAGCACCATCGAGGCTTCACACCCACCAGTACACCAGTTATTCCCTCCTTCCTCTTCCTGAGAAATATCCTTCAGGGCAGAGGGATGGTTTTTTACAAGGTAGGAGAAAAAAAGGGTATGGCTTCTGCCAAGCCTCACCAAACACTAGTGCTCGTTTGACCTTGGAGCTTTCTGGAGGCTTTGGTCTCACAAGGGGTTCTCATTTACCTTGAGAGATGACTGCTCCTTGTTCCAGAACAAAAAGCGACACTAATATGTTTCCAGTGAAAAAATCATAGTTTAGGTATTCTGCAATAATTTACTAAGCTCACCCATAAACAATTTACTGATCTCCCACTGCAAATGATTCATGGGATAGCAACATTTGGCTTGTTTATGGTGCTTAATCTGTAGATTTTAAAAAGGTTTTACAAGAGTGGGGAAAAATCTCCGCATTCTGCATTTGGGTAAATTGAAGTTCAGAAATTAAATACATTCCTGAAGATCGTATAGCTGATATCAATACCAAAATCCAAATAAGACGTTATCAAATCACAATGCCTTCACAAGCAAATCACGGCAGACTTTGTTTGACTTTATCAGGGACATGTGTTTTCTTATGGAAATGATTGTCCCCTGCTTTGTATCTTCCTCCAAATCCCGTTGCAAGGGAAAGCTCTCTCTGCACAGATTTTCCCTTTTCCCGCAGAAGAAAACTCAGCGACCCCAGCAGCACCGGTATGCTTGTTGACAGTAGAAAAGGCTACAGCCTGGGTAGGCTGGGCAATGACTGGGAATAAAGAGGAAAAACAGGTCGAGGGAAAGGAGATACATGCAGTCATCCTTCAGCCTTCCTCATCATCTAGACCCCACACATATGTTCTCCCTGGTAGAAACAGACTTGGTGGATTGACACAGGGAAAGTTTAAGATGTCTTGAGCTCTAGAGAGCAAACAAAGAGAAACAGGGCTACAAGCATGCCCCAGTACTGGGAGTAGATGTGGAGTCCCTACTACTTTTGTACATGTAAAGAAAAAAAAAAAAAAGAAATCACAATTTGAATTAAAATAATTTCTTAGGAAACTACAATTTCATTTGTGTCATGCACAACGCCGGAGAGATGTGATTTGTTGAAGTCTGGTTATTTGAAAAGGTTTTCATCAAGGCTTGGTTAATGGGCCACAACTCAGTAAAACTCTTTACAGAGCAATTTAAACGGATTCTATCTCTCCTTCCCCCACAAGAAAATCCTGTCCAGAGGAAACTGTTTAGGAATGAGTTTCCTTTCTACTACTTTATAGAAAAGCAACAATGGCAGCTAGAGACACTTCATGAGAGGCATTCCATAAACCTAAACCAATTAGTGCAGAAAAGTAGGCAAGCGGAGTTTGTGTGTACATCCTAAAAATGTCCATTAGCACACATCTGGAAACACCAGCAAAATGAACAGACTCAAAAGGCAGCTGACCATCTTGCTGTTGTCTCACCCCCAAAATGTAGCAGCACATCTGCTTATTTTCTTTCTAGTGCAATGCATATAAATTCCATATATTAAAAAACATTGCTAAGACTGCACAGTTGAGAAGTGTCTGTCTCCCACCTTCAGGAAAAGCCAGGGAGAGAGAAATACAAATGCATTCAAGACAGTTTTGCAGGGGAAAAAGCAACAGTGGACACTGGTTTGAGTAAGAGAACTAATGAAGGGAAAGCCTTCAAAAGCCCAAGGGAAAATGTGAGATGGATTCAGCATGGGATAAAGAATTCAAAGAAATCTCAGGACTACAATATCAGCATGACACTTATATTAACAAATTTAAACTACTATCAAAGACATCAAACCCTCTCAGCCAAATTCTGACAGATTACTTTTGATTTTAAAAGTCAGTGCTAGTGGGAAGCAGAGATTCCAAAACATTTAAAACAAATCTCTAGAAATCAAGAACCTACGTGATACTGGGCAAATTTCAGATAAATCACTTCTTGTCTCTTGTTTTATCTTAGCATTAAGTTTTAGGGTAACATCCTATGTTCTTTTGGGTAAACCTAGGCAGATTGCTCACCCTTCCTCACTGTGCTCCACCTTGACTCAGAAATGACTAACTAATATCCATTGATTTTACACTGCTGTATTTCTTATATGAAATTATTTAGGCTGCTTACATCTCTAAGCTCTGACTTACATTTATGCTAAGCATATGCTCCTAATGTAACTACCAATATTTTTATTATTTATGCTACAGGTTCATTTTAAAGAAGTACCAGGAATTCCTTACATGACCTTAGAGATGGCAGATGGTGGCCTTGTCCACAATAACACAGAAATAACTGTGATAACTTGAGAATAAAAGGTAACAGAACAGCTCATTACTTATCCACTGTGAAGACGAAAAGTGAGAGATAAAAGCATTTTATACTACTTTTGACTTGCCTTTTCCGAACCAGCCATTTCATCCCAGGCAGACTTTGTTTGGTGGTGTTCTAGCTGTACCCTTTAGTATCATAAGAGGCCATAACAGTAGTCAGGGACTGCACTAGCTTTGTGCAACCACGAATTCTTGCCCAAGCAGAGGCCAACTGAGTTGCTCAGGTAGCAGTGAGGAGGACAGATGATTGAAAAGCTGACCCAAAGAGACAACCAGCAAGGAAGTTGAGAGAAGCTGAGATTGCACTTTGCAACACCAGACAAACAGGACATTCGGGAGGCAGTACCAGTGTCTGAGCTCCAAACTCTCAATGTCTTAATGATGGCAGTAGATACTCTCAGTGGCTATGGACAAAACAGGACTCTTTACCACAACAACAAGAAGCTCTCAGAGCAGTTTGTTAGTGCAGTTCTTCCTATAGTAATGAATAACAGTCTCAAGCTATGACTCCAATAAAAATAAACCATCATTGCACACATATGTGGCTAGGCTTACTCCCAGAGGAGACATTCAATACTTGCAAAGGAAAGAAATGGAAAGAAAACAAATGAAAGGAGGAGACAGAAATGAAAACCAAGAATCTTTTAAGAATATAGGAGAAACAGGGGAGTGGGCAAATCCCGGAATGAGGACACTCTCCAAATCTCAAGCTCTGCTATACCTGGCTGGCTTCAGATCTTGCTTCTAAAGAGCAATAAATATATAAAGGACTTTTTCATAGTGCATAATGCCAGGACCTGGAAAATGGGATTCATGAGTTTTCTTCCTAACTCCGCCACTGTTTTATTGAGCAATTGTATGAAAATCATGAAGCATTCCTTTGCTCCAGTCCAAAATCAGGCATGGAGATAGACATCTGTAGCAACCTCACTGTATGAATTTTCTGCCAGGTAGGCACAGCTCCAGAGGTACTCTGCTTTCCCCTACCCAGAGGAAGGATCCCAGCTCTGCTATCTGTTTTCTCAAATACTCAGTGGGGCCAATTCCTTCTCCACCCATAAAACCAGAACAAAGGCACATGTTTTGGCTGTGCCTATCCAGGCTGCTGATAGCAGCAGATGACCAGTTTGCAAACTGTTTCAGTCCTTGTAGTGTGCCAAACATTGGACATGAAGTGAGAGAGCTCAGCACGTAACGTGTACTGCCATTCGGACACGGGTTTAGATTCAGGCACTATAATGAGGAGCTCTGAACGTCGTTGGACTGAGTAAACATAACTTCAATGGAAGGAAACCATCAAAACCTGACATGAGTATCAGTCACAGACAACAAAAGCAAAACTTTCCAAGGTGAAGTGCCCTGATGCGCTCCAGGGCAATAACTGTCCTGAATGCAATAGCCAAACCTATCAAAATGGTTCTTTTGTTCTGCTGTCCTCTCCCAGAGTGCAAGCAGCCCCCTGAGCCCTCTAACCCAGAATGCCTTTTCCTGCCTGATGTACTTAACAAGAACTTCAGTGGCAGGGAACTGCACTGCCCAGGCAAACATCAGGCAATTTCAAGTTTTAATTGGAAAAGAAAATGCAATCCCAGATGTTTATCCAAATTGTATCTGAACTGCAACAACCTGGCCAGGGAACTGCACTAAAACCAGGCTTCCAGCACACATCCACTTAAGCCAGAGTTCTGCTGCAAGTTCCCTAGCGTGAAACATGGGGCATGCAGGGCCAGTCGGCTCCCTCCTGCTCAGGTAACACCAGAGTCTGTGAAATTCCTCTTCCCAGAAGCACTTTCTGTCTCCCTGCCATGTGCCTTATTCCCTACTTTGTAAACTGCATTTTGTCGTCTTCTCTGTTTCCGAGTCTCTCCTAATTTTCCCAGTGGAGAGCCTTCTAGAGGCCAGGAAACTTCACAAGAGCTTGGCCCTGGTCATTTCCTACACTATAAGACTTTTGAGGCCCAAAGCCCTGGTAATTGTCCAATGTGAAGGGTAATTCAGGAGAAAATGCTTGTAGCTTTTCCTAAGCAGGAAAGCAGGCGGCTAGCCAGCATGTCCCAGTTACCACAATGAAACAGTACCGAGAAAAGGGATCTGGGGATGGTGCTGTGGCTGGATAAAGTAGTTGGGTAGCATAGACACAGCCTCCTAGGGGAATTCTCCCATGTGGCAGCTCGTGGTCTCTCTTCAGGTTTATGGCACACTGGTACTGAGAAGAACAGAAAATAAAGTTTACGTAGCTTTTCAGAGCCTTCCATACTGTTCCATTTGACTTTTGTTCTGGAAATAAGAAAACGGATGAGGGATACGACTCTTATTTATGACACATATTGGAACGGGATCCCCGGGATCACGCATCTGGAATCGGGAAGGACTGCTGAAGGGAGCATCGGTCCAACAGCACCAGAGCAGTTCTTCTCAGAATACACGGCTGCTTGCACCCAGCCGGCCAGCCAGGCCTGGGAAGGACGGGAGCAGCGGGGAGGACAGCAGGGAAGCCCAGCAGCCACTCGCTGTCTCCTCCACACAACCACATGCTCAGACGGATGCTGTTGTCTCCCTGTCTGCGGAGGTGGGGACCCAAACAACACCCAGCCCTTGTCACACCGTGGAGCAGATCAGCTCGCTGTAACTCACCAGCACAGCATAAGGAATATACATTCTTAAGTATGTAATTAGCATATGTATTGCCATCATGATTTATTACTTTTATTGTTTTTCAGATTCCTATGAACCTTCTTTATGACAGCTTTAGCAACATATTTATCTTCTACAGACAAAAAATATCCACTGCAAATTCAACCCTGATGCCTGTTTCTAATGTGTCTCAAAACTTTATGTAGCCAATACTCCTTCCTTCTTTCACTTTCTTTTGGCTTTCTAAATTATGAAAAAGCTCAACAACACTGTTTATAAATTGAAAGAAAATTAATCCATTGTAAAAGAGCACTACAAGTGTGCTCTTCCCATCCTGCATTCATTGTTTTTGGACATCAGTAAAAACAACAGTCTCCCTCATGCTTCCTTGATGTAAAGGCATAATCCTAAATTCCAAGACTTGGGCCAAAAAGATTGATATTCAAGCAAGTCCTACACCACAGCATAAATATTTTTCACCCACACTAGTGGCTGCAAAATGCTTTTGACATAAAACAAACAAAAGCCCTTTCCAGTATTTTTTTTTTGTGTTGACTTTGTTCTGTTCCTAAAAGTCAAGTCGCTGGAGACAAGCTAACACAACAGTGCTAAATTCACGTGACAGAGACAGCAAAATTAGCTTATGTAAAGCCTCAATAGAGTATATCTTACAGTCTACTGGGCGTCACAGAAGAAGGACAGGAACAAAAAAATGCTAACAGATCTGTGAGCTAATACATAAAGATGCAATACATGTGCTTTTGGGGTACTGTCATGCTTTATGGGTGTTGAGAAAAGGTGACAAATCTAAAATTTAATTTCCATCTTTTCAGCCTGCTCAGTTATTTCACATGAAGACTGAGATGGCCATTATAAGATCACAAGTGAGAAGTTAGACAAAACGTGCGAAAAAAGGAGCAAAAAGTAGCTTCCTCTTGGTTTTGAGGCAAGATGTACCACATCCAGCTGGAAACATCAACACAAGTGAAGAGGGGATTAAGTGTATTTCCATCTGTGGGTTCAGTTTAATATTATCATTAGACAGATAAAGAAATAGTGACAAAAAGAGAAAGAACTTTGCTGACATACAGTGAAGAACAAACACGCAATTTGTGCCAGAAACATCAATTTGCTGAGTAAAATGGTGGTGCTGGTTCAGGCCTGATATGGATTTATTGGCTCAGACTCCAAGGCAAAGCTCCCGGACCACTGTCAGCTCTGAACAAGGCCAACTCAGGTGTCTTTGCAACCTAAACTCCATAGCCCTCAGTTCAGTGCTGTGAAACACATAAACACTCCGAACTGCAGAGACATCTGCGCAGATAAATTAAGTCAAATGGCAGAAAAAGTGAAGGTTGAGTGTTCACTCAGTACTAGTGTAAGAACTTCTACCAGAGACTCAGGCCTCACTTGCAGGAAATGACCGATGAACCAAATGACCATGAACCACCGCTGTGACGCAAATCTGAAAGGACCTTGCAAACCCAAGATAAATCAAATGAGCTCTTTCCAGTGGAGAAGAACCTTGGTAGTGCCTCACATGCTACTTTGCAACCTAGGTCTGTCACTTTTTCTGATGAGACAGGGACATTTATTGACAAGTGACCTAGTTAGTTATTTTCAATTTAGTGTTGTTCCAACATGAATACTCATTAACCGAGCTGCACTTTACACTACTTCCTACTGGTCTCTGAAAAGCTGAAGTTATCCATCAATCACAAGCCTGTCAGAAACACTGAACTTCAACATGGATTGAAGAATTGACTGTTTCCTGTTAATATGTATCTAGAGGACATACCTCTCCCTAACCAAAGTACAGCATAAGTACTACACGTGAGAGCTGGAAGTAGGATGGCTCAGGTAGCTGTTTATATTGCCTTGTACCTTTTAGTCACAAGTATCTTCCAATATTTCCACAATGTGGGTATAATACACTATCATCTCCTGGGCACATCCTTTCCATTCGTGATTGAGCAGAAGTCCTAGAATTCCCATCACATTTTTCCAACAGTTGCAACAGTCAGTCCAGGGGAAGGTAATATTGTGAAAACTATATATTTTATTATGTTCTTGATGCAACATGATGGGTAGACATGATAAAGTTGGGCAGACCTCTCCCAACAGGTCACCAACATTGGAGGCCATCAAAAAACCTCTCAGGCAGTAGCATGTCATAATTGTTTTTATTCCTCACAGTGGGTCAGTAGTCTGTATTCAGTTTCTAAGCAGTTAAGAGGGTTCCTTCTTTTTTAGCCTGTTTTTAGATCACAGCTAAGGGCAGTGTAGACAGGAATTACAGAGATCAAAGATCAAAAAGTCTACATAGGGCAAACCCTTCTAGATTAATTGATCCTATACAGGCTAGATAATGATAACGCTGAACTGAAGACAACCTGGGAAGAAAGTCAGTAGAAAGAGAAGAAAGAAGAAGGAAGTAGCTTGAACATTAATGTCCAGGCCATATACAGTATTCCAGAGATGTCCCCAGTGCCTTTCCACAATGGTACAATTTTCTCTTTTTTTGACAATATCTTGCCTGATCTACTCTAGGATAGCACAGACCCTTTCAACGATTGCATTACACTGTTGAATTAGTTTTTCTGTGATAAACTAAACCACCCCAGTATCAGCTTCACTTCAAACTTGTAGGCTCCTTATGTGAAGCAGAAACTAATTTGTAACACTTAATATTATTTTACAGATTATTTCTATTATAAATCTTATATTCTACTATATTCGCACTACTTAAGGTTGTACAGTTCCTTCATAATGATATTCTGATCTTTTCCACTGTTAGGAATGCATCCAAGCTTTAAGTATTCCAAGACAGACTTAGCAGAACTTTTCTGAATAATAAACACAATTATGAGTTAAACATTTTGGTTTGCTTGTTTTCAATTAAAAAAAAAAAAAGAAAAAGGCAGGAGGTAGGAGGATTTGCCAAGGTATTCCAAGGCTAAACAACTTTGGCCATTGCCACTCTGATGTTAGGAACAGTGACATTTCAGATTTTGATGAGAGAGTCTGCCTTAGGTTAACTCCACTCTGTTTTGAGGGCAAAACTCACACTGAAGTCCAATCAAAATCAGAAAAGTGATTCTATATAAACAGGATGGGAATTTGTGTTCATTCCCGCTCTGCAAAGGGGCTTAAGCTTACAAACAGAGCATTCTTCAGTCAATTCAGACCAGAGCCTGAAAGTCACTTCTGGTTCTTTCTCCCATTTTTATGCTGTTTTAGTGAACTGTAAATACAGTGTTTGTAAAGGGCGTTGGATTAACAGCGTCACAGACTGAAGTTCCGTTTATATTCAGAGCAGATTTTGTTATAGTAATCTTACCCCTCCTATCCTGACCTTTAAGTGGCTCACAATGAAGAACAGAAGACATAGCCCCCATTTCTGAGAATTTGCTATCTGATTAACATGAAAGCGCACAATTATCAATAAGACCAAGGAAAAAGGCCATTTTCCCAGTTATGGAACTGAGAAAACACGTAAAAATTAAAATAGTAATGCCACTGTGACGAAGTAGGTCTCACCAAGGTAACAATTGTATTTTCTGTGGTATGTTTGGAAGAGGGAAAAAAAAATATGGGGTTGATAATGCTAGAAAATAAGATGTTGCATTAACCAATATGGAAGAGTCTGGACAAGCATGTTAATCTCCTAAAAATGTAAGCGCTAACTACTCACTTTGTTGGGAACTTTCAACTTGGAACAGTTTCCGTGCTTGTGAAGAGAGGTAGGAATGCAAGGCAACTTCTAGAGCCGAGGCTTAGAAAAATCAGCTACGGTATCAACAGAAACTGGAAACAATGAAGCAGAGAGAGAGTTTTGCCATAAAGCTCAAGCCATAGTCTCAGTTTCATTAACCATTTAGTAATGGTGAACATTGCTGAAGAAGTGGCATGCAAAGGAGCGAGATTTGGGGGAGAAGTCAGTGACCACAGTTAAAAGCAGTTCAGTGAGTGAGTTCATCTACAGAGAAAACTGGCGAGGGAAGCAGAAGTACCTTCACAGCTGAGGAACTACATCCTACAGGGAGGTACAAAGACTTCTTAAGTGCCTAAACCAGACACTAATGGTTAAGCAAGACCAAGCTTAGTGGTACATAAGAGGCAGTGAAGAGATTCCAGGTCTCTGCTCCCAGCTGCAAAGGATTTACTCTGGCCAGTTACTGATTTATGACTCAGTTTCCTCAGTTATGAGCACCTGGCATGGGTGTTGCAGAGATCAGCCAGCAAATGCTTGCACAGTAATTTGAAAATATACTGTGAGATGGTTAACTCGTAACTGGTGTAGGCTAACAGCACCCAAAGAGGAGTCTCCCTAAGAGCTGAGCGGCCTGTCAGTCAGGGATACCTAATGGAGAGTACCCATCTCTGCCATCAGCCTCGGAAGGAAGACTCAGTATAACTTAGTGTCTGAGTTTGCCTCAGAGATGTTCCCGCTTCTCTGTTTGGGCTGTTTTGAACTACAGATCTACGAGTGTGAAGTTTGCACAGCTGCTGCTATATGTTGTCAGTTTGACACTAGAAAAATCTTCCTTCAGAAAACCTGCAGTGCTTACTTTTAAAAAGGACAGAGAAAAAAAAAATCAACTATTTAAAGGTTTTCTTCTGTTCTTTTCATTTCTATTTAGATTCTTAGATAACAAATTGATTAGTGTTACATAAGCACATGAGTAAATGAATTCTTGTTCAAGAATGATGGAAATACTTTTATCTATATAAAAGTGTCCTGTTAAGAGGAGAGGGCCATAAATCCAGTCCCATTTTATGTAACAGGGCTACGGCGATGTTTATATTGTGTGACCATCCCCCACAAGTCCATTAAGAAGGAAGCTTGCTGCAAACAGAGACATGAACAAACACACAAGTCAGGAAAGTAAGTTACTTAGTGATGTTTGAGCTCCAAGTGCTTGTTAATGAACATTCTCTATTTTTATGGCACCCTTTCATTTGGCACTTTTTCTGGATTAAGTCAGTGTCATACTGTGTTGATAATCATCTGTTTATGCTACAGTTGTGCATTGTGTCCAGTTTTATCTTGTTCACATGCAACTCAAGATCATATTGCTGCTTGTGTCTGTACATGATCTGTGGATAAGCAAAAGATTTCTGTCGTAAGGGTTATCAGTCTATAGTCTTTTTAGCCAGAATAAAACCATAAACTACTTATTTATGTATTTTAAAAGATATGGTTTGTCCCCATGCATGGAAATTTGAGGTCATAACAACCTTTCATTGTGTCTTGATTCAAAATATTTGAACAATAGCAGAGGTGAGGCAGAAATCTCTGGAGTAAACTCTGTATCTTAGAAAAAAACCCCAAACATTTATTTAAATGGGAGGGTTTACAGAATTCAGATACATGCTCCTGCAGTTTTTCCACAGCTATTTCTTCAAAAGCAGCATAGTCTGTAATGGATAACTGTAAAAAAAATAATCTGAAAAAAACCTACTTTCCTGCAAATTTTCCTATCCCTTGCATGCATCATTCTCGTCTTAAAAATAAAGCAACAACCAACCAACCCAAAACAACACCACCACCCCCTAAAAAAAACCCCAACACCTCTTTATGTTTCCAAGGAGCTGATTTTCCATATGATAAGCACATTATATAATAAGATGGCTTAGAACAGATACACAATTTACACCACTTCCATTTTAAAACAACCCAATAGCCACATCCCTTTTCTATCACTGTTTACTGGGCCTCATTATCCACTGCCATCTGCAGATTTGTTCACATCTAAACACTTGAAAATGAAGTATTGTACTATGTAGATAATCTGCATTACTGTATAATGTGCATGATTCATGTAGCATATAGAGACAGGCTTTCTCGACAGCAGCTGCTGAATGGCACTTCATTTCTCTTAATACTTCTGCTAAAAACCCACATGCAGAGCTTTCTTCTGCACTTGTTTAGGGTACTAGGACTTCTTTTTCTGAGTTTCCCCCAATTCTTGCTCAGCAGAAGGCAACGTAAAGAGCAATACTTCTTGCTGCACACATAATGATGGGCAACTTTCACACATCCTCAGTCTCCTCCTTTGGCCAAACACTGATTTCACTGCCCACTTCTCGTTGGCTCTTGCTTGCCCCACCAAGTCAAAGACTGAAGCAGCTTCTCCTCTGCTCCCACTGAAGTAGCTGAAAAGCTTTCTGTCTGCATTTCTCAACACTAGTGGCCATCTCCGTCTTCCTCATCTGACTCCAAAACTATGTTTAATACCATTAAAAATACATTTTTTCATTACATTTTCTTCTCCATTTGCTTTAGAAGGTAGATATAACGGCTACAAAGTTAACAGAAGAAAACACACCAATGCTATTTGCATTTTATTTGTATTAGACGTTATTCTTTCAATCGCAGAGTGATTTCAGTACACGTTCTGTCTGATTATGTTTCATTGCCTCTTTTTCTCTTTGGCAAATATTATCATCTCAACAAAATAATTAGAACCCTTTATAGTATGAGGCTAAAATCTTCCATTATGTTTCAACACAGAAAAATTGGATGCCATTTCCAAACTTCATTACTGTATTTCCTATCCTCCAGATTATTAATGCAAAATTTAGAAAGTGTTAACCCCAGATATTAGTACTTAGTATATGCTGCTTCTCCACAGCCTACTTGCTTTGCTTGAAATGGTTTTATTTTCTGTGGTTTATTTGCTTCCCTTTTTATGGATGAAAAGCTCACCTGGTGTTATCTTTAAAACGGGGCAGCTAACCAACAGCCACAGAGTCCACAGAACAGCTACATTAAATGTCTTACGGGGAGAGATAAATCTGGTCTCACTTATGCCCTGAAACCATCGTGACTGCAACAGGTTGCATTATTTCTATTTTTAATACATTTTCTCAGTGACTGGTAGAGTTACAACTAAACATCTGTTCAATTTGAAAGAACTGCTTCACCAAAATCAGAACAAACTTATGGTAAAGAATCACAGCAGTTGGCCTTAGCAAGTCATATAAACGTACAACTCCATCCCCAGTCCCCTCAGCTCTCCCCAGCCCTTCCCCTGGCCAGTGAGCACCATGGTTACTTCACCTTCACAATTTTGGAATGCTTATTCAGGGCTTATTCATATGACAGTAAGCAGAGCAAGACAAAACAGCTGGTCTGTAACCAAGGACACAACAAAAGTTGTGTCTGGCATTAGTCTGAATGAGAGAAGGGGGTTTTGTTTTGTTTTGTTTTTTAATAATGAGTCACCACTTACTTACACATTTGAAACACACTACCTGAAACAGGAAAATTGCTGCACAACAGCTTACCTGGCACAGCCTGAAAGCTTCAGCCCTAAATGCTTTTTCTTGAAAATACCACAGCAAAACACTGATTTGTTATAAAATAATACTTCTATGTGCACTTTCCATCTGAGAATTTCAAAACACATTACAGACACTAACGCAATATTATTAGTCTCACAAATCCCTTGAAAACTATAAAATAAACCAGGCTCATAGAAGTTGTCGTATCAGATCTGGCCAGTGTCTCGCTTAATCCAGCACCCCGTCTCCAACAGACAAGAAGAAAATGTTAAATATAGCATGTCGATGTACTAAACCCTGCCATGCTGTCCCCTAAAGACAGCTGAGCACACATGAAAACAGTAACCTTGGAGCCTGCTAACTCCAGTTCAGGAAAGAAGGATAATTATACACATAGGGGTAACTGAGGAGTCTGACAGTTTCTAGTGCAGCCTGGTTGCTTTTGGCCCAAACTCAAAGGGTCTGCATGTTTATGTATGGATTTCAGGAAAACAAATGTCATGGTTAACTACTTGCAAAAGTGCGTAGGGAGAACCAAGTACCAGCATCCATGAAGGTAATAGCAAATTCCCTACATGGACCTATTTGTGAGAAACAATCAACCTTTCCCGCATTCTCCCAAGCTTGTAGGCCGCGGTGCCACAGCGCAAGTCGTGCAGCTCAGGCCCACCTCGGCAGCTACAAGACTCCTACACTGCAGTCCGTGCTTGTGGGTTTTGGTGGCATAAGGAGTTTAAATGCAGACTGGAAACCTTCTGCCCTCCCCCAGCAGTGTTACTTCTGGCCTGCAGGAAACCAAAACTAGAACACTGGCTTCTAGAAAAGGGCAAAAGAGGAAAGTTCATCTGTTTGTTCAGAAACCTGTTCCTATCCAAGCAATAAAGCAAACCTAATTGATTTTAAGGCAGGCAGGATGTCCCAGAAATTTCATTACTTTGCTGAATTGGCTGCTGTCTTATTAATGTTCACCAGACATACAGAGGGTGGGGTGGAAAAAGGGATAGTTGGCTGAAAAAATGTCTGCTGAACAAACAAAATGAAGGAATCTTTTACTTAATATACTAAAAAATTCCTGTGTAGGAATTCTATGCTTAATTTCCCGAGGTTTGTTGCATACTCATTCTGCCACCTGCTGCCCTGGCATTCCTCAAAGTTTCAGGAACAGGGACCACGTCTCCAGGCTTTCCCAGAAACGAACGCTGTGTGACACGCACCTAGCAGCCCAGAGGCCTGTCCTGAGCAGAAGACAGTTTGGTTCTGGAAAACTGCCTGCTTGAATCCTGCTTAACAGTTGCATTACCACTTCACATTCTGAAGAATACCATCCTTGGGCCGCTTTGGTGCTTTCTCTCTTGCTGGGCAGGATTCCCCAGAGAGGATTAGCACGCTGGCTCTACTCAGAGGGAAGGAAAGGTCCCTCAGACTGTCACCACTGCCCCAGCTCCTCCAGGGAAAGACGGAGAGAAAATAGAGTCAGGAAAATCATCCTCAGGAGGTCAAGTGACTGAAGAAAGAACGAATTCTAGCTTTTGAAAGAAAAAATCGTGTCTGCTGTGCAAGTCAGAACAAAACACAGGTTATTTCTTGAACGCCATTGATTCTTCAGGGTTACAAATTGTGAAAAGCAGGGAAAACTTGTTTTTGCATTACTTGTCATGCAAATCTCTGGAACAACTGGGTGCTTTCAGCAATTTCCTGGGGCAGAGTTTCACTTTAAAACCAAGACTAGCCAGATAATCACAGGCTTTTTTCTTTTAATACAGTAATATGAGAATTTGTAAAAGTGATTACTGACTTAGGAATTTTTGGATCTCCAAGTTAAGCTTCCTTAAAAAGTGCTGATTTTCAAAGTGCTGATATCCAATACCTCCTGGCAGAACCACCTTATGATGACTGAAAAGGCATCTCAAGAACTGAGGCACCTTTATTCACAATTCATTTCTGAAAGTGCATATAAAGCAATTATGAAAGAACATTTGTGTGTAAAACTATACTCATTTAATCAATACAGTGCTGCTACAGGTAGGGTAATTCTAGATGTCTTCCTCTAACTGGAAACTGCATGTTTAGCTGAAAGAATTTCTATGACTCTAAGAAAAGAAAATTCATCCAAAAAAAAGGACACAGGTATCAGCAACAGGAAAGTCCTTACAGGACATCATGAACATATCCCATTTCATTCATGCTCTTCACAGAGCTATCACTATTTATATCACGATTCTGTTTCAAATTACTTTGGTTTTAATAATATATACTAACGTTGACTTAAAGGTTGTTCTTCCTCACTGTAGATTTAGTTCTTCTGCTTAACTAAAACAGAACGAGCCCACAGCTTCACATGCAAGCAAGGCGGTGCAACCGATAAACTCAGTTAAGGACA
This sequence comes from Pampusana beccarii, assembly GCA_013399365.1. Lineage (NCBI taxonomy): Eukaryota > Metazoa > Chordata > Aves > Columbiformes > Columbidae > Pampusana > Pampusana beccarii. Next base: position 255,878 of record VWYH01001416.1, read on the forward strand.
GAGTACAACTCTGCTTTTTTTCAAGTGGATCTTAACATGTTTTTATAATGGAATTTTAAAGGCTTGAAAACAACATTTCATACACTTTCAATCTATTTCTTCTCAAACACAATCAGGAAAAACTACATTTAATACCCAAATGTACTTTAGGAAAACTGCTCCCTCTTTCCACCACCAGAGGAATGTTGTTAATCCTTTTTAGCCAACTTTGTGCATCCTGAAGTAGCATGGAGCCCAGTTTCTGCCCTTTTCCCTTTGCCAATTCCACCCCTCATGTACCTCCAAGGCGATCCAGGAAATCTGTGAACAGCTTTGTATTTTGCATACACATGTAGAAAAGGAGAACTCTTTACAGACCAGAATAAGAAGCAAAATATAGAAAACTTAGAACAGCAGCAGTAGGAGTATATTTGCACATAACTGTGCATGGTCTTTAGAAGTGAGTCCAAAAGATGCCTTCTGTAACTAGAATAGTTTGGGTTGGAAGGCACCTTCAAAGGCCATCTAGCCCGACCTCCCTGCAATGAGCAAGGACATCTTGGGAGCAGTCAACATGGCTTCACCAAGGGGAAGTCGTGCTTGACCAACCTTATAGCCTTTTATGAGGACATAACCAGGTGGATGGATGATGGCAGAGCGGTGGATGTGGTCTACCTTGACTTCAGTAAAGCATTCGACACAGTCTCCCACAGCATCCTCACAGTTAAACTGAGGAAGTGTGGTCTGGACAATCAGGTAGTGAGGTGGACTGTGAACTGG